>CAUYUJ010021660.1:162211-194711 GCA_963575745.1 Prorocentrum cordatum | reverse complement strand
CTATTCCTCCAGCTTCTCCCCATCTTCCTCGTCCTCATCCTGTCCATTTTGCTGATGGTGTACTGCCGCCGCCTCATGCGCCCCCCGCCTCCACTGCGTTTTCCTCCTCATCGGCCTCCTTCTCCTCCTCCTCATCCTCCTCCCCCTCCTCCTCCTCCTCCTCCTCCCCCTCCTCCTCCTCCTCCTCCTCCTCCTCCTCCTCCTCCCCCTCCTCCTCCTCATGGTTCCTGGCCCTCCATCTTCCCATCGCGCCACTGGTCGTCCTCCACCAGTGGCACCTGCTCCTGCATCTCCTCAAGCACCCCCACCCATGCATCCCCCTACCCATCGTCCTCCTCCTCTTCCTCCTCCTCCTCCTCCTCCTGGCCAGCCTGCCCGCCCTCCTCCTCCTCCCTTTCCTCCTCATCGTCCTCCTCCTCGTCCCCCTGCTCCTGCACCACATCATCCTTCTCCTTCGCCTGCTCGCGCTGAACACTGCTACCTGCTGGCTGAGAAGCGACCTGGGACAAAAAACGAATCGCCTGAGTGGAGCGAAGAGGTCCGAGACAGAGAGAGAGAGAAAAAGAGAGAGAAAGAGAGAGAACAAAAAAAAGAAGAACAAAAAAAAGGTCCTTGAAGGATTCCGGTCTCTTGGAGGCACATTGGAGGCTGGAGGCCCATTTGGAGGCCTCCAGAGGCCCGAGAGGGGCCGAAAACGTGCGAAGACCTCGACCGTCGATCCTTCCTTCCTCGCTCGCATCTCGGCCCAGGGGCAGCCAAACGGCTCCCCGCCCTCCCCGCGGGCGTTGAAAGCCCGCCCGTCCGCCTGAATGTCCCGCCCGTCAGGGTCCCGCCTATTAGGGTCTGAGGGCTCGGCCTGCGTTGCCAGTCGGGCCACTCGCGGAACGAGCGACGGACAGCAAAGCGCAGCGAGTGGATCGCCACCGCCCTCGAGTTAAGGGCGCCAGAGGATTGCTCCTCCCTGAACCTTCCCTGAACAATGAAAGAAAACAAGCACATCAACAATACGCGCGCACACACACACACACACACACACACACACACCATATGACAACGACAAACAATAGTGCAAGCGCCACTGCGAGGGTCCCCAGATCCCCTCTGCGTCTCTTGTCCGAACTATGACCGCCTCGTGCGCATGGAATCTGCACGTCAGCGATGCCGTAAACCTGCACGACGACGCCAGCTGCTCACGGGATCCCCATCCCCGATGCCACGATGCACAAACCCCTGGCGCCAACCAACCCTTGCCTAGACTCATACCGACAGCCCGCCTGCTCAATACGAAGACCTTCAGGAACTGCAACCACGAGTTTGCTGAGGACCTGCGCGCGTGCACAACAAACCCACGCTAAGAACAATCCATCTACAAATGACCCTGCGCTTGCCAAGGCACCTCTGCCCTTCCGAGTGTCCTTGTTGAGATGAACGCCCTCGGATTTCTCTCAGACTTCCGTGCCGAATTGAAGCAAACATGGATGCGGTCGTGGCAAACAACTGCAGAGTTCGAGCACCCGTGAAGTCTCATCACACGTCGCAGCGCTTGCCTGGACAGTTACATGCTACCCCATTGTAGCTGCAGCCCTCTCTGACAATATTCCGGTCGCGGCTCCAAGGAAACAGTTATGCAAACAGTACGCAGTCTTAAGCACAAGTTCGTGCAAATGCGTGAATGACTCGTGCGCGCAGGAACCCGCATGCAAAAACGCGTACGCGCGCGTGCGCCACGCATGCGCGCCGTACTTGTGTGATCGCGTGGTTGTTGCGCGTGTGCTTACGATTGAACAGGTTGTTGCTTGCGTTTGCGCTTACGCACACGATTGCGATCATGCGCTTGCAAGTATGCATCCGCCTTGTCGATGACGGTGTTTGGGATCAACGTGAGTTTACAATGCGATCGTGCGTACGCTTGTGCTTACCATGGCGATTGCGAATAACGTGCCCAACCTACTTGCGATGCGGCATGATGATACGTTGTCTCCCGATCAATCCTGACACTGACGGATCCTAGCAGTGATTGGGCACAAGAACTAATCCTGCCGATGTCGGGCGGCAACCAAAACCCGAGATGCTTGGGATGTCGATAGGTGGTCGGGTCATACCTGTAGAGAGAGAGTAAAGAATAAAGGACATATAGCCTACTGCATTCAAAAAAAATCAAAAATAGAGAGAGATTGTGGATAGCTGGTACATGATATGAACATATGAGAGAGCGTGATCCACCGCCGCTCTACTGTGGAAAATTGCCAACCTTTTCCTCCGGAACCCTGGGGTCGCCCCCCCCCCCCTCCGAAAATCCCTCCCCCCCCCCCCCCCTCCCCCCCCCCCCACCCCCCCCCCCCCCCTCCCCCGGCAAACCCCCCTCCCTAACCCCTCCCCCCCCCCCCTTCCCGCTCGAAAACCGGGGGGGGTCACTACCTGTTCGAACCCCTCCCCCCCCCCGCCCCTCCGGATCCGGAAAACCGGGGGGGGTCACTACCGGTTCGAACCCCCCCCCCCCCCCCCCCCCCCTTACCGGATCCGGAAACCGGGGGGGTCACTACCGGTTCGAACCCCCCCCCCCCCCCCTCCCACCCTACTCACCGCCAGCAAACGACTCCCGGTCCCCACCACCGTCCGCATCACATCCCCCACTGGTGTTCCCAGCACCACTGTCCTCACCACCGCTGTCCCCACTGGTTCCACCACCGCCCCTACTGTCCCCACCAGTGGCCCCACCACTGTCGCACTGTCCCCGCTGTCCCCAGAACTGTTCCCACCACGGTTCCACTCTCCCCACTGTCTCCACGGCCCCAACCACTGCCCGACTATCCCCACTGTCCCCACTGTCCCACTGACTCCTCCGCTGTCCCACTGAGCTGTCCCACTGTTCCCACCACTGTCCCCACTGTCCCCACCACTGTCCCCACTGTACCTCTGTCCCATTGTCCCACCGCCGTCCTCGCCACCGCCTTCACCACTGTCCCCACCACCATTGTACCCTCCACTGTCCCACTGTTTCCACCTCATTCCCATTGTCCCCACACCACTGTCCCCACCACCACCGTCACCACCACTGTCCACTGTCCCCCCCTGTTCCCACCATTGTCCCCACCACTGTCCCCACCACTACCGTCCCCACCACTGTCCCACTGTCCCACTGTCCCCACCACTGTCCCGCTATCCCCTCACCACTGTCCCCACCAACACCTTCCCCACCACTGTCCGCACCCCCACTCGGTTTTCGAGGGGAGAGGGGGGGTTCGAACCAGTAGTGACCCCCCTCGGTTTTCGAGGGGGGGGGGGGAGGGGTTCGAACCGGTAGTGACCCCCCCCCTTTTCATGATGAGCTGGGGGGGGGGGGGGAGGGGTTCGAACCGGTAGTGACCCCCCCCGGTTTTCCGGAGGGGGGGGGGGGAGGGGTTCGAACCGGTAGTGACCCCCCCCGGTGGTTTTCCGCCAGCAGCGGTTGAACACGCTCTTTCGAACATAACGGAGAGGCATGAAAGGAAAAAGAGAAAGAGAGTTTGAGAAAGAGAGGGTAGAAAGTAGCTCATAGATAGCAGAGATCCTTGATTCCCAAAAAAATCATGCACAGGGGGCCTAGCAGAAATCCACCACCGTGCCCATGGCACGAAGTGGGGTCCTTCAAGACTCTAAGCTGTGCTGCTGGCAGCCAGGATTCTCGATTCTTGCGGGCCAGGACTCCGAATTTCCCAGCGGCTCCTGGGAATGTTCGGGAATTTCCGGGAGCTTCTCGGGAGTGTCGCGTGCGTCTTTTGGAAGCCAGAAGGGTCCCAAAACGGGCGCAGAGGGACCGAGGAGGAGACGGCCCAAGAGAGCCTCGAGTCGCCTCAAGATCGCCCCCAGATCTTCAAGATGGCTTGAAGACGCCCCAAGAGGCCTCCAAAAAGGCTCAAGTGAGCACCCAGAGCGCCACCACGACAGCCCCTAGAGGCCAAAATCGCCCCAGTCCTTTTGGGACAATATTTTTGCAGATTCGTTTGATCGGGCTTCACAAAATTCCAGGCAGCCCTACAAGCCTGAGAGATCGTCCCAAGACAACCCAAGAGGCCCCCAAGATCGCCCCAAGACGGCCCAACAGGCTCCCAGAAAGGCCTCAAGACGACCCTAGAGGGCCCCAAGACGGCCCAAGAGGCTCCCAGGACGGCACAAGAGGCCCCCCCAAGGAACCCCAAGAGGGGGAACCAAACTGGCGTTTGGAGCCTTTCCCCCCCAAGATGGGACCCAAGGCCCACGATTCGCCTCAAAGAGGCCCCCAAGAGGCCCAAATGAGACCCCAAGAGGCCCCCAAGAGGCCCCCAAGAGGCTCCAAAGGGGACCCCTAGCGCTTTCAAAACTGAATCCAAGAATTCCCCGAGAGGCATCCCAAGACACCCGAGCCTGCACCTCTGACCCACAACCCAGGCACAGTGGCGGGATGGGCCGAAAGCCACAAGAAGTTGAAAGAATATGTAGATATTGAAAGCATCAGCGAAAATGTCCTGCCGATTTCGGTAGGCGGCTGTGGTCATGGTTTCCTGGGCTCCTGAGATTTCGGCCGGTTGTCGAAATCCAAACTTGCCAGGCTCCCGAGATCAGACAAGCGCGTTCCGCTACTCGCAAAGTAACTACTTGCAAATGGCCTGGATCCGCAGAAGGGGATCTGCGATCCATTACATCGAAACAGACGTTTGTTCCCAACCATCCTGTGGTGTTGGGTCCTCGTTTTGAAGAGACAGCACCCCGCGTTCACTCCTCCCGCTGCCCCCTCCCTCCTCCCATCTTCATCATCATCAACAAACCATCCTGTTGTGTTGGGTCCTCGTTTTGAAGGGACAGCGCCCCGCGTTCTCCTCCTGCTCTCCTCTCCTCCTCGCTCCACTTCCTCCTCCGATTCCTGCCTGTGCCCTCCAACCAGTCAACAATTTTGGCACACCCCTCACACTTTTCGTGGCTCCATAGGAAGCCCCACCGAAGGCCCAAATGCCAGCGTTCGCATGCGGCCACCGCACCCAGTTTGGCACAGCCCTCACACGTTTCGTGGCTCCATAGGGAGCCCCACCGAAGGCCCAAATGCCAGCGCTCGCATGCGGCCACCGGACCCAGTTTGGCACACCCCTCACACGCTTCGTGGCTCCATAGGGAGCCCCACCGAAGGCCCAAATGCCAGCGTTCGGATGCGGCCACCGCACCCAGTTTGGTACATCCCTCACACGTTTCGTGGCTCCATAGGGAGCCCCACCGAAGGCCCAAATGCCAGCGTTCGCATGCGGCCACCGCACCCAGTTTGGCACATCCCTTACACTTTTCGTGGCTCCATAGGGAGCCCCACCGAAGGCCCAAACGCCAGCGTTCGCACGCGGCCACCGCACCCAGTTTGGCACACCCCTCACACTTTTCGTGGCTCCATAGGGAGCCCCACCGAAGGCCCAAATGCCAGCGTTCGCATGCGGCCAGCGCACCCAGTTTGGCACACCCCTCACACGCTTCGTGGCTCCATAGGGAGCCCCACCGAAGGCCCAAATGCCAGCGTTCGCATGCGGCCACCGCACCCAGTTTGGCACACCCCTCACACGCTTCGTGGCTCCATAGGGAGCCCCACCGAAGGCCCAAATGCCAGCGTTCGCATGCAGCTACTGCACCCAGTTTGGCACACCCCTCACACGTTTCGTGGCTCCATAGGGAGCCCCACCGAAGGCCCAAATGCCAGCGTTCGCATGCGGCCACCGCACCCAGTTTGGCACACCCCTCACCCGTTTCGTGGCTCCATAGGGAGCCCCACCGAAGGCCCAAATGCCAGCGTTCGCATGCGGCCACCCACAGTTTGGCGGCAGCCCTGCACGTTCGAGTTTCGCTCCATAGGGAGCCCCACCGAAGGCCCAAATGCCAGCGTTCGCATGCGGCCACCGCACCCAGTTTGGCTCACCCCTCACACGTTTCGTGGCTCCATAGGGAGCCCCACCGAAGGCCCAAATGCCAGCGTTCGCATGCGGCCACCGCACCCAGTTTGCGACACCCCTCACACGTTTCGTGGCTCCATAGGGAGCCCCACCGAAGGCCCAAATGCCAGCGTTCGCATGCGGCCACCGCACCCAGTTTGTCACACCCCTCACCCGTTTCGTGGCTCCATAGGGAGCCCCACCGAAGGCCCAAATGCCAGCGTTCGCATGCGGCCACCGCACCCAGTTTGGCACACCCCTCACACTCTTCGTGGCTCCATAGGCAGCCCCACCGAAGGCCCAAATGCCAGCGTTCGCATGCGGCCACCGCACCTATTTTGGCACACCCCTCACACGCTTCGTGGCTCCATAGGGAGCCCCACCGAAGGCCAAATCGCAAATGCCAGCGTTCGCATGCGGCCACCGCACCCAGTTTGGCACACCCCTCACACTTTTCGTGGCTCCATAGGGAGCCCCACCGAAGGCCCAAATGCCAGCATTCGCATGCGGCCACCGCACCCAGTTTGGCACACCCCTCACACGTTTCATGGCTCCATAGGGAGCCCCACCGAAGGCCCAAATGCCAGCGTTCGCATGCGGCTACTGCACCCAGTTTTGCATACCCCTCACACGTTTCGTGGCTCCATAGGGAGTCTCATCGAAGGCCCAAATGCCAGCGTTCGCATGCGGCCACCGCACCCATTTTGGCACACCGCTCACACGCTTCGTGGCTCCATAGGAAGCGTTTGCACAGGGCCAACGCACCCATTTTGGCACACCACTCACACGTTTCGTGCCCCACAGAGGGCCCCACCGAAGGCTCAAATGAGAGCGCGCGCATGCGCCCACCGCACCCATCTTGGCACACCCCTCACACGTTTGGTAGCCCCAATGGGAGCTCCACCGAATGCGGTGCACACAACGAAGGTATTCACAACTGCATATGGTTGGGTCCTTCACCAGGCTAATTTTTCGGACGTTTGCGAATTCGCCGGCCCAACGGGCCAGAGGCGTGCTAAGATCTCCGGTGACTGCTTTACAATCTTTCTACTTCGCGCGCGCGGGGCGGCCCCTGGGGGCCCCCGGGCGGAAAGTACCCCGGCAAGGTCCCGAGAGAGTCCCGGGAGGAGTCACCAGGGCGCTCCAGCAGCGCACCAACGCGGCTCCGAGACGTCCCCGAGAGCCCCAAGAAGGGCCAAGAGGCTTCCAAGAGGCCCCCAAGATGCTACATGAGGGGTCCGAGATGCCACAAGATCGCTCCAAGACGCCCACGATGGCCCCCAGACGCCCCAAGAGGCCTCCAAGAGCACTCCCGAGAGGGCCCCAAGAGGCAAAATTCACTGCTTTTCCTTAGGTTTTGGAGAGATTTTGGCGTTTCCACCTTTTCGGCTTCACGACACCCCAAGACGGCCCAAGAGGCCCCCAAGACCGCCCCAAGAGGGCCCAAGAGGCCCCCAAGAGGGCCCCAAGACGGCCCAAGAGGGCTCCAAGACGGCCCAAGAGGCCTCCAAGACGGCCCAAGAGGGCCCCAAGAACGCCCCAAGAGGGACCCCAGGGGGGGAACACGAAACAATATTTCGAGCCCTCGGCCCTCAGAAGTCCCCAGGAGGCCCCAAGAGGCCCCTAAGAGGCCCCAAGAGGCCCCCAACAGGCCCTCAGGAGGCCCCCAAGAGGCCCCCAAGCGGCCCCAGGAGGCCACCCAAATGCCCCCCCCAACACGCAAGCAAGTGCCAGCGACGCTACACTATGGGCCGGCGGAATGAGCGAAGCGATTCAATAATCACTTTGCGGGTAGTGGAACGCGCTCGGTGAGAGAGTGCAACCGCGTGGCGAAGTGCCGGCCTGAGTTCGGTAGGCGGCCGGGCCCCTGGGGTCCTTGACTCCATGGCTCCAGTCCCAGGTTCTCGTGTTTTCTGCTACGGCCCCGTACCCCGTTCCTTGCGAAGACGGGCAGAACAAAGAGTAGAGAGCAGATGATTGACAGCACACATCAGAGGAGTAGTGAGTAGAAAGAGCAGAACGGATATAGTAGTGGATAGGGAGTAGAGAGTAAAGAGTATAGAGAGAGTAGAGAGTAGGGAGCAGAGAGCAGAGCGAGTAGATCCGATTGAGATGGTAGAAAATCGGCAAATTGAGTTGGCAGATCCAGATAGATACACATGTATAAGTAAAGACATAGATATATATATAGAGAGAGACATAAATATAACTATATAGAGAATTACACTACAACACCAGACAGAGCATACATGTGGACCATGACAGTGTGCATGTTGGTAATTCCAGTGGCTCCCCCGAGCTCTGACACATGTCGCATGCGTAGCCTTCTGGCCCAGAGCGCTCAGCGAGCGAGGCCACCTGCAGGTGTCGCACAAAGTCCTGCAGGGCCAACTCCTTGCGAAGCTGAGAAAACATCATGTTCATCACATCGCCCAGTCAGACCGACACGCCAGACGCATCAAACGTCTACTCGACTGGGCACGTCGGCTCTCGCCCCCGCGAGGCCGCTCCGCGGCGGCTCGGGGGCGAGGGGCTGTGCCGACGAGGCGGGATGCGGTCGGCCTGCCGCCAGGGCGGGCCAACGGCTGCTCGGGCATCAGGCCACTTGCTGCCCAGACGAACGAGTTTCGATTCTTTCCCAGGCAGCCGCACCCTCAGCGTGGTGCGATGGCACACGGAGGTTGGCTGGGGTCGGTGGAGGCTCAGAGCCCTGCAGCCCCTGGGCGGCGGAAGCCCGACGACCGAATTCGCAGAATCCGTCGTCACGGCGGGGGCGTGCGCACACTTCAGTGTGGGCATTTTGGCCCAGAGCGCTGAAGCGACGAGGCCGGACCGAGGGTAGCTGAACTCCTCGGGGGCCAATGCCGCGTTGAAAACATCGTCTCATTTTATCGTGTTTGGGGCACGTACCCCACTCGTTGGGGATTCGGCTGGAGCATCTGCAGCCGTGGTGCTGCGTTTACGTGCGCTGATGTTTGGTCGTATGCGCATGCGTGCGCAGCCGCGTCTGCGCTTGGTTCGGTCCGCGTGCGTGCTCGTACTCGTCCATCCGCCAACGTGCCTCTGGCACGCAGTGCTCGGGCATCAGGTCCTTGCTGGTCCGCAGAGTTCAAGCAGCCGGCTGGATTCGGGTGGTTGTTGAGGGCCACAGACCCTCGAGCTCTGGTGACTCTTGGGACGCAGAAGGACATACTAGAAAATGTGTCCTTGGGAGGCGTGCGTCCGACCAGGTCATGGCAAGACGAGACCATAGAATAGCATTACCCCCGCTGTGTAGCCAAAAAGCGTACGCCAGTGAGGTCACAATACAAGATTTCTCAGCGCGTGTGTCGCCTCTGCAGGGCCGACGCACACATAGAGTTTAAGTATGTTTGCGTGAGGCCATCCTTCTGGGAGCATCCTGACGCTCATGCGGGCTCCTCTTTCTCCCGGCGTGGCGCTTCGAGAGGTCTGGAAGCCGTGGTTGCGAATACGTGTCCCCGACGTTCGCCAAAATGACCGCGCGGGCCCGTCTCGTGATCCTCCTGGAGGCCTCTCGGGTCGGGTCGTATTGGGAGAATTGGGGCCCAAAATCGCCGCTATGGCCTCAAGAGCGTCCAAGACGCCCTAAGATGCACCCAAGAGGACCCCAAGAGGTTGCCAAGAGGTTCGATGAGGGGCCCAAAGGCAGGTGACTTTTCCCATGCCCACCCCAAATCTCTCACGGACATGGCTGGGACGGAAAGTCCTCAAATTTGGTCAGATTGCTGTAAAACGACCACACAGATAGGCTAGCATGGCCTCCATGGTTGCACAAGATGACCTCCAGGATACCATGAAGAGGCCCTCAGAAGGCCTCAAAAGGGCTCCGATGCGGCCAGCCCCGAAGAGGCCAAAATCGTTGAACAACAAATCGTGGCTCAAAGGATTCCGTGCCTGATTTGGCCTTCTCGCAAACGAGAGGTACAGAAAGAGAGAGAGAGAGAGAGAGAGACCGCATCGTGCGAGTCTGCCACACTATGGGGATGGTTGAAAAAAAGCACCGTGGCGCTACTCTACTATATCCTGCTAATTTGAAACTCCCATCTTCGCCATGCCCGTGCGGCATGAGCATAGTCGCGTTCTTTCTCACATGTTCGGCCTCAGACGAGCGGACCCAAGACGGGTCCACATAGTCTGGAGAGGACCTAGAGAGAACCCAAAATGCTAGAGGCTACCAAGACGCTCCCAGAAAGCCCCAAGAGGTCCCAAGAAGGCCCCAGTTGAACCTACTAGGGAGGCTAAGGCGAACCAGTCAAGCGGAGGGGAGATCATCGAAATTCCGAAAGCGAGCCGTGATATTCCAACAATACCTGGTTTGGAAGTATGAGCATTCAGAAGGGGGAAGCAACATGAAACAATACAAAACAAAAGAAAGAATATCCCAGCTCGTTGTTGCAAATTCCCAGGACGTTTTCGCAATTGCCTGATTCGCCCCTCCGTCTTCCTGTTTCGCCTTCCCCTCACCACAAGGGATCCCAGGAACATGATCGGGAGCACGCCATCTTCAGACGCCCCGAGGGACCGTCGTAACAGCGCAATATCCTGGAGAATGATACGAGGATGATACAGCGAACTCCAATCGAGAGCGGCATGCGTGCGCGTGGATACCAGGAAAATATCAGACAGCCGTGCGAGCTGGCCCACAAAAAAAAACTGAACAGGATGTGTTCTTTTCTTAACACGCTCCCTAAGGACGGGTGAGCGAGTGTAGAAGTTGAGAAGGTCCGTCCGCATCCTGGACATCGCGGCGCGACAATCTGAGACCAAGCACAGATCGACACACGGTGGCTACTCTCCAGATCTGGCCACCAGCCTGATCCTAAGCCACGAGTCGAGCGCGAACCGAAGCCAATCGGACCAAAGGTGAGCGAGAACATCGATCGAATCGAATGGACCAAACTCGCCGAAGTCGCGGAAATAGCCGATCAAACCAGATCGTGCACAGCCCTCGGTACCCGCGTTCCTGGCAGCACTCCTCCCAAACAAAGGAGCGCTGGCCGTGTCCGCACGGGTGACGTCCCGCTGGAGGCGGTTCTGCTTGAGCTTCTCTTCCCTCACCGCGGCGCCCCGAGGCCATTCTCATTGCGCGGGCCTTGCACACGTGCTGCAGCGGATTTCTGCGTGGAGTTCTGCGTGGATTTTTCCCCGACGAGGGCGAAGAGCGAAAAAACCAAGTGAATTTCACGTGGATTGTGGTTTAGTCTTCATTCCTGGCCAAAAAAAATCCGCACGAAATTCACCTCAAAATCCAAAACGACATTCTCCAGGACACCCCGGGCCAACCTTATCGTTTTCAGAGCGAAATCCGCTCTGCGATGTGGGCGCGATGGCCGTTCCCGCGGCAATCCCCGGCAGCACCACATCCCCTCGCCCGACCCTTTCGTCGCGCACTGTACTGCACGCGCGCGCGCTGCACGCGCGCGCACGACAGCAGAAGCAAACGGAGCATCCACTGGACAAAAAACGCGAGACGTGAGTGCATCGGCGGCGACGATAGGGGCGAATAGCCCAGGGGCGGGCATTACACGCATTCGCCTGGGAGCCTTTTCGAAGACATAAATCATCAGCGCACCTGGATACGTGTATTGCTCCCCCCTGGGCTATTCGCCCCTATCGTCGCCTCTGAAGTGCACGCACTCGCGTGCCCCATGCGTACTGGCGTGCTCGCGACGTACACATACGCGCGCGCATGCTGATACACTGAAGCACTTCAGGGCACTGAAGCGGCACCAAAGCGGCACTAGATTTCCCTGAGGCTCTCTGCAGCAGGGCGGTCACTACACGAACGCGCCTTGCCTGCTGCAAAGTCCTGCCTTCACATGGCAAGCTGGGTGCGGCTTTGCATCAGCCCATGGAGAGACTCTGGCAGGGAGAGAATTTGAGAGAGAGAGAGAGACAGAAAGACAGAGTGACAGAGAGACAGAGAGGGAAAGAGAGATGGGGAGAGAGAAAGAGATGGGGAGAGGGAGAGGGAGAGAGGGCGAGAGCGCGAGAGAGACCTGAGAGAGTCGACCCTTTCAGGTGTGCCCCACCTGGAGCTCCGCCGCGCGCCCCACCACAAGCGTGACTTCTGCCATCGCCCGCCAGGGCAGGCGGAGACAAGTAAGACCAGCCGACCACCAACCCACCCATCCATCTCCTCCTTCCTCTTCCTCCTCCTCCTCCTCCTCCTCCTCCTCCTCCTCCTCCTCCTCCTCCTCCTCCTCCCTCCCTCCCTCCCTCCCTCCTCCCTCCCTCCCTCCCCCCTCCCTGCCTCCCTCCCTCCCCCTCCCTCCCTCCCTCTCCTCCGCCTCCTCCTCCTCCTCCTCCTCCTCCTCCTCCTCATCCTCCTCCTCTTCCTCCTCCTCCCCGCCCCGCCCAACCTCGAAAACGCGGATATGGGCTGAGAGATGCTCTAGTCAGGTCGGGATCGGCATACCGAATAGGGCCCAGGCCCCCACCCCTGAAAACGGGCGACGCAGGCCGAGTGGCCCCCCTCGACGAGGAGACACCACGGGCGGCGGGAACTGCATGTCGCACCCCAGAATCGAAGTCTGCATCCCTGCGGACGCACCCTCGAAGACGAAATCAGGAGCGATAACCGAACACACCTGGGAACAATCCCCGGAGACAAGAAAGGTCGGGGCTCTGGGGGGACAGCATGTCTTCCCCAGCAGGTCGCAGCACAAGGACTCCTTGGGAGGGAACGGATGTTCGGAATGCCCGAAATATATAGGAGTGTACGGATGTACGGTGTACGGATGTACAGATGTACCCGCGGGCCCACACGGGAGCACCCCCACCATCCGCGTTTGGGCGAAGCCTCTCTGGAAGGGTGGGAGGAGCACAGAGTCTGAGAATTTGTCCGTGCTCGCTCTGGTGGGGCCTCCCTGGAGAGGTAGGGGGAACACAAAGCCTGAGAAACTGTTCGCTCTGGCGGGCCCTCGCTGGAGGGATGGGAGGAACACGAAACCTGAGAAATACTATAGTAGAACGATACCCTCCTCGCTCTGGCGGGGCTGGCGCTGTGGCAGGGCCTCCCTGGAGGGGTGGGAGGAACAGAAAATTTGAGGCCGCAGGGCGCGCCGCCGCCCAGGAACCTCGATTTCGGCCCCCCCCCCAGCACCAGAGCGCTCGAAATCTACGTCCTTGGGAGGTGGTTGGCGCACACACGGGGTGCAGCTCGGGGCCGTTGGAGGCCCCCTCCTGCGGGCCCACCGCCGCTCAGGGACGTGGATTTTGGACGCTCACGCACCGGAGGAAGCCAAAATCGAGGTCCGTGGGCGGCGGTTTTCCACCTGCGGCTGATGGTTTTTCAAGCGTCACCGCTACGGGGAGGAAGGGGGTCGGGAGGAGGGGGGGGGGGGGGGGGGGCAAACGTGCGTTGACCCAAGGGGCAACGACTGTACTAGCACGAAAAAGTGCAAACAATTTGAAAAATAGCAGTAGTGGGAGTCATAGTGAATACCAGGATAATAATAGTAACGATTATAATGGCATGGTTGCTACCCATAATAACAAGATACGAATTACAATTGGTAGTCGGCCCGGTGGAAAATAAACTTCGGCCTCGCCGCCCCCCACCGCTGACCAAGCGAGCCTTGGCCAGAAATGGCCAACCAAGGGGACGGGGTGTAATTACACTATCCGTAAGATTACTAATATGACTATTATCGTACGAGTCTATCTTTTGCCACTGAAACTATTATGTGGTGCATTTGCTTCCCTTGTGGGACACAGCCCGAATGATATCTGAGCAGGCGCGGTCACACCCGCCGTCTCCATCATCTCCTCTGGGAGCCCCATGCAGCGAAGATGGGACAGAAACTCCTGCAGCAAACAAACTATATTGAGAGCAGCCAGGGCCACTGCCAGAAACTGCAGTCTTTGTGGCTGTTCCAGCGTGGCCTCCCCAAATATGTTTCTGGGGAAGAAAAAACAGTATCAACGACACGCGGCCATGGGGCACCCTTCAGCGTGGTACTGCAAAACCACTGGGCATTGGGACAGAATGACGGAACCGCACGCTGACGGGCTCCCAATGGCGGTTTGTCATACATACTATAGCATCTCATTACCCTGGCGGCATGGCCAGCGAGCGCCCGCCAACGAGCATTTTCGATAAGCTATAATTCCAGTTTGTGGCTATCAAATACAAGCGGTAAAATACAAGCGGGAATCGTGATTAAAAAATGGACTCCCTGCTCGGGCGAACCGCGGGGGTGGCGCCCGTCAAATTGAAACGTACGGCGGCAGCGCCGGTGATTAGCGCCGACGCCCGGCCGCCAGCGAGAAGGCGACAGGAGCAGTACGGACTGGGGGAGGAAGGGGGGGGAGCGGGAGACAAGGGCGGCAGAGACAGGGACCGTCGGCGCAGCCACCGCCGCGTTATTTCCCTGTTTGGAAGTCGGGCGAAACTCCCGCCGCCGCGATGGAACCTCCTCGTCTTCCTCCTCTTTCTCCCTCCTCCTCCTCCTCCAACTCCTCCACCTCCTCGTCCTCGACCTCCTCCTCTCCTCCTCCTCCTCGTCCTCCTCCTCCTTCTCCTCCTCCTCGTCGCTCATGCCGCTTGCCATCATCCGCGGCGCGTTGGTTCCCCGAGCTCTCCGAGCCCTGGCGCGCGTGATCAAAAAATGTTTCGCGCCCCGCGGGGTCTGTTCATCAGACCCAGGGGAAGCATCATTTGTTAATCACAAGCTGACACTAAGCCTTCTGAGTGCGCGCGTCACCCCTGAGATGACCACGCACTCATAGTATGAGTATGTTTGGGTGATGCCGACTGTTTCCCTCCCGAGGGTGGCTGCACCCATGTACGCAAGTTCGCCTTGTGACTCCCGGCTCGCTGCCCGTGAAAGCCTGTGCTTGGCGCACACGCACAGGATCTTCACGGTTTGAGCTGACTACCTACCAGACCACCCCAACCTAACCCGAAGACCCAAATTTCGGTTTGGGGGGGTACGGGTTCCAAATCTGGGCCTTCGGATTGGGTTGGTAAATCTGGGCCTTCGGGTTGGGTTGGGGTGGTTTGGTGGGTGGTGATGAGCGTGTTCCGCCGCCCACGGCCTCCGTTCCCCCCTCCTCGCCTGCCCTTCTCCTAATGAGGATCCGAAACCTGCTTCCCTGCCAAATGTCGGCCGCGGCCCATGGTCACTGGAGGCGGCCGCTGGCGAACGGAGCCCAAGACCGAGCCCGAGCACGAGCGCAAGCCCGAATCAGGTCGGGCAGGTCCCCCTACAGGCGGATTTTGGACGAAAAATAAAAAGTTGTCACAAAAATACTCGCCCTAGTCTTGAAAATACTCCAGATTTTTTGATGCTGCAGACCAGACGCATTGGGAAAAAAACGATTCCTGTCCGCTTAAAAGCTTGCCCTCACAGGCGAGTCGGACAGCATTCGCACTCGCTGGCAGCGTCGACCATACTAGACAAACGTAGCGTGTGCGCGCGAAGCCCAGACGGCCTCCAACCGTTTATATAATACCCACACGCACAAAGCTAAATGCGTCGCCAGGTCAGACCGAGCTGACAACAGTGCTGCAGAGTTGAAAGTCGGAGACCAAGCTCAGTGAATAACCACGCAAACTCAATCGCCCGGCGAGTGGCAGCACACAGACGGGATGAGCCAAGCAACGAATTGTGGGAGAATCGCGAGGCGCAACTGCCAACGCGCCAGTGCCGAGACAGCCAGGCACATACGGACAGACATATCATCAAGGATGGGAGGAGGAGCCAGAAGAGGAGGAGGAGGAGCAAATAGAGAAGTCAAAGGCTACCTCGCCCCTTCGCGGAGGAACCTGGTGTACGCCCCCGAGAATTCGGAGGGGGAAAACTGATGATGCTGGATGCCACTATGGAGCCTGAAGAAGGCATAGAGGGAAAGAGCGCGCTGCAGGAGGAGCGAGTCTCCTCCCAGCGCTCCCGAAACACTTCTCGGAGGCATGCATAGGAAATAATCGAGGGCCCACTCCGGAGCCAGACTTGGCCCATCGAACTGCTCTGCAGTCAGCCTTCGAATTGTTGGGCAGCGTGCAAAATGTGTGAGGCTATCGTCGCCAACGCCACAAGCAAATGCGCAAGGGCCACGAGTTTGAAGGCGACGTCGCGTGCACCAACCGTCGCAAATTGTGCGCAAGTAAGTGGCTTGGACTCGGGGGGCCGCACTGCGTCCCAGAACCTGGAATGTGATCAACGCGCGCTCCACGCGGCGGCCTGGGAATGTCCGTAACGGCCACCTGTCGAACCGACGGCGCAAGTGGACATAGGCAGCTACGGGCTGGGTCTCCCTGTAAAAAAATGTCGCCCTGCCCTGGTAACCACAACGAACGCTCGAGTCTAGGCCACTTCCTCCAGGGTGGAATGCGGCACGTCGCTGTAGATCACAGTCGGCGCCAGCAAGCTTGAACAAGAAACAGTTTGGCGCCCAGGACGCTCTCCAAGCAGCATGGGCCAAGGAACAGGAAGGACTTGGGAGTAGATCCCGCAACCTCGATACGCGTTCCTGCACGCGGAGGCAGACGTGGGCGGCAATTTCGAATCGCACCACGCGGGCCTTCGCAGCTCCTGCGATGGCGCCTAGATCCAGCAGCTCGCTCGGAAAACTGACGGACAGCAAGTCCCGCAGGCAAGATGAAACCATCCAGCACGTCGGGCCTGGCAGCAGCAGTTGACAGGCTCTCTGCTCATGGACGAGGAACTCAGGCGGTAGGTCATCCAGCTGAGCAACAAGCTGTACATCAGCTCAGTGCCCGAAAATGCTCAAGACATCGTCCCCAGACCATTCTTTACTATTTTTGAATATTCCCCCTGTAGAGGGACGGGCCTGGCTTAGTCCGAGTCCAGCACTGGCCCGAGCTCAGCCCCAGCCCGAGCCCGAGCCTGGGGGACCAAGCCCGAGCCCGAGCCCAAGCACGAGCCCAAGCCCCTGGCAACGCACGCCCGACCCGACCATGCAGTGATAAAAATGTGTAGCATATCGCTTCCTGAGCGGTGTGGGCAGAGAGCGACCGCCACGGAGCTTGTACTGCAAGATTCCTGACCGCGCGCGTCGCCATGCCGTGGCCGACGCACGTGTCTAGCAGGAGTCTTTCAGTGCCTGGGTGGTGCCGACCCTGGGCCGAGCTCACAAGCACCGGCCCAGCCCTCCGCACCGAGACCCAGCTGCTCAGCCCGGCGCTCGCCGCCCGTCCGCGCACGCGTGCACGGCCCCGGCCGCTGCGGGCGCTCGGGGCGCACGGCGCGCTGTCAACGGGGGGCTGGCCCCGCCTGGGGCGTCGGGGGGGCACGCGGCTCCTCGCTGCACCGCTTGCTGGCGCGCTACACCACCCCGCGTGGCATCGCCGCGGTTCGCGCCGCGTGCGGCCGCACTGCGGACCACGGATCCCGCTCCGGGGATTGCACGGCCCTTGCATTTCGGATTGCACGGCCCTTGCATTTGCCTTGTGCAGTTGCAGTTGCAGTGTTTTGCACCGTTTTGCTATCAGTTGCACTCAGCTGCATTGCATGCATCGCATACTTAGCAGTCCGTTGCCTTTGTATTACATTCGGTCACTTTGCAAGGAGTATCGGTGCACTGCTTAGCAGTTTCGTTTCTGCGTGTTGTTTCGCTTGTTGATTATGTTCATTGCGGTGGTTTGCATGAACTCCTTTGCGTTGCCATGCAAGGACAACGCAGTGCAGTGCAAAGCAGCGCAGCTGCTATGCAAAACATTACACAGCACTGCACTTCAAATCAGCGAATGCAAAGCAAAGCGCAACATTACAAGCAAAGGGAATGAGAGGCCAAGCAGAGCAATGCAAGGCCACCAGAAAGTAGATCGAAGAATCGATGTGAAGCAAAGCAAAGTTCAGCACGGCAAAGCAAGGCAAACCAAGCACAGGAACCAATTGCCCAATAACTGCAGCGCTTCGAACTACACGGCCAAGCAAGGCAACGCAGGGCGATGCAAAACAAAGCAGCGCGACGCAGCAGCGCAGCCTGTGGCCGCGCGACCTATCCCCCGGCAGCATCGAGCCCCAGCCTCGGCACCGGCCTTCAGCAGAAGCAGCAGGAGGCGCCGAAGCGCGGAGGAGGGAGGGGGAGTGGGGCGGTCGAGGAGACGAGAGGACCCTGCCAACGTCACGTTGGCAGGGTGCTCAAACGTGGGGCCAACGAAACGTTGGCCCAGCGTTTGATCACCCTCCAAACGTGCGCCGGCGCCAGCGCGTGCTCGTCCACCGAAGCCGTTCGGCGCGCCGCGGGCGATGCACGGAGGGCCGACGCGGGCCGCGTGCTTTCGGCGGGCGACTTCTGCCGCGTCCTTTGCGGCACCCGTGCCCACGCGTCGGGGCTCCAGCCGCCTCCGCCTCCCTGCCCGAGTGCCTCCTCCCCCCAGCAGTCCCCATCGGTCCCTGCCTCCCTCCGGTTCTCTGGGTCACCCAACTTCGCGCATCGCGCCACGCGATGCGCGGTGCGCTGCTATCTTCGCGCCCTCGCGAGGCCACCTTGGAGACGGGCGCTCCTCCGACCCAAGCCGCGATGCGCGGAGCACGACCACCTTCGCGCCCCTGGAGTGACTTGGGCTTCCCTCATCCCCACCCCCTGAGCATCGCTTTACAGATCCCTAGCCGCACTGGCATGGCCTTGGCCGCACGTGCCGACGGTCGCCGACGTACCCCCCCTCCCACCAGGTGGGGGTATACGCTGTTCTCTTCGGGCCTCGCGGGACCTATCCCCACCTGGGCGGGCGACAAGGTGGGTTTGAGATACCACGGCCCAGTGGGGATGGAAATCGGTTAGACGATGCTCATCCTCCTCCCCAACTCCGACTCCTCCTCCTCCTCCTTCTTCTCCACCTCCTCCTCCACCTCTTCCCCCTCCTCCTCATCATCATCCTTCTCCTCCTCCTCCTCCTCTTCCACCCCCTCCTCCACCTCCTCCTCTCCTCCTCCTCCTGCGACCAAACCTGACGCCAGCATGAGTGTGACGACGAGCTTGTTCGGAGGTGGGTGGCGGTCTCCCCTGTGATCTGGGCCAGACCCGCCACCACATGAGTCCTCCTCCTCCTCCTCCTCCTCCTCTGCCTCCTCCTCCTCCTCCTCCTCCTCCTCCTCCTCCTCCTCGGGCTGCCCTCCTCTCCGACACCCACTCCCTCCCCATCGGAGCATCAGGAGCAGCACGGGTCGCCTCTTCCTCCGGGCCGCCCGCTCCCTCTCCGCGTCCTCCTCGCCGGCGGGGCAGGCGTCTCGGGAAGGCGCGATGTGCGCACGGGGCACCTGCCCTCAGACTCTGCTGCCCCCGCCCGCCCTCCTCCTCCTCCTCCTCCTCCTCCTCCTCCTCCTCCTCCTCCTCCTCCTCCTCCTCCTCCTCCTCCTCCTCTCCTCCTTTTCCTCATCCTCTCCTCCTCCGCTTCCGCCTCCGCCTCCGCCTCCTCCTCCTCGTTCATAATTATTGGTACGTTGTCATGTATATGTTTATGTACTTATGTATTGTTTGTATGTCTTCACGTATTTATGCATGCATGAATGTATTGATTTATGTCAGAAAGAGGGGGGCCGAAGGGTCATTCATTGTCCCTGGGTGCGTGGCTAAATGGGGAATTCGTGGTGAGAAATATGTTTGTTGCGATGTGGTTGTTGTTGTTGTTGCTGTTGTTGTTGCTGCTGCTGCTGTTGTTGTTGGTGTTGTTGTTGTTGGTGGTGTTGTTGTTATTGTTGTTGGTGATGTTGTTGTTCGTTGTCGTCGTCCCACCCGCGACCCACCCGCGACCCACCCCGCGACCCACCCCGCGACCCACCCCGCGACCCACCCCGCGACCCACCCCGCGACCCAACCCGCGGCTCAACCCGCGACCCACCCGCGACCCACCCCGCGACCTACCCCCGACCCACCCGCGAACCGCCCGCGACCCACCCCGCGACCCACCCGCAACCCACCCCGCGACCCATCCGCGACCCATCTGCGACCCACCCGCGACCCACCCCGCGACCCACCCGCGACCCACCCTGCGACCCACCCTCAAGGGAGGAAAAACCACCCTGGACCCGACAACTGACGTTTACTAGACGGCCCTGGGCGTTTACATAACAGCCCTGCCCTGTTCGATGTATTCCTTGTGTGCGTTTACTAAATGGCTTCGCTTGTCGGGGTGATTATCATAGTGTCGAGTTTCTGCCCTCTACACCCGCGACCCACCCGCGACCCACCCACGACCCAACAGCAACCCATCCGCGACCCACCCGCGACCCACCCGCGACCCATTTGCGACCCACTCGCGACCCACCCGCGACCTACCCACGTTGGTTTAACGAAAAAGTCGGCGCCTGCGGCGGACTCGTTGTACAAGTTGTGCAACGTTGGCGCCTGCGGCGGGTTTTTCCCGAGTCTCGCAAGCTGCCGACGTCCCCACCGCCCCCTCACTCATATCCGCATCTGCGGGCTGCTACGCATTGATTCCTGTAGTTATGGATGTAGTCATGTACGTATGTGTGTGGTTACGTATGCAATCATATATTTATGTATTACGTACGTACACGGTGTGTTTACTCTGTTATGGAATTAATCATTTGTTTATGTAGTTCCGCATGTGACTACTTATGTGTTTGTATATGTAACAGATGTTGGATCATGTAGTTATTCGCTTATGTATTGCTAGTATTAATAGTATTACTAGTTGAATTGTTATTACGGTGGTAGTAGTAGTAGTAGTAGTAGCAGCAGCAGTAGCAGTAGTATTCGCCGTACTAGTACTAGGCATAGTAGTATGGTGCTGATGTGATTGTCATCATTATTACTGGTCTTACTATTTCTGACAGTACCAGTATTATGATTGCGAACATTACGACCATGACATTTACTGGTGGTAGTGGCGTTAGTAACACTAATGTTAGCATATTAATTAATACGATGGGAATTGTTGCTCGTTGTACGAGCGCTGCTAGACGAAGTATTGAATGCTAGTATCACCAGTGCCCTTATTAGTCGTAGCGCGATTATTGTCTGAATCGCCTTACTATTCCGATTGTATTTACTTTCGATATTATTACTGGCCTGGCTGTGTTTAGTGACCGTATCATGGTTCTTCTTATTCGTAGTATGATTACTCTTCGTCGTACTAGTGTTACTATTCTTCTTCGCAGTAGTATTAGGACTCGACATGTTAATTCAAGTAAAAATATGTTTTTTTTCCGTAGTACGTGTTTGCAATCGCAGTACTCGTATTACTCGTAGTAGTAGCATTAGTAGTGTTGATACGCTTCACAGCATTGTTATTAATAGTATCATTAATAATGTTATTCGCCTGCTCATTTGTACTGTTAATATTAATGAATACTGATATCAGCAATAAAGAGCCATTAATGTTGTTATGGCTGCTAGTATTATTCATGTTAGCAGTGTTATTGGTATTAGTACGTGTAGTAGTAGTAGTAGTAGTAGTAGTAGTAGTAGTAGTAGTAGTAGTAGTAGTAGTAGTAGTATCAAGTGGAATGGGTAGTAATTACACTATTGTGCTTAGCATTCGAATTCGCCATCTGAATATGCTTAGTCGGGTCATTAGTGGTAGTGTGAGTCATAATACTCGTAGTATGAGTATCATTATTTCGAATGTGTCGTCTTCGTCGTATGTTTGTTACTATTCGTTTTATTAGTATTCGTATGAGTAGACATAGTCGTATTACCCGCCGTATTATTAGTAGGAGTGCTAATAAAAGAAATAGAAGTATAATGATTATTATCATCATGCGTATTCCTCTTCTTGGTGTTAGCATAATTCTTCTCCGTTATACTCATATTATGATTACCCTCCTCCTCCTCTTCCCCCTCCTCCTCCTCCGCTTCCTCCTCCTCATCCTCCTCCTCCGTCGACTCCTCCTCCTCCTCCTCATCCTCCTCATCCTCCCTCATCATATTCCTCCTCCTTTTCCTCCTCACTCCCTCCCTCCCGCCCTCCCTCCATCCCTCGTTCCGTCGCTCCCTCCCCCCATCCCTCCCTCCCTCCGTCCTTCCCTCCCTCCCTCCCTCCCTAACTCCCTCCCTCCCTGCCCTCCCTCCCTCCCTCCCTCACTCCTTTTTACCCCTCTCTACCTCTGTTCCCCCTCATCCTCCTCCTCCTCCTCCGCCTCCTACTCTCCTCCTCCTCCTCCTTCACCCTCCTTCCACCACCTCCACCTCCTCATCCGCCTCCTCCTCCCCCTCCTCCTTGTTCTCCTCCTCCTCCTCCTCCTCCGCCGCCACCGGCACCGCCCCACCGCCCCCCTTTCGGGAGGGGGGGAGGGCGGCGGAGCGAGGAGGGACGGCCCGCGCGCCTGCAGTCGGAGGCCCGACCACAAGAAGCCTTCCACCAGAAGCCCAACCCTGAGGCCCCTCGTCGTCTTCCTCGGCGCCGTGGTTGCCGTCCTCCTCCTCCTCCTCCTCCTCCTCATCCTCCTCCTCCTCCTCCTCCTCCGTCTCCTCCTCTTCCTCCTCCTCCTCCACCTCCTCCTCCTCATCCTCCGCCCCCCCCTCCTCCTGGAGGAGGAGGAGGAGAAGGAGGAGGAGGAGGAGGAGGAGGAGGGGGGGGACGAGGAGGAGGACCAGTGGAAACCCAAGGGTCATCAACGATGTTGGAATTAACCCTCCCTCCAAGCTCCCTCTTCATAGGCCCCTAGAGCGGTTCATTTCCATTGAGGGAACTGCCTCGTTGGCAGATAACAGTTTGAAGATCCTGAAGCGTGCCAATACATTGATCTCGGGATTCCAACGCCACGTATCAACCTGACTGCTGCGTCTTGACGATCCAGAACCGTGCCAGAAGGCCATGTTTGGGACTTCAACACAACAAATCAACGGAACTGTTGCGCCCGCATAATCCTGAATCCGTCCAAAGCGCCACTTCTGGTACGTTGATCACGGGAAGCCGTGAAACTCTTGCAAAGTTCAGAAACACATGTGTGCGGCGCTAAGGCGAGAGCCACATGTTGAAAAGGAACCGCACTCTACCCGCGGAACTCTTGCAAATTATTAAAAAGAATGTGCGCGGCGTAAGGCGAAAGCCACATTTTGAAAACCACCCGCCCTCAACTCTTAAAATGTTTAAAACGAATGTGCGCGGCGCTAAGGCGAGAGAGCCACATGTTGAAAACCACCCGCCTTCAATCCGTGAAACTCTTGCAAATGGTTTAAACGAATGTGCGCGGCGCTAAGGCGAGAGCCACAGATTGAAAACCACCCGCCCTCAGTCCGTGAAACTCTTGCCAATGGTTCTAAAAAATGTGCGCGGCGCTAAGGCGAGAGCCACATGTTGAAAACTACCTGCCCTCCATATGTGTAACTGTTGTCACGTCTTAAGCGTCAGAATCATAGATGGTGAGGAAGTCTCAAGCGAAACGCCCTGCCCGCCCTAAAAACTAGCCTCGGAGTGCGACAGGGAGAAGTCATTTATAAGGAGAAGGAATGGAGGAGGAGGAGGAGGAGGAGGAGGAGGAAGAGGCGGAGAAGGAGGAGGAGGGAGGAGGGAGAAGGGAGGGAGGAGGAGGAGGAGGAGGAGGGGAGGAGGGAGGAGGGAGGAGGGAGGAGGGAGGACGAGGAGGGAGGCGGGAGGGGGAGGAGGGAGGAGGGAGGAGGGAGGAGGAAGGATGGGGGGGGAGGGGAGGAGGGGAGGAGGGAGGTGGAGGAGGAGGGAGGCGGGAGGAGGAGGAGGGGAGGAGGAAGGGGGAAGAAGGAGGGAGGAGGGAGGAGGAGGAGGAGGGGGAGGGAGGGAGGAGGGAGGAGGGAGGGAGGGAGGAGGAGGAGGGAGGTAGGAGGAGGGAGGAGGGAGGAGGGAGGAGGGAGGAGGGAAGAGGGAGGAGGGAGGAGGGAGGAGGAGGCGGAGGAGAGGAGGAGGGGGGGGGAGGGGAGAGGGAGGAGGAGGAGGAGGAAGAAGGGAGGAGGAGGAGGAGGAGCAGGATCATCATCATGTCAGCGTTGCATCATCATCATCATCATCATCATCATCATATCATCATTATCATCATCATCATCATCATCATCTCATCATCATCATCATCATCATCATCATCATATCATCATCATCAATCATTCATCATCGCATCATCATTATCATCATCATCAGCAGCAGATCAGCATCCATCTGCATCAGCATCAGCATCATCATCATCAGCCCAGCATCATCTCAGATCATTCAGCAGCAGATCATCAAATAATCATCACCAGCATCCTCATCCTCATCCTCATCATCATCATCATCATCATCATCATCGTCATCATCATCATCATCATCATCATCATCATCATCATCATCATCATCATCATCATCATCATCATCATCCTCGTCCTCATCCCCATCATCATCATCAGCAGCAGCATCATAATCAGCATCATCATCACCAGCATCCTGATAATCATCAGAATAAACATCATCATCAGCATCATCATGATAATCGGGATCCTCATCATCAGCATCAGAATCAGCATCATCATCAGCATCATCGACATCATCAGCTGCATCAGCAGCAGCATCATCATCACCACAACCAACACCACCATCATCATCAACATCAGCATCATCATCACATCACAATCATCATAATCAGCATCATCATCAGCATCATCATCATCATCAGCATCATCATCATCGTCAGCATCATCATCATCACCAGCAGCATCATCAGTGTCATCAGCATCATCATCATCATCCTCATCATCATCATCATCAGCAGCAACAGCATCATCAGCAGCAGCATCATCACCATCATCGTCCTCACCCTTATCCCCATCAGCATCACCATCATCATCGGCATGATCAGCATCATCATCGTCAGCATCATCGTCATCATCCCTACCATCCTCGCCACCATCACCATCACCATCACCATAATGATCATCATCAGCAGCATCACCATCTCCGTCACCATAATCATCATCAGCATCATCATCACCAGCATCGCCATCATCATTTTCATCATCAGCTGCAGCATCACCATCATCATCCTTACCATCATCAGCATCATCAGTATTAACATCATTAGCAGCAACATCAGCATCATCATCGTCATCAGCATCATCACCAACATCATCAGCATCATCATCATCATCATCAGCATCATCAACAACATCATCACCATCATCATCAACAACCGCCTCCTCCTCCTCCTCCTCCTGCTCCACCGCCTCCGACTCCGCCTCCGCCTCCGCTTCGCCCTCCTCCTCCTCCGCCTCCTCATCCTACTCCTCCTCCTCCTCCTCCTCCTCCTCCTCCTCCTCCTCCTCCTCCTCCTGCTCTTCCTCCTCCTCCACCTCCTCCTCCTCCTCCTCCTCCCCCTCCCCTAACCTGGACGAAACAGACAGGCTGCGGCCAGGGTAGGTTGGCCAATACCTGCTGCGCAGCGCAAAAAGTAGCAACGCTATCATCGTCGACGTACGACGACAAATCAACCCCAGGATTATCTTCAACGAACTTGTCGAAAGGCTTCCAGACTACAAAGCTGGACCATGATATCTTTGAAGATATCGCCCGCGGGAAGGCCCGAGAAGGCAAAAGACGGTAAGGCCCCATGTTGGGCCCCCACACGCTGAAAACGGGGGGGGCCCTCCAAAAATCAAAGATTGTTTTGACAAAGATTTTATTAATGCCATGACGTACAGCCCTGTCTTATGAGGTCAAACGACCCTGAGTATTTAGCACCGCCCCGAATGACCCCCGTCTCCTTAGCTTCGTGCTGGGCCACGTCGGTTCGCACAGCCTGATGCCAGACGGCATCCCCCGCACTACGGACTGGGCACAAAGGCCCAATACGTACGAAGGTATTTGGTGTCGAAATCCAGGGTCACGGGCCTTCGAAGACGCTCCCAAACACGGACGGGCCCAGTTCGCAACAAAATCAGAAGGAGACCCCCCTTCGGTTGTTCAAGCAGCGGGGAAAAGAGCATAAGCTGTTCTGGGAACAAGCCCGGGGACTCCATCGCCCGGATTATCGCATCCACGGCATCGCCAGAAAGGGTGGCCAGCTGTCTCGGGCGCAGGCGCAGGCCGTCAAGAGACTGAGACGCAGGGTGCGAAAAACTGCTGGAAGCGCCCCTGATCTCGGCGGCCGATCGCCGGGCAAACAGCACCGATCAGGGACGGAAGCTTCGGGCGGCACATGGGAAGTGTACCAGAACATGGCAAGGCACTCGCCTCTAGCTGTCAACAACTCTTGTGGGCAATTAGGGAAGACCCCTCGGTAGCTTTGAACGACAATAGGAGTCCACCTCTGCCTAAGCTTAGTAGGTCGACGCATGGCTAGAGTCCCCCAGGCAGGGTCTTCTCCTGCCATTGACCCCAATTGTCCTGCTGGACCTTCGCGACGGCCTTGCGCGCCTCGCTGAAGTCGTCGTCCGCCGACGACGAAAAACATCCCGGCACTGCTCGACCCACGCAGTGAGACCAGCAGCTGGCGCGAACGAGCGCACCAAACGACGGGACTGGCCGAGCATGGAATCAAGCCGAACACTCTGCCCTTCTCCAAGGCACGGCAACGCGAGCAGCCGTTGGATCTGAAGGCGGGTACCCTCTGAGACCTGCTGGATCTGAACGCGGTCCACAAACGCGGGGCACTAGGACAGCCTGCTGAGCCTCACGAAGGCACCTATCGTTTCGGACAGATGCTGAGCCAACCAAATCCATCCACAATTCTGATCGCGCTCACTGAAAGCCTCAAATTTCACAGAAACCCGGACCCATCGAGGCTTCAGAAGAGCCGCGTTGTAGCCATTGCTTGTAACCTCCGCCCGGTGGAAGCGTCGAGCTCGAGCTCGAGCCGGTTGGCGAAGTAGTTCCAAGCCACCGCGAGCAGCTCCCAAGCCTCTCCAACAGGGCGCGCGAGGGCGGCAGCAGCAGCGTCCTCGGCAATGCTTCATCTGAGAATCCAGAATCCACTCCTGGGGCCGAGGAAAGGGGCCATGCGCAGGGGAGTTCCGCGACAAGTTCCTGGCGCGACCGATGCGTCACCTGACAGCATCTCACAGCATCGGCTCGGGGCGCGAGCTGAAGAGGTCGGCGGGGTCGGTGGGCCCAGGACACACGTTGGCCTCAACCTCATCACACGAGCGAGCAAAACAAGCGCTAGCCACAAAATAATCGATCGTCGGGAGACTGCCAGGGGCTAAGCATGTCCTCTGAGGCGGCACAGAGAAGGCTCCCTCCACCCTTCTCGCCAATCCCGTCGAATCAATCAGGTGAAGATCCAGGTCCCAACCCCCACCGGCAACGAACATATGTTCCCCCCCGAGACTCTCCAATCTTACGAAGCATCGTAAGGTTTCGAGAACAGAAGCCCGCCCCCGCTGCCTGGAATCACATACAGGGGGAGCCAGCCAGGGAGACCAACGACAACGTGAATCACACGTCCAGGCACAACGCTGCCTGGCACATCCACAGGCTAACGTAGGCCAACATGCGCGGCAGCAGCTGCTTTCGCCCGGGGCTGATTTCGCCCGGGGCTGGTTTCGCCCGGCTGGTCTCGCCCGGAGCTGGTTTCGCCCGGGCTGGTTTCGCCCGACGCTGGTTTCGCCCAGGCCGGTTTCGCCCGGCTGCTTTCGCCCGGCTGCCTTCGCCCGGCTGCTGGAGGAGGTGCAGGAGGAGGAGGAGGAGGGAGAAGGAGCAGGAGGAGGAGGAGGAGGAGAAGGAGGAGGAGGAGGAGGAGGAGGAGGAGGAGAATGACGAGGATGATGGGGGGGAGGAGAGGAGGAGGAGGAGGAGAGGAGGAGGAGGTGGAGGGAGGAGGAGGGGAGGAGGAGGAGGAGGAGGAGGAGGAGGAGGGAGAGAGGAGAAGGAGGAGGAGGAGGAGGAGGAGGAAGGAGGAGGAGGAAGGAGGAAGGAGGAGGAGGAGGGAGGAGAAGAGGAGGAGGAAGGAGGAGGAGGAGGAGGAGGAGCAGGAAGAGGAGGGAGGGAGGAGGAGGAGGAGGAGGAGGAGGAGGAGGAGGAGGAGGAGGAGAGGAGAAGGTGGAGGTGGAGGTGGAGGTGGAGGAGGTGGCTGAGGGAGGGCAGGACGGAGGGAGGAGGGAAGAGGGTTAGGGCCGCTGGACCCGACCCGACCCGACCCGCCCGTTAGGGTCCGCCCGTCCCGACCCGACCCGACCCGCCCGTTAGGGTCGCCCGACCCGACCCGACCCGACCGTTAGGGTTCTCGCGTGCCCTCTCGATTATGCACCACACTTTAATGTCCCGCCCGCCCGACCCGGCCCGCCCGTTAGGGTCCGCCCGTCCCGACCCGACCCGACCCGCCCGTTAGGGTGCGCCCGACCCGACCCGACCCTCTCGCGTGCCCAGTCGATTAGGTCCCGCCCTCCCGACCCGACCCAGACCCAACCCGAGGGTCCGCCCGACCCGACCCGACCCAGCTTTTAGGGTTCTCGCGTGCTCTCTCGATTATGCACCACACTTTAATGTCCCGCCCGCCCGACCCGACCTGCCCGTTAGGGTCCGCCCGCCAAACCCGACCCGACTCGCACGTTAGGGTCCGCCCGACCCAACCCGACCCGACTGTTAGGGTTCCCTCCTCGAGAACTGTGGGGTGCGCAGCCAGAGGCCTTCTGCGAGAAAACGTGAGCAAGGGGCCCCTGGGAGGACGAGGAGGAGGAGGAGGAGGAGGCGGAGGACGACGACGAGGACGAGGGGGAGGACACGGACGAGGAGGAGGACGAGGAGGAGGAGGAGGAAGAGCACGAGGAGGAGGAGGAGGAGGAGGAGGACGACGAGGAGGGGGAGGAGGAGGAGGAGGAGGAGGACGAGGACGAGGACGAGGAGGAGGAGGGCCAGGAGGAAGAGGCGAGGAGGAGGAGGAGGAGGAGGAGGAGGAGGAAGGAGGAGGAGGAGCGAGGAGAGGGAGGAGGACGAGCAGGAGGAGGAGGAGGAGGAGGAGGACGACGGCGACGGCGACGACGACAACGACGGCGGCGGCAGCGGACTGTGCGAGACCGGCCCCGGCGAAACTTGCGGGTCGAAACCAGCGGGGCGAAACCAGCGCCGGCGAAACCAGCGTCGGGCGAAACCAGCGCCGGCGAAACCAGCGTCGGGCGAAACCAGCCCCGGCGAAACCAGCCCAGGCGAAACCAGCCCCGGCGAAACCAGCCTGTGCCACATGCGCGCGGACAAAGACCCCTACCCCCCATTTAAGCCTACCAGCTTCTCCAGGGAGGGAGGGAGAGCACAGCATGATGCACCCGAGTCCTGCAGCAGAGGCAGTTCGTGCCCCCTCGCGATCCTCCGACGCGACAGTCTCCTGCGCCAGCAAGACGACGGCCGTAGACGAGCATGGTCGTTCGAGGAGAGTAGGCCAACTGCTACTGGCCGTTCTATGGCTCGGAGCACTCGCCCAGGCCAAGCGGCGAAGGCGAGGAAAACAGGGAGCCAGGCGGAGGCGGAGGTGGAGCAGGAACTTCGGATGTAGATAATACTAATCCACAGCAGCGACGCAGCATCGTGCTACCCAGTGCGCGGCGTCTTGCCAAGCCTGCTACCGAACCACTCGATGAAGGTACGCTTCTCGACACGGATCGCAGCCTGGAAGATCTCCTCGATTGTCTCCTCGTCGAGGTCGTCAAGGTCCATGTCTGCGCCGAGCCCTGGTAATGGAATTGAGCGGGGGCCCTCACCTCCAGCGCCGCCAAGATCGACGCCAGCACGATGGAGATCAGGGCCGCCAGCCGTTAAAGACGACGCTGCCGCGGGCGTCGCAAGCTTCTCGTTGGCCACCTTCGCCTGCTAGGTGGTCGCGAGCAGCTGCGAGAACTTCTGGAAGGCCTCAGGCTGGAGTATCTCGCTGACCTGCGCTTGTTCTCAGACTGTGCCAGCAGCTTCTCATTCAACTCCATATCAATACAGGGAACACCAGGGAAGACGCCAGGTCGCGGTTGCGGTTCTCGATCTCGCGGCCGGTCGCCGTGGCCTGACCTCGCACGCCACCGATATCCCCGTGGGCCACACGAATACATGATGCTCGGTCTCGAATCCGCTGCTCAACTTCTGCCTCCTGATACTTGCATGAGCCAGACGATGGCCCACATCAGCATCAGGTCAGGCATGTCCCCCTGCAGGCGGATTTTGGACGAAAACTAAAATATAGTAAAACACATGCAAAAATAGTATTCACAAATGATCACCCCCCCCCCCCCAAAAAAAAAAAAAACGTCCCTTGAATATGTTTTGCTAGTTGTGAATAGTAACGAGGGGCCGGCCCGATTTAACATTAGCACGCTGAGCAAGCTGGGGGCTGGGGCTTGCACAGCGCAGGCTCGCGGCGTGCCGCCTCCGAGCTTGGCGTCCAAACTCCGCCTTCGCACCCTTGCCCGACTCGCCGAGCTTGTCACAATGGCGAGGATGTTTTATTTACTCGGCGTTTCGACATTGCGGGGGTTCTGGCTCCGGACCTCTGATCCGTGCGCCTGTTTGCAAGAGTGTTGCCTCTGGGGGGACTCCACCCGCTCGAAACCAGCGCCAAAAAACAGCCAAGATCTTCTCCAAGGGAGGGGGGGCAGGGGGGGTTGGGAGCCCACGCCGATCGGCAAAACAATTGATAAAAAACGATCCCATGGCTGATTGCCACTTCCAGCTGCTTGATTCCTTCGCGGAGGTCATGCTCCCTCTAGTCTTTGGGGCCCTTCTCTTTGGCCGCGCCACCTCCTGTCGACGAAGTAGGGGGTGCGCACTGCCAGGCCGCCAGCCATGAGCTGATCAGACTTCCTCTGGAGCTCCTCCAGACGTTGAGCAAGTTTCCCGTCTCGACGGTTGACATTACCAGCACCAGGAGCGCCACGAACCGGAAGATGCTGGAGGCCACGAGAGTTCTGCTCTGCTGCCCTACGCGCTTCTGAAGGGTCTGCTGTTTCCCACACTTGGACACGATCCTGGAAACCCAGCTCGTGTTGCGTCCACACGTACAAGCCCACGTTAGCGTCCTCGGTCCAGGAAGGACTTCGACGCCGACGTTGGCCATGGGGGGTGCCACTGGGGCTCGTAAACTGCACCTGCTCCGACTGGAGCGCACTGAAAGCTGTGAGGGAGGATCCCTTGGGATCGGGCAACGCAAAATTGACTCGAAGGTGCGACTGCCGTTCTGAAGACAGCACCTCCAAGCCCGCCTTGGGCCAAAACGGCCGGAGGAGGAGGAGGAGGAGGAGGAGGAGGAGGAGGAGGAGGAGGGGGTGGGGAGGAGGGGCGAGGGCCTGGGATCCTGCGCTGCTGGGGCAAGCGACGCGCCGCGTGGCGAGGGCAGCCTGTCCTGCGTGAGCTCCTCCTCGCCCCGTGCCGCCGCCATGCCTGCGCCAACAGCGCCGGGGAGGCGGCAGGGAGAGCGACGCGGGATCAGCCAGCATCAAATCGGGAACTGGGCTTAGGTCGGGCATGTCCTCCTGCAGGCGGATTTTGGGCCAAAATCAAAAACATTGTCAAAAAACATGCAAAGATGCTGCAAAATTCTCCCCCCCAAAAAAAAACCTGACGATTGTTTGACTATTTTTTATTATTCCTCCTGTAGAGGGACACGCCCGACTTAGGCGAAGCAGGATCAGCCAGCATCAAATCGGGAACTGGAATCGACTCGGAATGTAGGTCGGAGCGGGCTGCATCGGCATGGAATAGGAATGGAATCGGATCGGCCGTGCCAGGGCACACAAGAGCGGCACTCGAGCGTCGTACCCAATCGGATCGAAGGACGATCGGAATCGAATCGGAATCTACGGCGTCGTACCCAATCGGATCGAAGGAAGATCGGATCGGAATCGAATCGAAACTAATCGGTTAGCAAGTGAGATTCCCAGGGGCACGGCTGCTAAAAATGGGCCCGGAAACGCTCCCAAAACAGAACGGTATTGGATTTCCAGAAAAGAACAAAAACTCAACCACTCCCGAGGGGGGTCGGAAAAATGACATACAGCACCCCCTTTTCCAAAATACGTGCGGAAATGTTCCAAAAATGGACGGTTTCGTCGGTTTGGCTGGAGACATCCCGCGAAAAATGACCCACGGCACCCCCGCCGCACAATGGTTCATTTTGGCGGCGCATTTTTTGTAGCCGTGCCCTCAAGAATATAGTTCCTGATCGGTACCGAATCGCATCGATCGGATCGAAGTGGACCCTGCGAAGTGAGAGAGCACGAGCGCGCGGGGAGATGAGCGGCAGGGCACCGCACACCACGAGCCTGAGGGTCTGGGGAAATACAGAGGCCTACCAAATGGGTTCCGAGCAGATGGGGTCGGAGGCTCGTCGATGCATCGGCCATGCATCGGCGACGTCGGCGACGCATCGGCGACGCATCGGCGACGCATCGGCGACGCATCGGCGCGAAGAAATTCTGGTTCCACATCTCCGATGCACTGGCGATGCGGCGCAAATTCTTCGACCGCACCTGCTCGGCCCATCTGGGAGGCCTACAGAGAAGAGGGGGTCCTCCTCCTCCTCCTCCTCCTCCTCCTCCTCCTCCTCCTCCTCCTCCTCCTCCTCCTCCTTATCATCATCATCATCATCATCATCATGATCATCATCATCATCAGCATCATCATCAGCATCATCATCATCATCATCATCATCATCATCATCATCATCATCATCATCCTCCTCATCATCATCATCATCATCATCATCATCATC
>CAUYUJ010021660.1:125835-162111 GCA_963575745.1 Prorocentrum cordatum | reverse complement strand
GGGTTGGCTCCGGACCTCTGCTTAGCGCGACGGTTTGCAAAATGCGTCCTGTGGGGCAGACTCCACCTGCTTGAAACAGGCGCCAAAAGACAGCCAAGCTCTACTCCGGACCTCTGCTTAGCGCGACGGTTTGCAAAATGCGTCCTGTGGGGCAGACTCCACCTGCTTGAAACAGGCGCCAAAAGACAGCCAAGCTCTACTCCGCGGGGGGGGGGGAGGGGGGGCTGCGAGGGCCCGCGCCGATCGGCAAAACAGTGGATAAGAGAACGATCACAACTCCAATCCCCTCCCCGCCCCTTTCGCTCAATGTCGAAACGCCGAACAAGAGAACGTCCACGATGGGAGGAGGAGGAGGAGGAGGAGGAGGAAGAGGAGGAGGAGGGGGCACGAGTGGGAGAAGCAGCGCGACAAGCGCAGCGCTGGTGCTCGACGTCTCCGTGTCTGACTGGCCTCTCCTGTCCCGCCTGCCTTCCCGACCAGTTTCAGACCGTGCTTGCGGGCTGTGAAAGAAAAGGGAAAAATGGTCCCCAGACAACTTTTGTCACTATTTCCCAACCATCCTGTGGTGTTGGGTCCTCGTTTTGAAGAGACAGCGCCCCGCGTTCCTTCCTTCTTTCCATCTTTCCTTCCATCCTTCCTTCCTCTCCTCCTCATCCTCCTCCTCATCCTCCTCCTCCCGCTCCTCCCTCATCCTCCATCCGCATCATCATCATCATCATCACCACCACCACCACCATCACCATCACCATCACCATCACCATCACCATCAACATCAACATCATCATCTTCCCAGCGTTCGTGCCGTCCATGTCGGCACATCCCTCACACAGTTCGTGGCCCCATAATTAGGGAGCTCCACCGAAGGCCCCAGCCGCATAGTTTACATGCGTCCCGGCCACCCATTTCGGCACACCCCTCACACGCTTCTGGCCCCAAAGGGAGCTCCACCGAAGGCCCCAGCGGCACACTTTACATGTGTCAACGCCACACAATGTCGGCACACCCCTCACACGGTTCGTGGCCCCATAGGGAGCTCCACCGAAGGCCCCAGTGGCACAGTTCACATGCGCCCCCGCCACCCACTTCGGCACACCCATCACACGGTGGTTCGTGGCCCCACAAGGAGGTCCACCGAAGGTCCCAGTGCAACAGTTTACATGCGTCCCCGCCGCCCATTTCGGCACACCACTCATACGGTTCGCAGCCCCATAGGGAGCTACACCGAAGGCCCCACGGGGTGTGGCCATATGCGTCACCACCGCACAATGTCGGCAAACCCCTCACACGGTTCGTGGCCCCATAGGGAGCTCCACCGAAGACCCCAGGGGGTGCGTCCACATGCGTGCCAGGTACTCGTAGTTGCACATGGTTGGGTCGCTTGTCAGGCAAATTGTGAATATTCATCCTGTAGAGGAACATGCCCGACTTAACACTACTCTTCGATACCAGGCAAGCGCCCCCCACCGGTTATGCCAATTCATATGCGGGTCGTTACTGCAAGAACCCCATGCAACAGAAAGGCGGCCATACAGGAAAACAATTGCCAAGAGGAGGCGACGGGAGAGTGGAAAGGAAAGGATTGGACAGGAGTTGAGCTCTATACACCGACGCGAGTTCCGTCCCCGCGCTGAAAGTCCGCACAGAAAAGCGGATCCTGGTGAAAACGGGATCCTGGACATGTTTGCTGTTGACGCGCGAAACATATCGAATGATGGCCGACAGGACGGTGAGAGAGGCACTATTTTGACTTGCACACATCAACCTGAGCCGAAGAGGGTGCCTATACGGAACAAGCATGTACACACGCGTGAAACAATGCACACAAGAGTTCAAGCTCATACATACGCACATAAGGAAGTATAGGGCAAAATTCCTGTCCGCCCCATTTTAGTGAGCTTGACACTCGACACTAAAATATGAAACCCGGGGCGCCCTCGACTGAAGCTCGGAGAAAATTGAAAGACTCCGTGACGCGCGCGGCACAGAGAACTAGAAAGAAAAGGCATATTTGCCGGAAGGCACATCGTGCTTCTGGCTTTGGTCGATTTGATCGACCTGTCGTAACTAGCACAGTGCACAAAGACTTCGGAAAAGGGGGAAAGAGGAGGAAGAAGAGAAACGACTACGACTCGTTCAGGCGACGAACCGAGGCCGCACGGGAACGTCCCTTCAAAGATGGGTCCTGTTTCTGGGTCTCCAGAGCGGTCGCCTCCGAGGCGATCTTGAGGAGACCTGTGCGGAGAAGTTGAAACTGGGCGGCATTGGACTTGCTGAGGTCTTCCTTAGTCATCACGTCCACAGGCATCAGGGGGCGCGGGACCCAGCGTACAACACCGCCCACACGGCCGAGGGAGTCCCGGCAGACTGCGAGATCGATCGGGGCTCGCCTGTCATTCTTACTACCGGACGTCTCCTTATCTAGGGCATCGAGAATTCCCTTGGCATCCACGATACTCAATCCCCCTCGGGTTCTTCGTCCAGGGCGCAACTCTTGCGCAAAACGGAAGCAAACGGTCCGATGCGAGACCTCCAGGAATCGTCTAACAGGGTTCCCTTCAAAACGTCGTAAAACAACATTTGCATCCACTCGGCCTCCGCAAGGGCCGCGCTGAGAGACTGCACTTCTCCTGCCAGGGTGGAAGGGACTTGCCGCTTGATGCGACGCGATCTCCAGGCCAGAGGGGTCACTCGGGCCCGCGACCTGGACGAAAGGGAAGAGTCCGCCGCAAAAACTTGCTACGCCTGCTGCGGCTTCTCACCGGTCTTCCCTGCAACACCTCCGCAGTCTGAGGCAGTAGCAAAAATTAAATCGTCTATCTTGAACTTCCATACTATAATGGGCACACTAGCCGTCTGGCGCAAGTGGTCTATCATCTTGTTGAGGACGATAGCATCTCCGACAGTCGGCTGATTCACCCGGCTCGCCAGAAGAGACGCAGTCTCGGACGCTTCGGCCCGGCTCTCTCGACCCACCCAGTTGCGACGATAAACCATGGAGCGAAAATCCGTGATCTCCTTTCCGATCAGCGGACTCTGGTGGGAAGATCTTCTACTGCGGGGAAGGGGGAGACGCTGGAGTTGCTCCAGGATGTACTTCTCTTGGTCTACGAGTACCCGGTCAGGCAACTTCCTCAGGCGTCTGCCTATGTAGTCTACTCCGGTCGTGCCCAGGGGCTGCATATTTCCAAACTTAAAGCGCTCTTGGTACTTCTTGATTTCTGATGCAGCTATGGTTCTCCTGTGTGCCATGCACCGGTCGTCCACTTCTATCAGCACCATGGCATCTGGTCCGTCGGGGCCTCGCCTAGTCATCCAGCACGGCTCGAGCTTGGATTTGACGTATCCTAGCGATTCAAAGAACGACACCGTGGTACGATGAAGAGCAAGAGGTGCGTCGTCCAATCCGTAGACTGGCGCTATGAGTTCTATGAGGGAATCTGGTTCTAAGTTAAGCCCTTCGCAGGGTTCCACGAAGACTCTGCCTCGGGGGCGGAACAGGGGGTCCGACTGGCAAAAGGCGTTTTCCAAGTCCCCTATCTGGATGCCCAGGTCCAGGGCCAGGGCCATGGTGAGAAACAGCATCAAGGACTCCATTTGCGGCGTCGGGGAGTAGGCTCTAAGCTCGCCGGTGTCCTCGTCTCCGTGTCCTCGCACGCACCAGCGACTCTTCGCCTTAGGTCGACTGAAGGTGCCTTCCTGCGGCTTCCACCGCCTGACCATACGGCTGGACGCAACTCGATTGGGAAACTGGGATCGTTGTTCTCGACCTTCCTCCGGGGACCAGACGTGCACGGCCCCAGTCCCGGACATACTCGCCCACTCAGCGGCGTCGGACAGATCGAACTCTTGAGCCTCCTCGGGGCTCAACTTTCGCTTAGAGACTTCCCCACCTCGAGAGGTGGCCAGGGTCAACGTGCCAATAGCATCGCCTTCCCCCGGGACAAGTTCGATGTCCGCATTTCCGTTGCCGTACTCAAACCAGGTACCGCTCCATCCGTGCTCTATCATCCCGGAATCGACGCTCTCAAAAACTTGGTCGATCTGTTCCTGAGACATGCTCAGGAAAGACAAAAGCTCGCCGTCGCCCATAGCCTCTTGGTCCTCCGGGGCCACTTGCCCTCGCGTAGGGCTTCTGGACCTGGGGCGGTCCTCGCGAGCTCCCTGGGGCCTTCGTTCCCAGTCAGCCGCAGCCCTACGAACTCGGCCCTCAAGGGGGCCGGCATGTCGTTCCACCGGGGCCGGGAGGTTGTCCAAACGGCTCTGGTTGCGTCGAACCTGCTCCCCACGCAACCGCTGGAAAGCCCGGTCGCGACTAGCAGCCCCTCGCGACAGGCGAACGCCGCCCAGGTCCAGGAGACGAGCCTGTCGCACAGCTTCCGCACGCTGCTGCTCCACGAACTCTCCGGCGGGCCCGGGGCCCGATTCGGAAGACGGTTCGACGGACATGGGCCCAGACAACGAAGCGCCTGCGACGGGCTCGGAAGGGCTGGGAGCAACAGACGGAGGAGGCACCGAGATCGAGGGAGCGTCGGAAGAGACCTGTCTTCCCGGACGGGTGGACCCTTGAGACGCGTCGGCAGACGGCATCGCCGAACCCGCCGAGCTGCGTACATCTCCTGACCCGGAGGCCCCGGAGGAGCCCACCGGAGCATCACCTCGTCGGTGCTGTACTTCGTCGCGTCCTGCGTCGCCCGGGGGCGATGACGGGTCGGGGGGCAGCTGAGACTCAGAAGGTCCCGATGGAAGCTGGACAGCCCCGTCGGGGGGTGGAACCAGAGCTTCCCGAGCCTCTGGAGGGGGGGGCCCTTCACGCATCACGTCCACCCCGGCTCGGTGTTGTCCAGCCTTGACTTCCCTCAGGAGATCAGCCACCGCCCGATCGTTCGGCATCTCAGCCCTTCGAGCCTCGAGACCGGCGGCGGGGTGAAGCTGCTCCGTGGAGCACTTCCACAGACGCGCACGCATACTAACCCACACGCTGTTGTTGTGCTGGAAGATGACCATGCCTGGCCCGGTCCATCTGTCGCGCTGCAGCGCAAAAGTCTTCTTCTGCGAGCGAGCAGCTCGCCTCCAGACAAAGACCCAGTCCCCAGGGACATACTTGGTATCTTTATGAAGAGGAGCCTTTCCCGCGGCCTTCACTTTGGCCAGACTGCCTCGCTGAAAGAGCTGCGTCCGAGCGTAGCGACGAATGGACATGGCACGCCCGAAATCGGCTGCTGCCGCGTCTTGGCCCCAGGCAGTCTCGCCCAAATCTTCTTGCCCTATCAAGCCGAGGGGGTCGTCCGAGATCAACTCGTGAGGAAAACGGGGATTACGGCCAAAAAACAATTGATTGGGCGAGAATCCTCCCCGATGGAGGTAGTTGTTCTTACTGGCCGCGGCCTCGAAAGCAAGAAGCTCCAGCTCTCTCTCTCGTTTGAGACGACCCTCTCCTCAGAGCCCTTCTGTATCAAATCCTTAGCCCACCCCCCGTGCCTTTCAGCTCTGCTGTTTTCCCAGGGAGCCTGAGCATTGGTAACATATTGGAAAACTCCCTGCTGTTCCACGCCCCGAAGAAACTCGGACTGAAATTCCGAGCCTCCGTCGGTCACGATGAACCCGGGGGGGCCGAAAAACCTAATCCACGAGCTGGCAAAGGCGCACCAAGCGTCTCGAGACGTCGGAGTGTCGCATCCCGCACAGCGAGCAATCACCTGCAGGTTGGTTCCGTGACAAACCACATTTAGAAACGGAACAGACCTTCCTTGGAATGACACGTAGAAGACATCGATGCCAACCACTCTGTTGAACTGAAACGTGTGCGGCATGGCTGCTTTTTGGTGATGCTCGGGCCTGGAGTGGGCTGCACAGTCAGGACAGGAAAAGGACCCTCGGACATACTCGATGCTCGGGGCGCACACGCGCTGCCCTCTGAACTCGGATGAACAACGGGAGACGAGGATGTCCGAGATTCACGTGCACTCGGCACACAAGCTCTCGAACCCTGGCATCTATCGGCAAAGGGGGAGACGGGTTGTCGTCGTTGGCCTCGGCCTCGTCTCCTTCGGCCTCGACCTCTAGGATAGGGTCGACAGCTCCGGCCGGCGGCATGGGCTCATCGTCCTCGCCCTCCGCGGGGAAAGACCCAGGCTCGTAGGCCAGCTCAGCAAGCAAGGCCGTGGGGGAGTCGGGGCGCTCACTCTGACGTGCCAGGGCTGACACTACATCCGCCACGGAATCGGCCAAGAGTCGGCACAGCGCAGGGGGATATATCTGCGCTCTCCGAGTGTAGGTTTTTCCTTCGAGCACGAAGTGCTCGTGGCCCCCGGGACACTGAGAACCGAGAAATCGCTTGACCACCTCGGGGCTGTTAGTCAACAGACGTGCCCTTTTTCGTGAGAGCGACCCATCTTCGCTCACACAGAGACCGAAACAGCACATGTCGAACGATACCGACTGGACATTGGGCAAGGCGGCCAGCTGGACCACCTTGGGGCCCTCCCAGGACGTGGCCGTGTCGGGGTGCTCCAGGATGAAAACCCTACCGTTGATACTGCTCCAGGGCCATTTCTACAGCGAAGTGGAGGTGCATCCGACCCTCCCGCTCGGTAAGCGCCCTGAGGACCGGATCCATCGTGTTCTTGCTAACTCGGAAGATCGAAATGAACAAACCGCAAGGAGGTTCCAGTAGTGCCACAGCTGGCTTGCCGTCTTTTACATATTGAGCGGCCTCCCTACGGTCTACGGCTTTCCTGAAATCCCAGCCGGTCTCTAAATCAAAGCTTCCCAGACTAGACACTCGCCGCTTCTGGACCTCCGGGGAGACCCGCGCTGGCGAGTACAGCTCGACAAAGGCCCGACTGGACCACTGGCGCCTCCGAGAGCGTCTGGGATTCAGAGCCCTTGAGGGTTGACTGCGGGAGGCCGACGAGGCTAGGGTGGAGCGGGTCGTCGGCCCCTGGTGCTGGACCGCTGGAGAGCCCCGAACTTCACCTTCATGATGAGGAAGCTGTCCCTCTGGAGGTACTTCAACTTCTGGACGAACCTCGACTTCTGGATGAACCTCGACCTCTGGACGAACTTCCGTATCCTCACATCCTGTGAGAAACGCGAGGGCTCGAGCACAACTTTTCTTCTCCCCCCTGGTGAGCTGAGACTCGTAGTCGTCGTCAAACTCGCCGCCTGACAAGAGCATCTGCCACGACGGATGTTCCGCCATGGTCAATTGCCGACGGGGTGCATCGAATTTCTCAACTGGAGAGGGCCTCTTCGTGAAAGACCACTTCCCGTCGGGATCTTCTTCGATAAGATAGCTCTGCTCGACCCCTGGAATGTTCGGCGCCTCTCCAGCGAGAAAGAAAAGTTCTCGGCTCGAAAACCATGAGTGTTCAGGAAGCTGCGCAGGGAAGACGCCTCACTCACTTGGTCGACCTGACGCACTGTCACATCTTGGCTGGAGACTCGGGGCCGACATTTTCCCATCCCTCTGGGAATGACGGCTGGGCCGGGATCTGAGGAATGGGCGCCTTCGACGGATCGGTTGCCTCGTTGCCCGACTCGATCGCCGCCGTCCTGTTGTTGCCTCGCTCGATGCCCCTCTGCCTGTCATGGATCTGCTGGCTCGCAGCACCCTGGACGTTCATCTTGGCCCTGATCGCCTCGGCCGCCACGTACATCTCCTGCCTCATCGCCAGGAGCTCTTGCATGAGGCGGGAGCCTCTCGGCGCTCCGGGCTGCCGCGGCTGACCCACGCCGTCGACCTCCATCGGTGTCTCGACCGACTGGCACGCTCGAATCTCCTCTGGGCCACGCTTGACAATCCTGAGCCCCCTGTCCTGAGTACTGATGGCCTGCTTGGTCGTCATCAGGGCGGTCATGGCCTGATCCTTCGAGTGACGCATGGACGCCCTCCCGCCGGGGGGCCTGGTGAGGTCGGCTACATTCAGTCCGCCCTGCGACGAGCGCGTCGACGTCGACTGTTTCTTGGACGTGTAGCCGATCCGCATCGAGCACCTGCCGCATAGATCCCAGTACGCATGCCCGTTCCCGTACGTCATGCGTTCGTCGGTCGGGCGGAGGCAATAGAGCTGCTTGGCGTTGTAGACCCGGTCGGCCGCCTTGGCCTTCACAGGCCATTGATGTCCCTGGCGCTTCATATCGACGATACGAAGACCCTTCGCCAGGAAGTCGGTGTGCTGACGGGATGTCATGCACGCCCAGAGCTTCTCGGCCAGGTTCATCTTCTCGGGAAACGGCTGACCTGTCAGCAGGTAGCATGGACTCTGCCCGGCCTCTTCGGTCGAACCGCACATGACCTGCTCGCATGTCTGTGTCTGGTTCGGGCCGCGACCCCAGTACTGCATCGAGAGGGCGTTCACAGCCTCTGCTGCAGGGACACTGGCACGTGGACAATCTCGACCTGTCGCCAAGAAAACCGCCTGGCCCGCAAAGGGCCATGGCGTGGGAGACACGGCTGGAGGATATCGGGGCTGCCGACTGGAGAGCTCAGGACGCCCGAGACCCCGAGAGACTCCTGGCCTCGAGCGCCCGCGCTGAGTCCTAAAACCTTCTGAAGCACTGAAGAGGGTGGGGGGAGGCAAAGAGGGAGGGCAAAAGAGGTGCTCACCTGAAATCTTCGAAAGTCCGTCCGTAGTTGCTAGCTCCTTGCTCGCGATGAAGACACCTGTGTGACGACGGCCCTCGAGATCTCCGGGGCGGCGCGCACTGGGCCCCCAGACCCTGGCACCCCGACAGGACTTGCAACCGGGCAGCCTCGACCCGCCCCCCGACCCGCACGAAAGTCTACCCTCGGAGAAAAAAGGGGGAGACGGGGAATGAAGCGAAGCAAGAGCAACATACTTCGAAGTCTCTCCGAGGCGGAAGTCCTCGGCCCGCAGCCCATAGCGCCGCTGCACGTCGCGCGGCACTTCAAAAGAAAGAAATATCCCCGAATTCATCCATCTGGATGGCGCGGTGGCCTCCGGGGAGGCGGTTCATGGGGCAAGAGACCCCCGCTTCTGAAAAGAAACGCACTCACTCGGCAGGTCGATCACGGCGCCGAGCTGCTCCTGCATCCCTATCGGCGGGTTGTCCTGCTCCACCTCGCCCATCTCCATGATGCCTCACTTGCCGCCGATGCCTGTCGGGGTGGGCAGCCCGGTCGCCACCTGGGTCTTGCCACCGACACCCTTCGCCTGTTGGCTTTTACTCGGAACTCGTAGTACTTTCAGTCCCAGCTGTGCCAGCCTGTCCTCGCGTCTCCGAAGTGAGGGCCTTCCGATCAACGCCTGCCCCGCTGCCGTGTCCACGATCATCTATCCCGGCGCGGTAGCAAGCATCGTCATCGCCTCGCAGCGGGCCCGGTTCAGCGTGTCGAAGGCCTTCTTCACCAGCTCGCGCGCGTTCTCTCGAGCTGACGCGGTCGCAGAGTCCACCGCGGCGTCGAAGTTCACGGGGGCCGCGTTGACCAGCACGAACCCCGTCATCTTGTCCGTGCTCTTGTCCCGCTCGGGACACTCTCGGCTCCAGTGGCCCGGCTTCTTGCGCGTGTGCCACTGAGTAACCTTCATCAATCTCTCCACCGACAGGCGCCGCTTGCGCGGCCTCAGTTCTCCTTTCTGACTGCGACGACCGCGCTCTCCGGCAGACGCCGAAGAAGGAGAACTCGGGGCACCGCCAGGAGTCGGGTAGAACACGATTATCCTTCCACGTTGTCCTGCGCTCCGTCTGAATGCTAGCCAAAACCTCGGGGACATCGATCTCGTCGACGTCGCCCTCGTCCAGGGAAGCCAATATCAAATCTTCTTGTCTGGAGTCCATCAAGGAGACATCGCTGTAGTCGAGAAGCTCATCCGACGACTTGCTGTCGTAGTCCGTGTGGTACGTCACGTTCGTCGTCTTCCCAGCCTTGGGCCCTAGGTGCTCTGTCTTCGACATGTCCATCTCTCGTGCTGCCTGAATCACCGCATCGCATGAGCTCGAGCCCTGAGAGAGCACCTTGAGCATTTGCATACCGGACTCCTCGAGAATGATACCTTCTTCCACAAATATCTTCTTACAGGAATCATCCAGGGACAGGCCGTGTGTCCTGAGTCGATCGAAATTATGGTCCGTTCTCGCTGTGTAGACCGAGAGCGTCTCGCCGTGCTTCCTGCGGTATCCGCGTAGACACTCTCTGGCGGCCAGACGCTTCTCGTCGTCTACCCGCACTCCACAGAGAATGTCCAGTCTCTTCACTATCATCATAGCTCCATTCGGTGATGTCAGGTCTTCATCGGTGATGTCCTCGAATTTCCTTTGGAGATCTCGATCCAACACCTTGAGAATCTTGTCTGCCTGTTTCTTCGGTGGCACATCAGTCTGCTGCAGCCATCTGGTGATACGTCTCCGCCACGCTCGGTAGTCTGCCCATCCGAGCCACTCGTCTGGGCCTGAGAAGTCTGGTTTCTCCCACTTGTTCCTCGACCAGTCTTGTCCCTGCCACTCGGAGGTAGTCCAGCTGCTCCAGTACTCCTTGTGCCATCCGTCGTCCTTGCCATTCCAGCGGTCGTCCGCTGAGCTCCCTGACCGGCCGTGTATCCATGGATCTGAGCTTGGCTTGTCATGCCAGTCATCTCCCGTGTGGCGGTCGCGAGCGTGCCGGTCAGCACCCTCTTGATCTCGGCTCGCGCCCGCGCTAGACAGTAGCCGCTGGATCTCCACCAGCTGTTTCTGGAACATGCTGTCTAGCTCCTGCTTCTGTTCTGTCGTAAATACCGACGGGATCTGAATCCCTCCGTTGCCTGTTGCACTTTCAGCATCTTCATGAGACGCAGATCCCGTGCCTAGTTTGTCCCATCTCTCTTGACCGCCCTCCGGTCCATTCGATTCCCCTGACATTGCCGTGGATGCCGAAACGCGTTCTGCTGAGAACGCTCGCGCCCCTGCTACCACTGACGCGCGAAACATATCGAATGATGGCCAACAGGACGGAGAGAGAGAGGCACTATTTTGACTTGCACAAATCAACCTGAGCCAAAGAGGGTGCCTATACGGAACAAGCATGTACACACGCGTGAAACAATGCACACAAGAGTTCAAGCTCATACATACGCACATAAGGAAGTATAGGGCAGAATTCTTCACTGTTTCCCTGGGAACGCGGGGTAATTAGCCTTACGAAGGACCCAACCATATGCAGCTGCGAGTGCCGCGAGGGAGATGAATCGAAGGAGCGGTGCGCGCAAACTCCGAGTAGCGCACGCGGCATAGCAATCTGCCACGAAACGTGTGAAGGGTGTGTCGACATGAGTCGGGAGGACGCCTGCGAACGTCGCCATTGTGGCCTTCCGTGGAGCTCCCTAGGGGGCCACCAAACGTGCGAGATGTGTGCCGAAATGAGGCGGCGGTGCCATGCGAACTTTCCCGCTGGGGCCTTTGGTGTAGCTCCTGATAGGGCCACGAAACGTGTAAGGAGTGTGCCGAAATGGGGCGGCGGTCCCACGGGACCAAGAAACGTGTGAGGGGTGTGCCGAAATGGGGCGGCGGTGCCATGCGAACTTGCCCACAGTGACCTTCGGCGGAGCTCCCTATGGGGCCACGAAACGTGTGAGGGGAGTGCCAGAATGGGACGGCGGTGCCATGCGAACTTTCCCACTAGGGCCTTCGGTGGAGCTCCCTACGGGGCCACGAAGCGTGTGAGGGGTGTGCCGAAATGGGGCGGCGGTGCCATGCGAGCTTTCCCACTGGGGCCTTCGGTGTAGCTCCCTATGGGGCCACGAAACGTGTGAGGGGTGTGCCGAAATGTGGAGGCGGTGCTATGCGAACTTTCCAACTGGGGCTTTCGGTGAAGCTCCCTATGGGACCACGAAACGTGTGAGGGGCGTGCCGAAATTGGGCGGGCCATGTGAACTGTGCCACTGGAACCTTCGGTGGAGCTCCCTGTGGGGCCGCGAAACGTGTGAGGGGAGTGCCGAAATCGGGCGGCGTTGCCATGCGAACTTTCCCACTGGGGCCTTCGGTGGAGCTCCCTATGGGGCCACGAAACGTGTGAGCGGTGTGCCGAAATGTGGCGGCGGTGCAATGCAAACTTTCCCACTGGGGCCTTCGGCGGAGCTCCCTAGGGGGCCGCCAAACGTGCGAGATGTGTGCCGAAATGGGGCGGCGCTGCCATGCGAACTTTCCCACTGGGGCTTTAGGTGGGGTTCCCTTTGGGACCACGAAACGTATGAGAGGTGTACCGAAATGGGGCGGCGCGGTACCATGCGAACTTTCCCACTGGGGCCTTAGGTGTGGCACCTTATGTGACCACGAAACGTGTGAGGGGTGTGCCGAAATGGGGCGGCGGTGCCATGCGAACTTTCCCATTAGGGCCGTAGGTGGAGCTCCCCATGGGGCCACGAAGCGTGTGAAGGGTGTGCCGATAGGCATGCGGAGAGCAGAGGCAGGGAGGGGAGGAGGGAGGAGGAGGAGGAGGAGGAGGAGGAGGAGGAGGAGGAGGAGGAGGAGGAGGGGGAGAAGAATGAGAGGAGGAGGAAGGAAGGAGGAACGCGGGGCGCTGTCTCTTCAAAACGAGGACCCAACACCACAGCATGGTTGGGAAAAATGCACACCACACTACCCCGACGTCGTCCCCGACCCTCACAAAGTCCTGGGATTGAAAAAACGCCCGCCATTGGTAATGTATATGCTCTAGTTTCCGACTTGTGGCGCAGAGCGGATGGTCGAGAGAAGATTGGAAGGTCAACTAATTGGAGAGACGAAACCTGAAAGGACAGAACGCACGTTCGGGCACGCCTGGAAATGTGGCGTCAACGATGCTTCACTTCGCGACGGAGCGCGCCACTCCTTGATCCATGTCTGCATAACTATCAGCAGCGCTGCGTTCCTGTGGATCCAGCACGCGCCTGGACGCATCTCCTCTCTACTGAAGGGGCCCTCGGACACAGAAATAAAATAGATAGACACACGTGACAGGATTCCCCACAGATTCCCATACTTTCTGGGTCTTCGTCTTCCCCCACACTGCCCATATTTTCCCATCTGTTCCTGGGAGTCGACGATTAGTTGTCTCTGCGTGTTTCTTTCCCTCCTGATCCACTCTCCCCCCCAGGGCCCCGCTCCGCGCCCCGAGCCCGGAACCGACGCCCGCCCCGTGGGCCAACTCGACCGGCCCCGAGCGCCCCCGACCACCACGCCCTCGCGCCTCGCCGCGCCCCGCCGAGCGGACGCGCTGCCCGGGCCGACGAGCGCGGCCCGAGGAGCACCCTCCGCCAACGTGCTCCCGCGGGCGCGCGGGGCGCGGGCGCACGACGCGGCGCGAGGCCGGCTGGAGCGGCATTCTGCGCCGGCCTGGGAGCACGCGGCACCCCGAGTGCCAAAGGTGCTCGCCGGCAGATCCCGAGCGTGACTTGGCGATGGCACCTGTTTCCTCCTCCGCGGCGGCATCACACCAGCTGGGACGGCAATCACTTAGACGATGACACGAATCGTTTCGTCATGGCGGCAAGAACTTCGGGGTCCGTCCGTCGCACGAGCTGAGCGGTGACCCCGGCCGGCAGGCGGGGATGCTCTTAAGCTCCCTCTCTTTGTCCTTCTTCTCGACCTCGCTGCCAAGAGCAGGCCCCGCGTGAGGCAGGCAGGACAGGAGATCGAGACAAAGAGAGGGAACAAATTCGGCAAGAGGGCGAGAGAGAATGAGAGGACATGCGAATGGGAGGCTGAGAGACCGACTGGGAGAGAGATGGAGAGACAGAGAGAGAGAGAGAGAGAGACCAAGCACATAGACGGAGAACCAGCCTGTCTGTCAGCGCCAACCCCGAACAGCAAGTCATGGCACTGTGGATATGCAGCTATGTGATGCACAAGCGTCTCTGCGGTCGTTGTTCGAAGAGCAAGTACGCATCCTCGGGACGCCCCCACAGGCGGCAACGGCCGGCAACGGGCGACAACGGGCCGGGACATGGCGAATCGTCGGGACACCCCCCGAGGCGGCAGCGGCCGGCAACGGGCCAGAGCGTGGCGAATCATCTGGGCACCCCTGCAGGAGGCGGCAAAGGGCACCAACGGGCGGCGACTTGCCGGAACGTGACGAATCCTCGGGACGCCACCAAAGGCGGCGACGGCCGGCAACGGGTCAGAACGTCACGAATCCCCAGGACACCCTCACAGGAGGCCGCGGTGCACGGTTTCCCCCGGGGCCGTAGGCGACCCGAGGACGAGGAGGAGGAGGAAGTGGAGGAGGAGGAGAGGAGGAGGAGGAGGAGGAGGAGGAGGAGGAGGAGGAGGAGGAGGAGGAGGGGGAGGGGGAGGAGGAGACGGAGGAGGGAGGAGGAGGAGGAGGAGGAGGAAGAGGAGGAGGAGGGAGGAGGAGGAAGAAGGGAGGAGGAGGAGGAGGAGGAGGAGGAGGAGGAGGAGGAGAAGGAGAACGGGTCGCCGAAGCCCTTCGGAGAAACCCCCCAGGCAGCGGCCGGCAACGGGCGGCAACGGGCCAAGACGTGGTGAATCCACAGGACACCCCCACGTGCGGCAACGGCCGGCAGCGGAGAGGCAACAAGCGGGAGCGTGGCAAGTCCTCGGGAAACCCGGCCGCACAAATAAGAACCCCTAAGTGCAAGCACTGCTCGCTCGCTCGCTCGCGAGTCGTACGCTGAAAAGCGCGTGGACAGATCTAGCATGCACAATACTTGGCAACGCCTCTCACCCAAGCATTGCAATCCTGAACGCTTGCCCGTACCTCAGCAGCGTGCTTTTGCCCTTGCCCAGTCCATTCGCTTCTAGGGCGCCCTACACGCCTCACATACTTGCACGCGATTGGAGCAAGATTCCCAGGGCAAAATGTTCGACACTTCACCACAGAAGGGCAAGCACTGCCGTGGTAAAAAGGATAGGAAGAGCGGTAAGAGAATCCCACCAGCTCTCTAGGCGGAGGTGGTCCAACGATGTCCTTCTTTCCTCGTCGAAAACTCTTTCTCCCCTTCGGTGAGAGGTTTATCACTGTTCCCTATTAATAAGCACCCCCTCCCCCAGGCGACTGGGGGCCAACCAGGGTCCATGCCGACCCCCCCCCCACCATCCCTTGTAAAAAACAATACAAAACACACTTTGCCTCCAAATTCGGAACATGCGCAGCCAATCCGATGCGGCCCCCTCCCACCATCCCTGTAAAAAACAATACAGAGTTCACTTGGCGGCGGCGGCGGCTGCGGCGGCTGCGGCGGCGGTGGCGGCGGCTGCGGCGGCTGCGGCGGCGGCGGCGGCGGCGGCGGTGGCGGCAGCGGCAGCGGCTGCGGCGGCGGCGGCGGTTTGGCAGCGGGGGGCGGCGGCGGCGGCGGCGGCGGTGGCGGCGGCTGAGGGCGGTGCGGCGGCGGCGGCTGAGGCGGCGGCGGCGGCGGCGGCGGCAGCGACAGGCGGCGGCGGTAGCGGCGGCGGCGGCGGAGCGGCGGCGGCGGCGGCGGCGGCGGAGGTGGCGGGGGCGGCGGCGGATTGGCCCCCAGTGGCTGCCCATCCCAAGACAACTGCTGAATAAGCTAAGGCTCGGGCCAGACTCGGGTGCTACGTATGTGTTGGGAGGGCGGGTGGGAGTGAGCGAGACGGCTTGCGGGCGGGGAGGGGGTAACTTGACCCCTCCCCCTACCCCCTCCTACCCTGGACCTGGACGGGGGAGGTCACGAGCGGTCAGGGCGTCCAAGGTAGCCTGAGATGGCTCCAAGAGGGCTTCAGAGAGCCCAAGATGGCATCCAAGAACGCTCAAAGATAGCCCAACATGGCTCAAGATAGCTGACAGCATGCCTCCAAGAAGCCCCAAGAGGGCCACAAGACGGTTCCAGGTGCTGTTAGACACCCCTCAGGACCTCCCCGATAAGCCAAAATCCTTCCAAAACCCAAGAAAGATCACTGATGTGTGCCTTCTCGCCTTTTCGCTTCAGATGCGCTTTGAGGCATCAAGATAGCCCTAATATGGCCCAAGAGACCTCCAGGAAGGGCCCAAGAGGCCGGCAAGACTGTCCCAAGAGCGCCCAAGATCGCCCCAAGATGGCCCCAAGAGTGCCCCAAGAGGCTATTGCGATGGCCCAGAGCGGGGAGGGAAATCTAGGACCCCCCTCCTTTGATCGACGGTCTCCAAGATGGCCTCAGGAGGCGCCCATAGCTCTCAAGACCAAGAGGGCCCCATGAGGGCCCCAAGGCGCCCCGAAAGAGCCCCAAGAGGACCAGAAGACCCCCCAAAGAGCCCCACGAGGGCCCAAAGATGCCCTAAAAGAGCTCCAAGAGGACCCCAATGTCCCCCAATACAGCCACGTAGCTCCAAGAAGCCTCCGATGCTCAAAGTAGCCTCTAAGGCACACCCTCCTTCCTCTCCTCTCCTGGCACGCTCTGTTTCACTATATGTGTCTCTTCGTCCCTTTTCCTGTCAGCTCGAATGGGCAGGGCTTCTGAACGGGCTGGTGGGGACTCGCGGGCGGGGCCGCCACGTGGGCGCTGTCACTGGGACGGAACGCACTACGGGACCGCACTAGGGGTGCGCCGCAATAGGGTGGGGCCGCCACTGGGGCCTTCGGTGGAGCTTCCTATGGGGCCACGAAACGCTGTGCTGGGTGGCGGAAACGCATGCGAGTACAGTCACTGGGGCCTTCGGAGGAGCTTCCCCTAAGGGGCCATGAAGCGCTGTGCTGAGCGGGGGGAACGCAAGCGAACACCGCCACTAGGGACTTCGGTGGCGCTCCCTATGGGCCACGAAACGCTGCACTGGTCGGGGGAAACGCATGCGAACACCGCCACTGGAGCCTTCGGTGAAGTTCCGTATGGGGCCACCACATGCTGTACTGGGCGGGGGTGACGCATGCGAGTGCAGCCACTGGGGCCCTAGGTGAACCCCGTATGGGGCCACGAAACGCTGCAGTGGGTGGGGGTGAAGCACGCGGGCGGTGCCACTGGGGACTTCGGTAGAGCTCCCCCTATGGGCCACGAAACGCTGTACTGGGTGGGGGTGACGCATTCGGGCGATGCCACTGGGGCCTTCGGTGGAGCTTCCTGTGGGGCCACGAAACGCTGTGCTGGGAGGGGGGGGCGCATGCAGGCGGTGCCACTGAGGCCTCTGGTGGGGCTTCTTATGAGGCCACGACACGCTGTACTGGGTGGGGGTGACGCATGCGGGCGGTGCCACTGGAGCCTTTGCTGAAGATCCCTATTGGACAACGAAAGCTGTACTAGATGGAGGGACGCATGCGGGCGGTGCCACTGAGGCCTTCCGTGGAGCTCTTTATGGGGCCACGAAACGCTGTACGGGGTGGGGGTGACGCATGCGGGCAGTGCCACTGGGGCCTTCGGTGGAGCTCCCTGTGGGGCCACGAAACGCTCTACTGGGTGGAACGCATGCGGCCGGTGCCACTGGGGCCTTCGGTGGAGCTCCCTATGGGCCACGAAACGCTGTACTGGGTGGGGGGGTGACGCATGCGGGCGGTGTCACTGGGACCTTCGGTGGAGCTCCCTATGGGGCCACGAAACGCTGTACTGGGTGGGGGTGACGCACGCGGGCGGCGCCACTGGGGCCTTCGGTGGAGCTCCCTATGGGGCCACGAAACGCTGCACTGGGTGGAACGCATGCGGGCGGTGCCACTGGGGCCTTCGATGGAGCTCCCTGTGGGGCCATGAAACGCTGTACTGGGCGGGGGTGACGCATGCGGGCGGTGTCACTGGGACCTTCGGTGAAGCTCCCTATGGGGCCACGAAACGCTGTATTGGGTGGGGGTGACGCACGCGGGCGGTGCCACTGGGGCCTTCGGTGGAGCTCCCTGTGGGGCCACGAAACGCTGTACTGGGTGGGGAAACGCAGGGAGAAGGGAGGAGGTGGAGGAGAGGAAGGAAGGAAGGAGACCCGGGGCGCTGTCTCTTCAAAACGAGGATCCAACACCACAGGATGGTTGGGAAGAACAGACAGGCATGGCCGCACAAGACGATATGAGACAAGGCAAGTCAGGAAAGAACCAGGATGGTGCGGCACAGGGCATGATAGCGTAGGGCAAGGCAGAATGCGTCAGGACATCAACATCGTCGCTGGTAGACTTTCACCCATGATGGCAACCCATCCTAAGCCTTTTTCCCTACCTAGGCTCTGCCTAGAAGGGTTCTCACTCTCTTAGCTTCAAGGGGCCGGGCAGTGCTAAGCGCCCCAGGCGGTTCCCCCAGTCCCCTGGGAGCGGTTCCCCCCAGTCCCCTGGGAGCTTTAGCTTTAGCTTTAGCTTTAGCTTTAGCTTTAGCTTTAGCTTTAGCTTTAGCTTTAGCTTAGCTTTAGCTTAGCTTTAGCTTAGCTTAGCTTAGCTTTAGCTTAGCGTTTCGCTTAGCTTTTCGCTTAGCGTTTAGCTTAGCTTTAGCTTAGCTTTAGCTTAGCTTAGTTTGAGCTTAGCTGTAGCTTAGCTGTAGCTTAGCTGTAGCTTAGCTTAGCTTAGCTTAGCTTAGATTTAGCTTAGCTTTAGCTGAGCTTTAGCTTATATTTAGCTTAGCTGTAGCTTAGCTTTAGCTTAGCTGTTGCTCAGCTTTAGCTTAGCTTTAGCTTAGCTTTAGCTTAGCTTTAGCTTAGCTTTAGCTTAGCTTTAGCTTAGCTTTAGCTTAGCTTTAGCTTAGCTTTAGCTTAGCTTTAGCTTAGGCTTAGCTTTTAGCTTAGCTTAGCTAGCTTAGCTTTAGCTTAGTTTTAGTTTAGCGTTACTGTTACTACTAATGCTGCTTTCCTAGGGGTTCCAACTCCTAGGTAGGGTCGCACTGGGATAATGATTATCACGCCTCACGCCCTCCCTACAGCTGGACCGCGTTCACTGAAGCGTCCATCTGTCCTCATTTCCACTCCTACTCGACTACTTCCTCCACAGGTCCTGCGAACCATGTGCCTCACCCTCTCCCCCTAACTCTCTCATCCATCCCTCCCCTTCCGCATACGCATCTCCACCAGTTATCCTGATCCTGCTCCCCGCATTCGTCCTGGTTTCGCTGTTTCTCGTCCTCCTCATATTTCTCCTTACCCTCCCGATATGATGCTCCTCCTAATCCTCCACTTCGTGCCCCATACATCAGACCCTCTGCGCAGCTTCGCAAGACAGTTTTCAGGAGTCCCAACTTTCGGGGGTCGGCGAAATGACCTGAGCCTGGAGAATCTAGAATGAAGGCTGACTGAGCCTTTGCAGCTTCAAATAGAAGCAAGCATGTCCTCCTCACAATCGTGATTCCACTGTTTCTGCTCCTCCTGCTAGGATTTACGATCATCCGTAGCAGCCGAGACATCAGAGCCAGCCTTGAACACGAATTGGGGGCGACACAGTGGGTCCGAGGCACTGGGTGACATCCACGGGAAGTACACCACACGATCACCCTCCAAGAACGCTCTCAAAGCCCGCCCTGCGATGCCGAGTCCTGCGCACACTGCTCCGCTGCAGATGGGGCCCTTGGTGGTGTGCTCGCCACGTCGCGCGGCGACACGATCCACCAGGGCTCACACAATATACGAGCTGGCACGCCGAGAGGAGGCCTCCAAGAAAAGAACGCCGCAAAGAGTCCCAGGAAGAGCCGACTCGAAGCTGGGCGTAATACCCCTCGTGCACCGCCAGATCGCTCAGTGCTCGGGCACCGGGCGCCGCGCCTCTCGATAGGCCAGCTCAAACTGGAGCTCCAAGGCCTGCCGGTCCTCCTCGCCGTCCTTCCGCGGGCACTCCCCAAACCTCTGCAGAGGGCACCCTGCACACCACCACCGTGCCGGGCCAAGGCCCTCCGGGCCCAGGCAGGGAAAGGCATCGGGAGGTTCCGGGAGCCCTTAAGATTAGGTCGGGCATGTCCCCCTACAGGCGGATTTTGGGCGAAAAATGAAAGATGGTCAACAAACAATCAAAAATTGGGGGGGGGGGGGGGGGAAACTATTTGGGAACACTCCTCCTGTAGAGGGACACGCCCGACTTGACCCCAAGACTTTGTGGCGCAGCGTCTCCCGGCAGCCTGTGCTGCCCGGGCAGAAAGAGACGGGGGAGGAAAGGAAGGAGGGAGGAGCATGGCAGTGTACAAGTACGGCATTCGGGGGCGCGCAAACATGAATTAGCGATCCTCCGTGAATTTGGCGCGCGGTCGCCAAATCCATGGATCGGGCGAGGCGCCCTCCCAAAAATGCGGCCGCCGCCGCCTCGCTCGGCGGCGGAGATTCGCGATTTCCCAAGGAAACGGGGCCCGTCGCGAATCCACGCCCCCTTACTCCATGTCTGCGATCGCGTGAAGGTACAGCTACAGTTGTGGATGCCACGACAATGGACACCCTAGCATTCCTATCATTGAATTACAGATGTGTTTCCGGGCCTCCCCCCGTCTGCTGCGGGCAACGGCATCCCCCTCCCCCTCCCCCTCCCCCTCCCCTCCCCCTCCCCTCCCTCCTCCTCCTCCTCCTCCCGCCCCTCCCCCCTCCTCCTCCTCCTCCTCCTCCTCCTCCTCCTCCTCCTCCTCCTTCCTCCTCCTCCTCCTCCTCCTCCTCCTCCTCCTCCTCCTCCCTCCTCCTCCTCCTCCTCCTCCTCCTCCTCCCCCTCCTCCTCCCCCTCCCCTGGGCGCGACGCCGATCCACACAACTGATGCAGATCATTCCCTCGCTCGTGCTCTTTTTTGCCGAGGGGCTCCAGTGCAGTTGCGCGGCTGGCCTGCGAGCAGAGCGCACAGGGGCCACTGGAACCCGATGGCTCCATCGATCGCGGGTGCTTCGGCTTTGAACGACACAAGATCGATGAATTGAACTTCCCTGCATCTCATCTCCAATACCTACCACCGTCGCCCTCCGAACAAACCCAGCAGGAAGGGCCTCGCTGGGAATGACCAGATGAAAGCGTATGTGTCCCCATGCAGCCGACAAACTCAACAAAGTCAACTCGCAAAATATGTTTCACGTGCCGGCCCAATGCACATTCTCTACTCAGACCGAAGACGAAGCCAGAGCGACCCCACTTGGGAAATGTCTGCGAATTGTGACATGAATGTGCGACCCCGAAGGCAAGCCAATGTCGCTGCAATGCCGTGTTGCTTATGTGTGTATGATTTGTTGTTTGGTTTGACATGCCTTGGTTTGCTCTTCAGTGCAATGCAGCGGATTACGATTGCATTGAATTGCCCTCATTCGCTTTAATTGTCGTGGTTCCCTTAAATTAGCATTTCGTTGCCTTGCGATACGTACATTGCATCAAGTTGGCTTTGTTTTAAAATGAAACGAGCTACTTTACATGGATTTGCATCGCAACTGCTTTGCAATATCATGCCGTGCAATGTGGTGTACCACCAGCGGAACAGAATATCGTGAAGCGCAGTGTAACGAAGACTGAATGCAATGCAGAGCAGAGCAATGCACATCGAAGCAAATCGGTGCAAAACAAGGCGACATGTGCGCGGGGGACCCGGAGGCGCGACAGGGATGCATCCAAGGAAGCCGCGCACGAGAGCCTTGCTGCCACTGGCCCCTCTTCCATAGAGGAGGTAGAGACCCATGATGCAGAGCCCGGTCGAGAGAAAAACGAGGCGAGAGGATCTCAACGTTCAGTGGGTCAGCTCGAACCCGACGAAGAGTTGCCCCTGCACGGCGGGTTCCATCCTCGGAGGCGTCGTCGCCCTCCTGGCGCAGACGGAGGTGGGAAGATGAGCATCGTTTAACCGACCACTCTCCCCATGGGCGTGGCCTAGGCCCCACTGGCCGATTTACCCCCCAGATGTGGATACAGGCCGTTCCCTTCAGATTTCGAGGGCTCTATCCCCGACTGGGGTGGTGGGATGGGGATGGACATGGGGATGGACATTGGGATAGGGGCCGGTGAACCGATCCTGAGCAGAGGGTGGCTGGAGGCAGCAGGCGGGGGAGGGCGTGCGGGCGACGAGGGACGAGGCTGGTACGCAATTGCCCCGCGCCTGCCGCCGCACCCGCCCTGCGCACCGCCGGGCCAGGGCGCGTCGCGGCGGGGCGCGGCAGTCAGCAGGGTCGAGGGCTCTCGGGGGGGGGGCGGAGGCGAGAGGAGAACGAGGAGCGCGCCGCCGAACCGCCGTCACGGCAGCCGCCACGCGGCCGCCGCCGCCGCCCGCGCCCCGCGCCCGCGCTGCAGGGCGACGATCTCTAGACACATCCACTGCTCCCTGGCCAAGGATCAGTGGATATGTATGGACTTCGTCGCCCGGCATTGGGTCGGGCATGTCCCCCGACAGGCGGATTTGGGACGAAAGCTAAATATAGTCACACACAAAAAGACTCCCATCGTCCCCAGACTATGTTTGGACTATTTCTTTTAACTCCTCCTTTAAAGGGACAGGCCCGACCTAACACTGGCAGCCGAGGGCACGGAGCGCAGCGCTGCACGCAGCCAGCGACGGGCACGGCGGCCCGAGGCGCAGTCGGCCCGAGCGCGATCTGCCGCTGAGCCCCGACGGCGTGCCGCGCCCGCGAGCGCCGCGCCACGCCACGAGCCGCCGCGCGCGAAGTCCGTAAGTCGGACGCGTCCCTATACAATTATGTTGCCCCCCATCGCACTTCAGGACCACATCCCAAGAATCATTTCGAGCACCCGGAAAAAGTGTCGGAACAGTGTCGAAACAGTGTCGAACAAGTGTCTCCCAGGTTTGTTGATTGTTGTTTGTTACCTGGTATAAAAGAGACGAACTCCACCAGTCTACGTGCCTGTTTGGAACTAGCGTTAAAAAGTTGCGTTGCGACATAACACACCTGGACGCTCCTGGATGAAAGCTGGCATGCTGTCTCTCCACTGGCGTCTCTTCTGGGCGATCTGGACCCAATCCTGCTCTAACCAGCCACGGTAATGGCGAGTTAGTTGCCCTTCCCAGTGCCACGGCGCGAATTGGCCTGGGTGGCCCTGCGTATCGCTCGGCCGCTGGACATTCAGAAGTGCCACTTTCTGTCTGTTCCACAAAAGCACGACGCTAAGGAGCAAGCCCGGTTCGGTTGCACTCCTGCGCGCGATGTGCCCGCTGTACGAATGCAGACGCCGAGTGGCCAGAACATCGAGGTCCGTGAGCGCCAGCTGTGACTTAATAGCTCGGATCGCCTGGTTTTGCCTTTTGGAAAAATGCTCGTCTGTCTCGCCTAAAAAACGGGGGAGCCTCAGATGTTTCTTGCACTGGTTGCTTACCGCCGCCCGGAGCTTCTGCAAAGACCGCTGGTTCGTGACCCAGACCGGCGAAGCCCAGAGAGCCGTACTCGGCGCAATTTTGTGGATCAAAGAAAAACGTTGTGCACAAGTAGAGGTTTTGGACCGGAGGATGTGGTGCGCCCTGCCAACCGACGAAGCCACTGAATAGTCTTACAATTCATGTCATGATCTGTCCTGCCAAAAGCATTGACGTGAATGCCGACGCACCGGAGGTACTGCTTGAACTTCAAGGCACTCGTGCCCGGCCAGGTCGCCGCGTTGTCCTCTGGGTTCTGTGACATCCATACCGTTCTGTCCGCGGGAAGCTGAAAACCGTGTGCGCCGAGTGCCTGTTCCAGCATGCCCTGGATACGGCTCGCCTGTTGAACTGTGTGTGCGAGTATGAATATGTTATCAGAGTAAATGATGAAAGGGACGTATAATTCGGGGATGGACAGACCCCCCTTTAGTAAAACGTGGTTTAGAGGAAACGACCTGAGGCCCAAACCTGGCGGGCGCAAGCCTGGAAAATAACGGCCACGGCGCCCTCTCGAGAACCGAAAACGGACAATTCACTAATCGACGTGTCACTGTTGGGGGTTCTGTCCGCCCCCGAATAATGTTATGCACTGTTCGCACCATTGTTCAGCATGTTCTCTACATCGACCCATCGATTTTAGCCCCACCCCATATTTGATGTCTTGACAATGATCCCACACCGCTTGTAAAATGCACTCCATAATCATGTTGAAAAACCCTGGCCTCCAACGGCTGCCCTGAGGTAATGACAATGTGATCGGGGACGTTGTGGTTTCAATATCATGAAAACGAATGTGATGTTGGACGGAACGTACATGTCGATAGAACCACGCCGCCATAGCCGGCGGAACATTTCGATGAAGCAACACCTCTAGTAGCAAAGTGTGGCGCACATGATCGAAAGCCTTGGGCATGTCCGTGGAGGCAACGACCAGACCCAGTTTTCCTTGCCAGCATCTCTGCCCGAGGAGAACCAATACCACGGCAAGGTCCACGACGCTGTGGCCCGGGCGGTAGGGGAACTGGCAACAATTACTCGGCTGGACCAATGAAGAAATTTGATCGTAGAGCGCTCCTCCGGCACACTTATAGATCGCTGGCAAAACTGTGATAGGCCTGAGGGCATCGAACCATCTGACTACCGTACTTTTGGGAAGAAGGGCCAACGCCGACAGAACCACCGATTCTGGTCTCCTGTGCACACCGCATGCCGGCATGTCGCAACAAAGCGCCCGCCGTTTAGCTGAAGACGTAAGCGGGGAACCAGAAGGAGAGGAGGAACCAGAACACGACGACGTAGGTGCGCAAAACGGACGAGCATCCCCCTGAATTTCTCGACGTATAATTTCAGCTATTGTAACGATTGGGTGCTCGTACACAGTGCCATCCAATTTTAGCTCCAACGGGTTGTTCTGCATAGATATCGGTCCACCCCCTGACACACAACGGATACACGCGTGCTCGAACGTACCGTGCGAGACCGAAGCGATGTTGTGGAAGTCGCACACGACGTTGGCCTGCCTGTCTGTTGCAGCATTTAAAACACGAGGGACATGCTGCATCTGCACGCACCCGAACCGTGGCACCAACTCCAGAACCACGCTGCGGTAGTACGCCGATCGAATGTCGAATACTCCCCATTTCCCCAAAGTTTGTTTAATCACAGCATCGCTGTCCCCCCCGATTGCAAGAAAATCGATCGATAAGTGTTTGCAAACCTCCGAACCAAAAATCAAAGCGTGCCACTCAGCGTCACAATTGTCACAACCATCATTTAGTCGAATTGGCGCTTCGACTAATACATCCCCAAGAGCGTTGTACACGACCACCCCTGCCCCTGATGCCCAGCCAGCCCTGGAAGCCCCGTCGAACTGAAGTAGGTGGCATTGTGGGCAAGTTCCGGGTCCACGCGGACGGGGAGGAGCAGCAAGAGGACACCGATCCGGAACGGCCACGTTGCACTTTGCCAGTTCCTGCAACATCTCTCCCACAACACCGCCCGGAGCACGCGATGCCCCAGTTGGACTAGTGAGCACTGCCTGAAACAACGACGCCGCCGAAAGGGCGCACGCGTTGCCAACGGGAAGATGCACCCACTCCGGCTCTGCTGCTGGTGGGTCCTCCTGGAAGCGTCTATTCCAATACTGTTGAAGCTGAGTTTCGATTCGATCTGGCTCATCCACAACTGTCTCCGTGCCGGGCTCCACGAGATGAGCGCGGCTAGACGCACCATTCCTTTGCTTGCTTTTTCCCCAGCCCCCGGACCGAAGATTACAGAGGATGGAAATGCCCTGTCTTTCGTGCTTCTCGCGCTGCGAACGAGCCCTCTCTCGCCACACCGCCCTCGCATACTCCTTTTTCTCCGCTGGGAGCGCCGCCATCCTCCAGGAGTGTTCCAATCGATGTAATTCTGCCCGGTCAATCTTCGCTTGTTTGCGGCGTGACCGCGGCTGACCCCACTTAGCGCCAATGTCACCGATGGTGTGCGATATGTCATGTATACTCATATCCTTATGTACGTTGCGACAAACTTCTGAGACGAAATATTTGGGGCGATAGGTAGTCCAGTTTATTGGTTGTTTGCTGTACCACTTTTTGGTATGTTTGGTATTGATACGGCACTGTAATATCACATGGTTTGTGGAAGTAGCAAGCGTGTCTCTTTTACGACAAGTGTCAACGCGCCCAAAATGCTCCCCTTTTCACAAATATGGAATCGATCAATGATTGTGAAGTACCCCCATCCCAAGAATAACAAGTAGGCCCCCCAGACTCCTTGAAGAAAGTGTTTACGGCCACCAACCCCTCCTCCTGGAGCCTCTGCATAAGTTTCGCGCCTCTGTCTGTCCGCGTGCCGTGAGAGAAACCGCCGAGAATCCCAATCTCGGACTCCAAGAGCGGCTCCCCCAAAACACCGTTCGCATCTATGCCAATGACCGGAATTTCGCCTCGGAGCGTCTCGTGCCCAAGAACTGCGAAGACCTCGTTTCAATACGAATCGTACTCGGACAGAAACCCCCGGACCGGCAAATAAGCCGCGATGAGCAAGAAGCGCTGGCCCCCCATGACAATGTGCATGTACGCAACACGAGAAGAAGAAAACTGAACGGGTTGAGGTTCAGAGAGATGGATGGCATGAGAGCGATGCACAAGAAATGCACAATCTCGCACACCGTCGCTCTGCGGACAACAGATTAGCACATGGCCACTCTCTTTTAAAACTCCGATGTACGGGTCCGCCTGGCAACCGAATTCCTGCAAAATCATTGCGTCCCACGCCACTTCCACATGCTTCACAAAAGAGTCTATATCCCTGATTGCGACCCTGGTACAATTCAAGGACAGGATGTTGATGTGTCTCAGCTCCCTGATGCCCCCTCTCTTATGGAAGCCTGTCAGCCTGTCGGGAACTTTACCTCCGAAATATGCCCAGCTGCCGCGGCAGAGCCTTCACCTCGTCATACTTCTTCTGGAGATCGTCGTCCCCATACTTGGAGAGGTCCCCAAGCTTCTTTTCGAACTTGGGTTTGTCGTCGTCCCCGAACGTGGACACCACCTGCTTGTCGGCCACCACGAGCCACGTCGCCCCCATCTTCTTTGCCTTGTATTCTAAGGCGGGGTCCAGCTGCTCCAGGGCATCCCTCAGACGAGCGACCGCCGCGTAAGCCTGTCGATCCTCCTTCTTCTGATGCCTCTTGCACCAAATCCGCTGCTGGATCTCCGGCCGGCCCCCGTGCGCCGGAACCGTAACCACCACCGTGCCGTCCGTGCTGCCCGAGTCCTTGACCTTCTTCTTCCATTCCCCGAGCCAATCGAAAAGCTTATCGAGGCTTTTGAAAACGATCGTGGCGTTAGTACCGGATAGCTACCCATGTGGTCTGGATCTCGCTTTTCGCGAGGTTATCCTTGAGAACCAGGTCCACCACCGGCCGCACCTCGTCCTCCTCAGAGAAATCAGGGAAGCCACCGATGATGAGTTTCCGCTCGTCGACTGGCCGCTCGCGCAGCCATTCTGGGGCAGGGCCGCTCCCAGGGCCCTTGCTGGTGCTGCCTGTGCTAGAATCGGCTCTTGTAGACGCCGCTGCTGCCGATGCAATCTGCTTGGCCTCCTGGGCGATCTTTAACGCCTCGTCGGCCTTCGACTCGACGCCGTCCACCTTGCCCCTGAGGTCCTGAATCTCCTTCCTGGTGTCGGTCCCTTGCTTTTTGATCGTGACCAACATGTCAAAAGTATCCTTGTTCGACGGGTCATGTACGTCCTCCATCTCCTCATCCCCCTCCAAACGACGGGCCTTGCTGGCTGGCTCAGCCGGCGTTACACCAGACATGTTTCCGAGAATATCCACACTCCGGCAGGCCGGAGGGAGACAGAGGTAGCAAGCAACGTGTGTGCGTACTGGCGCCCCAACAGTTAGCGGACTGAAAGTGTGTCAGCTGCTGTCTGAGGCTCCCCAGCTCCCCTTGAGCTCCCCTTGAGCTCCCCTTGAGCTTGAGCCAAAACCTGAAGTGAGCTTGAGCTTCCCTTGAGCTTGAGCTCCCCAGGGCCCGACACGTGAAAAACCTCGAGTTTAGGTCCTTCCTTGGTGCTCGAAATTCTTCCTGGTGATCAAGGCTAGAGCAGGTTGGAACATCGTAACTCTACAGGAGGAATATTCAAAAGCCCCCAAAAAAAAACTATTGTTCTACAATTGTTGACTCTTTTGACTACATGCTATTTTTCGCCCAAGATCCGCCTGTAGAAGGACATGCCCGACCTAAGCGAAGTCGCTGGCCAGGAGGACCGCCGAAGTGCGCGGTGGGAAACTGATCACAAGTGGAGTCGGGATCCACCAATAGGGGAACGAACAATACTATAAACATAAAAGCTCGGAGGTCCGCGCGGATTTCTCGGATCGGCGCTGGGGCCCTCTGGCGGCGCCTCCGGCGCCGCCCCTGGCACGCTCCGCGCGCCAGGGTTGGGGGTCCAGCGCCGATCGGAGAAATCCGCGCGGACCTCCGAGTTTGTATGTTTATGTCATTGTTCGTTCCACAAACCAGACGAGGCATGACCCCGAGGGGGGGCATGAGTTCGATCCGCTGGCGCACCGAGCTGCCGCAGACAGATGCCCCCCGCATGCCCCACCTACCGGCAACTATTGGGAGCTGCCGGAGGCTGGGGGGCATCTGGTTTGGGCGGCTCGGTGCAAAAACCGACCGAACTCTCTCTCACACACACACAATTCCAGAGGCACACTCACCCTTTGCGGGGTCCCGATGGAGGACGGGCAAGTGGACGAGGGGTTCAACAGGACGCGCGTGCGAATCCTGCCCTCTTGCTCGCACAACTCCCGCCGCCGCCGGCCCCGCCCCGCCGCCCCCCTGTGGGGGGGGGGGCGGAGCGAGGAGGGACGGCCCGCGCGCCTGCAGTCGGAGGCCTGACCACAAGAAGCCTTCCACCAGAAGCTCAAGCCTGAGGCCCCTCTGGGACGCGGGCGGCGTTCAGCCTTGGAACGCCCGCACCGGGGTCGTCGCCGCGTCGACGTGGCGCGAACCTACCTGTACCTCGGGGGACGTGGCGCGTGACGTCGACAAGTCGTCGCTGCGTCGACGGGTCGTCGCCGCGTCGACGTGGCGCGAACCCGCGTCGACGTGACGTGGCCGCGCCATCTCCAAAAATATCAGACATCCGATCCGATCCGGACGGACGGCCCCTGCAGAGCCCTGGAAGCGCCCGGGCGTTTTCCGGCGTAGCGCTCGATGTCCGACCGAACAAAATCCGAGATCTGGGAGGGCAGGTCCCTGGGATCGCAAACGCATCGGACCGACGGCAATGCGGGTTCGCAGGCGGCGCCGATCCACTCAAGACATATCGCCTCGGCAGTGAGCAGAATGCAAGTCCGGCAGCCGCCAGGCGAACCCGGACCGCCACGCAGGCAGACCTGCAGTAGACAAACTCGTGTAGAGCACCGTGGCCTGGGAGGGAAGGGTGTCTCGCCAGTGTCGTCGTCGTTCTCGTTCTCGTTCTCGTTCTCGTTCTCGTCCTCCTCCTCCTCCTCCTCCTCCTCCTCCTCCTCCTCCTCCTCCTCCTCCTCCTCCTCCTCCTCCTCCTCCTCCTCGTCCTCCCCGTCCCCCCCTGGGATCGCACAACCTGTCTGGGCTCGACCCTGCGGCGCCACGAAGAGAAAGGGGCCTGAAAGAGCGTGCGGCGGCGTCGGGCCTCCCCCCGGGGGCCCTTCCTGGGCGCGAAGGGCCGTCACGAATCGGGTCGGCACGGCAAGCTGGCCCCGGGCAGGGGAGCGAAACATGGCGTAAGCATAACAACTCGGAGTTCCGCGCGGACTTCGTGGATCCGCGCTGGACCCCCCTCCCTGGCGCCAGGGGCCCCGGCGCCGATCCGAGAAATCCGCGCGGACCTCCGAGTTATTATGTGCATGTCATTGTTCGTGCCCCTGCCGGGGGATGCTCCGGGGTCAAAGGCCCGTTGCTCTCGGGACCCCATCTCTCTCGCGGCACCTCCCGCACTCCCTTGGGACGCACGGAGACATACTAATACTACATGTTCTCATTGGAGGCGCGCGTCCGACCCGCACATGTGGTATACCCATCTTGTAGTATGTCGTTTCCCGAGCGGCGTAGCCAGAAAGCGCCCGCCACGACGCATATACTGTAAGATTTCTCGGTGCGCGCGTGTCCCCTGGGGGGGCGACGCACATAGAGTATTTGTATGGTGGGGCAACGCCGATTAATTCCTCCTGCGGCAGCAGGAGGGGGGAGCGGGGCGCGCTCCTTCCCAGCGGCGTGCCGCTCCTCCGCGCGGCGCTGCCTGGACTCCACCGCCTCGGGGGGGGGTGCGCTGCCGGCTCCTCGTCCTCGCGTGTCTGGGTGTGCGTGGCCTTCGCCATGATGCGTCCTCTTGGGGCCGTGTCGGGGGCCTCTTGGGCCGCTCCAGGGCCATCTTGGAGGCTTCTTGGGCCATCTCGAGGCGATCTCGGGGGCCTCTCAGGCCGTCTCGGGCCGTGCGAAGGCCGAAAAGAGACAATGGCCAAAGTCCTTCAAACACCTTCGGAAAATCGATGAGTGTTGCATCTTCGGGCCGTCCTGGAGGACCTCTTACAGGCCTCTTGGGCCGTCTTGGAGGCTTCTTGGGGGCGTCTTAAAACGCCTGCCGTCAATCTTGAGGCCATCTTGGGCCGTCTTGGATGCTTATTGGGCAAGCTTGGAGGCATCTTGGACGCTCTTGGGCCGTCGTAGAGGCCATCTTGGACCATCTTGGGCGAACTTGAAATCTTGGGCCATCTTGGAGCCATCTGGAGCGGGAAGACCGTTTGCAATCACCTCTGGGCAAGCTTTCTGGGTGGCAAGCGCATCGGACAAAGCCCCAGTGGAAGTTCTAAAATAACCAACAACCTCCTGAAATCTAGCACGCCAGGCACCCCTATGGTAAGCCAACAGGGGGCGGCGGATCTACTGGCCTTCGCCTAAGACCGCCACCGTGCCTCTGTTGCGGGTCAGAGGCTTCTGGGATACCTGATGGGGTCTCTTGGCATGCCTCTCGGGCGCCTCTGGGAGCAAGTTTTGAAGCCTCTTGGGGGCTGTTTGGGGGTCTTTGGGGGCCTTTCTTGGGCCTCTGGAGCCGTCTTGGGACGATCTTTGGGCCTCTTGGAGCTCTCTTGGGGGCCTCTTGGGCCGTCTTGGGACGATCTTGGGGGCCTTATGGGCGCTGCGAAGATCTAAACATGGAATGTGCTGAAACTGTACATTTTGCAGGTCGAGCAATTTGGGCTATCTCGGGAAGCATCTTGGAGCCTTCTTTTCTATCGTCTTAGAAGTGGTGTGACAGCTAGCCCCGCAGTCCCCGTAGGGATGGCCTACCCAACCGACGGGGCCGCCGGACGCAGTGGCCGCTGCGGAGCAGCTGTCGAAGTGATCAAGCGCACTCACGCGAGGCCTGCTACTGCAAATGAAGACACAGCTGGGCCCCCGTCGCTACGCGGTCCTGCCAAAGAGCCAAACGCTGCGCACTGGCGTCTGGTGTGACAGCTGGTCCCGCAGTCCCCGTAGGGACGGCCTACCCAACCGATGGAGCCGCCGGACGCAGTGGCCGCTGTGGAGCAGCTGTCGAAGTGATTGTTGAATCGAATGTTGTGCTTGCCTCTGCAACAAAGAAGACGGACGCGCTTTGACCCGTCTGGGACGAAATCTGAATCAGGGAAGGGTGGCGAACACATGCATCCGAAGGCATCGCTGCCTCCGTATGATCGTCTTCTCCTAAGAACCCTCCGACTGAAAACCCAGAATGCCCAAGATGCTTGAAGTAAAAATTCAAATACTGGACCCCGTCCTGAGTGCGCCCATGGGCAACTTTCACATTCACCCACCCAAGCTTAAACCACTTCGGCCGCTCGTCGTGCACACCCTGAGCTTGGAAACGGAGACCGCGGGTACCTTACGCCTCCACCCACTCCCCGTGAGATTCAGATATTGGAAATGCATGTCTGCGCATTGTTCACCCGACTGGCGCGCATCGACCTCCGCGCGAAGCAGTGCTTGCTTGTGCCTTGCACGAGGGATGTTGATCAGAGCATGCTTGCCCAGCTTCATCAAATCAAACCGCTGACCAAGAACGTTTTGCAAAGGGCAGCCACGCCGCCGGCTCCGCCCCCCGCAGGAGGAGGAGGAGGCGGAGGAGGAGGAGGAGCAGCAGCAGCAGCAGGAGCAGGAGGAGCAGGAGGAGGAGGAGGAGGAGAAGGAGGAGGAGGCCCCTCCTCTCGCGGAGGAGGTGCAGTGGCTTTGCCCGCCAGAGGTGCAGTGGCCGAAGAGCGGAAGGAGCACGGCCGCCTGGGCAGCACGACTGCCGGCGGGGGCTGCCGCGGACGGGCGCGAAGCGTCAGGCACTTAGAAGAGAGAGGAGGAGGGAGGGGAGAGGGGGGGAGAGGAGGAAAGAGAGGAGGAGGAGAGAGAGAGAGAGAGGAGGAGAGGAGGGGAGAGAGGGAGAGGAGAGAGGGGGAGAGGAGAGCTCCCTGCGCTCGCGCCACGTCTGAAGTCCTGCCTGTTGCGATGGTGTGTGTTCTTCCTCCGCGGGCGCGCGTCGGAGCCAGGGCCGACATGGCAGGCCCGCCAAAAAAACCATCGCGCTACGCGTGCGTCATCGGACGAGGGGAGCTGCGCACATAGGATGAGGAGGAAGAGGAGGAGGAGGAGGAGGAGGAGGAGGAGAAGGGCTGGGCGGAGGGGGAGGGGCGTGCGCGCGTGCCGACGGCGGGGCGGACGGGGTGAGCTGACGAAAGAACAGCACACACCCAGACCTATAGTCGGCGGCGAGCGAAGAGGGAAAGAAACATCGAGCCAAAATCGGCGATACCTGGCCGATAGATCGGCGGTGGGCGCCCGATGGCAAATCCGCACGTTCCTGGGCGGTGTGAGAGTCAGGCCCCCACCGGCGATGCATGGGCGACTGGGGATTGGCGGCGAGCGAGGGGGAGGAAGTGAGAAGGAGAAGGCCTTCGCAAAAGGCGGCGGGACTTCTCAGAAGCCCTCGCGCCTTCTGAGAGGCTTTCGTGTCTTCTGGGAAGGCTCAGAAAACTTCTCGGAAGGCCGGAGAACGTCCGAGCCTTCTGAGAAGGCCCGCCTCTCCTCACTTCCCCCCCCCCTCGCTCGCCGCCGATACAGGGAGGAAGAATGGAGAAGGGCAATGCGATGAGAGGTGGCCTCAGGTCTGGGCGCGAGCAGTTGCCAGACACCCCGAGGGGTAAAGCTCCCGATTCGAGCGGGGACCCCACTATCAGACAGCACACACCCGTGGCCCTCCCCCGCACTCCACCCCGAGGATTCTGGATTCTGGGGGACGCATCGGCATGGGCGTGGGCGGGCGCGCGCGCGCCGACGGCGGGGCCGACAGGGTGAGCGGTGCGCAGGCACAGGGGGAGGGGAGGAGGAGGAGGAGGAGGAGGAGGAGGAGGAGGAGGAGGAGCAGGAGGAGGAGGAGGAGCAGGAGGAGGAGAGGGAGGAGGAGGAAGAGGAGAAGGAGGAGGAGGAGGAGGAGGAGGAGGAGGAGGAGGAGAGGGAGGAGGAGGAGGAGGAGGAAGAGGAGGAGGAGAAGGAGGAGGAGGAGGCCTCGCGCTGGCTCTTGATGAAGAGGGGCAGGTCCTGCCGCGCCGCGGCGGTGGCGGCGGCACCGCCCCAGAAGGCCCAGGGGAGACACAAACAGACAGGCACCAAACCAGGATTCCCCATGCGTTTCCGTAGTTTCTGGATGCTCGTCTTCCCCTCCATGTCCCATCTTGTCTCATACCTTCCTGGCAATCGACGCTTACGCGTGTCTGTGCCTGTCTTTCCTCTCCCGAACCATACGCGAGGAATCGACGCACTCAGGGCAGGATCCGTCAGAGTCGAATCGGAATCGGAACATCGGACCGAATCGAAACCGTGCGTCGGATCGGGCTGCATCGGCGCGGAGTCGAAATCGCATCGGATCGGCTGCGCCAGAATGAACCAACAGCGCTGTGCACGCATCGGGCAGAACCGCATCATCAGAAGATCGGGCCTGGATCAGATCGGACCGGCCAGAGTCGGTATCGAGTCGGATCGATCTTAGGGGGGCCTGGGAGTAGCCGAAGTTCTGTGGCACTCACAGGAGCCTCTAGCGTCGTCTTGCTAGTTCTTGCGACTCGTCGTTAACCTACGCTGGCCGACGCCAATCGACGCTGATCGACGCTAAGTCGACGCTAAATCGGCGCTTCCTCATCGATTACCGAACATCAGCACTATCGAATGCACTCCAAAGACTGAATCTCGATAACATGCAAGGGTCCCATGGGTTGCTACCTAGCAGATGGAGCACGAGGCGACGAGGAGGTTCGAGGATCGAAGCGTGTGCACGGTTTTCGTGACTTGTGTTGCCTCTGCGGGGGGGGAGGGGAGGAAGAAGCTAGATTACAGGCGGTGCTATGCTTTGTAATGTTTCTGGATCATTTTCGACACAAACTGTTTTACGCCGCAACGCGTCAGAGCCAGTCCGCACGCACGCTGGTTTACGAACACAAGCAAGGAAAGCAAAACAAATAACAATGGAAGGCAGGACACGTCTCGGCGTCGACAGCTCACCCCCAGACCCACACACCATCTCGCGCTGCGAAAAAAAACGAAGGAAGATGTTGTGCCGTTTGCGGCCACTGGGGGCCTCTGCCCCGCCCAAGACCGATAGAAAATGACTCTGGATATAACAAAGCAGCCCCTGGGCAGGGATCCAGACTGCCAGGTGCCCACGCTTCTGCCTGCAAAAACAAAAGATCGGAAGTCTGGGGTCGGGGACCCTGGCGAAGTGCGGAGCCATCTCGGGAAGCTCTCCCCCCGCTTCTGAGGCGGTGCGTGGCCATCAGAAGCAGAGGCTTGCCGAGTCAGAAGCGGGTCATCGTATGACCCTTGTCGGTAACCTTCTCGTCGCATTCCTCTGACTCCCTGCTTCCAGCAGCGGTCGTCGTACACTGCGCAGACACGCCCTGCACGCTTCAACCTACGTTCAGCAGACGCTGCATACACAAACATGCCACGTCGCGCAGCTGGACCACTTCGCACCTGCATAGCCTTCTCTGAACCCCCCCACACACACACACACATCCCGGGGGGCGGGATCCTTCATCGGAATCTTGCCGACGGTCTGGCTGAGCACGAAGTTGGTATTGGCCTGGGTCATTGGCGCCACTGGTACCTCGTTGTATTTACAACACAAGATCAAACCCACCCTCAGCCGAAGACGAAGAGAGACACTGGAATGCCAGCGGGGTGGAAGGGGGAGACCAGGCAAGAGGTGAAGGAAAGAATCCGAGAGGAAAAATTTAGCGAAGGGGGCACGAGGGCGCACGATGGAGAGGTAGGATACGAAGAAGAGGGAAAAGCAACAAAACTCAAGGATATGACTCAGGTAAGGCTGACATGGGGTCTGGAAGTCCGTCCTCTCGCTATCAGTGTTGAACGTGGTTGCACTGTCTCTGCTCAGTTACGCAACTGTCTGCGCAGCTGCAGGATATCTAAAAAGTTGAGTACGGCTGGGGGGGGCAGGTCTGCAGAACACCCCAAACGGACGTCAAGGGGCGCAACCGACCTGTTCGGTCAAGCTGAAATTGATGCACCACACCCGGCGTCAAGCCAAAATTTTAGAAAGAAGCGAATGGTTGGATGTTGCACATCTTCGTCGGCTTAACCAGCGAGGCGTTTGACCACCCTAACGTCTCTTTTCGGTGGTCCCGAAGAGGAAGGCGTTCTCTGACCCTCGGCCCTAGTCAATCGAAAAGCTCCAGATATGTGGCATGGAGAGAAGTGGCACAGGGTAGGCATGATGCCAACGGTCCTCGAGGTCGTGTAGAGCCAGGTTGAACTGTCTGGCAGGAGCACCGCAGCCAGCGTGAATACTGTACGACCGATTATCCGCCATCAATCACGAAAGCGCAAGCTTGCAAGCTGAATACAGGTGGTCCACGGTGGGAAAGCGGGGGAACTGGGCGGCGAGGGACGGGACACGAGGAAGATGGACGGAAGAGCTGCATCCTGCCCTGCCCTGGTGCAGCCGTTTAGTGCACCCGCCCCGCTCGACCTTCACCCCGTTGATGTCGCGCTCCGCCACCTCGAATCTGTAGGTCGGCGGCTTCGTCTGGGAGATAGGGACCCCCCCCCCTGATCGCTTGAACACCTCTGGCGACCCTCCTCCTCCTCCTCCTCCTCCTCCTCCTCCTCCCCCCCCTCCTCCTCCTCCTCCTTCCTCCTCTCCTCCTACTCCTCCTCCTCCTCCTCCTCCCTCCTCCTCCTCCTCCTCCTCCTCCCTCCTCCTCCTCCTCCTCTTCTCGTCCCTCCGCCTCCTCCTCCTCCTCCTCCTCCTCCTCCTCCTCCTCCTCCTCCTCCTCCTCCTCCTCCTCCTCCTCCTCCTCCTCCTCCTCCTCCTCCTCCTCCTCCTCCTCCTCCATTCCTTTACCTTATAGATAACTCCTTCCTGTCGCACCCCGAGGCCAGTCGAAAGGGCGGGCCGGGCGTTTCGCCTGAGACTTCAACACCACTGAAGACCCTGATGTTGCAACATTGAAAACAGTTTTACAAATGGAGGGCGGGTGATTTTCAAAAGTTGGCTCTCGCCTTGGCGCCACGCACATTATGTTTGAAAATGATCAAGAGC
>CAUYUJ010021660.1:95835-120835 GCA_963575745.1 Prorocentrum cordatum | reverse complement strand
CTTGACTTCTTGCGTGCATACATGCATGCATATATGCATACGAACATGCATGCATACGTGCATACATACATACATACATACATACATGCATGCATGCATGCATGCCTACATACCTACATACCTACATACCAACATACCTATATGTATGCATGCATGCATGCATGCATACATACATACAGACAGACATACATGCATGCATACATGCATGCATGCATACATACATACATACATACGCACACACACACTTACATGCATGCATACATACATACATACATATACATACATGCATACCTACATACCTACATACATACATGCATACATGCATACATGCATGCATGCATACATACATACATATCGACATACATACATGCATGCATGCATACATGCATACATACATGCATGCTTCCATACATACATACACACATACCTACCTGCATGCATGCATGCATACATGCATACATGCATACATAAATACATGAGTATATACATACAGTCATACATGCATACATGCATACAGGCATGCAAGCATACATACATACATGCATGCATGTACGCATGCATACATGCATGCATATATATATATATATATATGTGTATACATATATACATATATACATATGTGCATACATACATACATATATACAGACATGCCTGCATGCATGCGTACGTGCATACATGCATGCATGCATGCATGCATACATACATACATATATACAGGCACGCAAGCAGACATGCATGCATGTGTACACACGTCCATACAATACATGAATACAAGCATGTATACACGCAAACAGTCATACATCCATAGATCCATCCACACAGACATACAGGCATGCGTGCATGCATACATACATGCCTACATACATACATGCATGCGTACATGCATGCATGCATGCATACATGCATACATGCATGCTTACATGCATGCACACATACATGCATACACGCATACCTACCTACCTACAGATATACCTACCTACATACCTAGCTACCTACCTACCGACCTGCATGCATACATGCATACGTACATATACACATGTATACGTACCTATAGACATAAATGCATACGTGCATGCATGCATACATACATACATACGTGCGTGCATACACCCATACATATATACATGCATGCATGCATGCACACATACATGCATAATGCATACATACATACAGGTATACATGCATACCTACGTCTATGCATACATACGTATATGCACGTATGCATGCATGCATGCATGCTTATATGCATATACAAATACGCATACATAGTCATTACATATAGTTATGAATATAAAGTCTCCCTGTCGCCTCCCGAAACCAGTTTTAGGGCGGGGCAGGCGTTTCGTCTGAGACATCCTCACCATTTATGATTCTGAAACTCAACAATTGGCAAGAGTCTCACAGATGGAGGGCGGGTGGTGTTCAACAGGTGGCTCTCGCCTTAGCGCGGCGCACATTCTTTTACTCAGCTGCAGGAGTTTCACGGATTGACGACAAACCATTTTCAAAATATGGCTCTCGCCTCAGCGTCGCGCACATTAGTTTGAAAAATTTGCAGTTGCAAGAAATTAACGGATGCCCAACAACAACGTACCAAAAATGATGTTGTGAACGGATTCCAGATTACGCGGATGCAACAGCTACGGTAGTTCGCTGCGTTCAAGTCCCAGGAATGGCGTTCTGGCACGAAACAGGATCGTCAACACGCAACAGTCAGGTTGATCCGTGGCGTTGGAATCCCGAGAACAATGTTTTGGCGTGCTTCAGGGTCTTCAACCGGTTGCCCTGCAACGAGGCAGTTCCCTCAATGTAAATCAACCGTTGTAGGGGCCTATGAAGAGGGGAGTTTGGAGGGAGGGTTTATTCCAACATTGTTGATGACTCTTGGGTATACTCTGGTCGTCCTCCTCCTCCTCTTCCACCTCCTCCTCCTCCACCTCCTCCTCCTCCTCCCTCCTCCTCTTTTCCTCCCTCCTCTCCTCCTCCTCATCCTCCTCCTCCTTATCCTCCTGCTCCTCCTTCTTTTCCTCCTCCGCCTCCGCCTCCGCCTCCGCCTCCGCCGCCGCTTCCGCCTCAGACTCCTCCGCCCTCCTCCTCTGGCGACCCTCATCGTATTCGTCCTCCTCCTCCTCCTCCTCCTCCTCCTCCTCGTCCTCCTCCTCCTCGTCCTCCTCCTCCGCCTCCTTTTCCTCCTCCTCCTCCTCCTCCTCGTCCTCCTCCTCCGTCTTTTTTCCTTATGAATTCCTCCTCCCTGCCGCAACACGAGAAGTGTCAGTAGGGCGGGCCAGGCGTTTCGCTTGAGCCTTCTCCACCATGTATGGTCATGAAGCCTGGCATTTGCAACAGCTACACGGATGGAGGGCGGACCGTTTTCATAATGTGGTTCTCGTCTTAGCGCTTCGAATATTCGTCTTCACAGAATACAACAATTTCAAGGAGTCTCATGGCTGACGTCCAAGAAATGGTGCGTTGGCACTGTTTACGGCTGTCAGGTCGCAACAATCACTTTGATTCGCGCTGTTCAAGTCTCAGATGGTTTTCTGGTACGATTCAGTATCGTCATGTCGCAGTAGTAACGTTGATTCGCGGCGTTGAACTGCCAGGCATGGTGCTCAGGCACGGTTGAAGGTTTTCAAACGGCTGTCTTCCAACGGGGTTCTTCCCGCAGTGAATGTAGAGCAGTCCTCATACGAGCCTTTGAAGAACGAGCTTGGAGGGAGGTTGTCTTGCAACATCGTTGGTATTTCTTGGGTTTCCACTGGTCCTCCTCCTCCTCCTCCTCCTCCTCCTCATCCTCCGCCCGATCGCTTGGGAGCCTCTGGCGCCCCTGCGTCGGCTCCTGCCCGAGGCACAGCGCTGCAGGGGCCCGAAGAGCAGCGGGCGTTCCGAAGAACGTGGACGCGGCGTGCGCCAATCACAGACACGGCAGGCCTGAGCTGGAGAACTGAACGATGACACAAACGTAACAACTCGGAGGTCCGCGCGAATTCCTTGGATCGGCGCCGGACCCCCCTCCCTGGCGTGCAGAGCGCGCCAGGGGCGGCGCCAGAGGCGCAGCCAGAGGGCCCCAGCGCCCATCCAAGCAATGTGCGCGGCCCTCCGAGTTTTATGTTTATGTCACTGTCTGTTCCCCGATGAGCTGGGTCGAGTCGCGACATCGGCTCGGCTCGGACACGGATCGGATCCCCGTCGAAGGGCCCCGAATCAAAGCAGAATCGGATCGCCACGCCTGGCTCCAGCTGGCCCGGCCGGTGCTGGAGAATCATGGCGAGTCGAGCCGGAATCGGAATCGTGGGCCGAGCCCGCGCATCGAATCGCACCGCGGCGCTTCGGAGTCAAGATGCGGTCGGGGCAGCCGAGAGACCTTGCGGGGCCGAGTCGGGCGCAACGGGAGAGGGAGGGGCGCGGAGGAGGAGAAGAGGGAGGAGGAGGAGGAGGAGGAGGAGGAGGAGGAGGCGGAGGAGGAGGAGGAGAGGGAGGGGCGCGAAGGAGGGAGAGGAAGCCGCGGGCGGCGGAGCGTGCTGAGAGCATGGAGTTGTTGTGCGTGTGCGGCGGAGCACGTGCGCCGAGCAAAGACACGGCTCGCACGCGGTCCCCGACGGTGACTGCCTCGAAGAGCCTACAGGAGCCCCGCGCAGGAAGGTCCTGCAGTGCCGGCGGCAGCCACCCGCCCCGAAGGCACAGACCTCCCCGCATCTCTGCAGCTGCTTCTCTGGGGCTCGGTGTCATCTGGCCGTTCGGTGAATCCGCTTCACCTGAACTTAGAATGAAGCAAGCCTTCCCCCCCAGCCACCCGCCCGCCCGCCCGACCCACCCACCAACCCACCCAGCCACCCCATCCCACGAAAAACAAGCTTGCAGCACGCCTTACTTAGATCGGCGTCGCCTGCCCTTGCGTTGCCCCGCCTTGCATTGCCCTGCAGGCTATAGCGTTGCTTTGCCTACACGTTGCAGTCATGACTTGCTCTCCTTCCAAATGCCGTCCCCTGAGTTGCATGACTTCGCTCTGTCTCCGATATTACTCTACACTGCTCAGCTACGCCAGGACATCCCTTAAGTTGCGCTTCATGCTTCGTTCGCAGCGCTGTTACGACTTGCACTGCCTTGCCGCCATTTGCCATGCTGCGCATTGTCTGCGCTTCCCCACGCCACAGTTTGGCATTATCGGCTCTGCTGCCAGCTCCGTCGTTTTCACATGTGTGGCACGATCCCTAGCTATTGCTTGCGCTCCCTTGGTTCGGATTGCAGGAGCTTTATTTGCGTTGGTGTGGTTCGCGGTGACTTTCCTTCATTACTTTGAGCTGCGCTGACCTTGCTCTGCTTGAGTTGTCTTAGAATGCTCTGCGCTGCGCTACCTCGCGGTGTTCTCCTTCATGGGCATAGCACGTTGCCCAGCGTCGCTGTGGTCTGTCCTGCCCTGCAGTCTGACATTGCTTTGCTATAGTGGCCAAGCACCCAGCATGTCGCCTTGGTCGTCTTAATGATGTGTGGATTGGTCTAGTGTTGCTTTGCCTTGACGTGCCTTACAGTGCCTGCGCCTCGCTTTGACTCAATGTGGCCACACTTGCATTGCGCTGATTTGCAAGGGTGTGCACATTCTAGCTGATCCGCTGCCGAAAAGGAGGGCATCCCAGTCCCACTCTAAAGAAATACCCTGCGCTGTCGGCCCTGTCCCCGAGCTTCCACGACTCGGACTGGTGCTCTGTCTGCTACCGACGTCCTTGGCCCAACCCTGCCCCCCGCCGTTCTCGCTTCGGTCACATGGCCTGGCTAGCGCCGATCTCATGGATTCAGCGTTGTCCCCGACTACCCTGGGATCCCCTTGGCTCGGCCTTGTCCCCAAGTCCCTGGCTCGGTTCCGCACCCTGGCCTGTCTTCAGAGACATGCCAATCGTCCTTGGAAACATGTTTTCATCCTGCCATGCCGAACCGAGGAAATCTTCCAAGGAGAATAGCAATCACCGAGAACCTAGAAAAGCTGCGTGCACATAGTGCCTCTTCCATTGGGAGCACGATCCGGTCGTGCCGCGGCTGAAAACGATGTCGGGCGCGTGGGCTGCCGAAGCAGACGTTTCAACACACACCGAGGTGCTGACACGACGCACTTCGCTGCAACTCTGGCAGTGTGGGTCAGATCGGCCGCCTGCCCGACCTCGGCGCCCCATTGCCCCTTAAGCACCAACCCCGCTACCTTCCGCTGGACTATGTCTTTTCTCTCTCTCTCTCTCTCTTTCTCTCTCTCTCTCTCTCTCTCTCTCTCTCTCTCTCCCTCTATATACATATATCTATATATATATATATATATACATAGATCCCTCTCTGTATGTGTATACGTGTACACATACACACACGCACATACACGTATCCGTGAATATCACGTACATCACTATCAATGTTAGGGGTTCTTCTCTCAGCACCCTGATTTAATATGGATCGCCCCATCGCGACCCCACGGGTGACCTAGAGCATTGTGAGTCCCCTCCCTCTCCACAAAAGCATACCCGATCAGTGGAGAGCTAGCAGTGCGAAGGGGATTGGCTTCGTCTGTCCACGCGGAGCTGAAGGATGCGGCAACGCGATGCCTTCGCTGTGTCTTTCCTGGCAGGCCGCTTCTCCTGGAGGCACAAGACCGCAAAGCTATAGAGCGTAGTCGCAACATGACAAGCACACATCACACCGACTCCACCCTCCAGATCACTTAAGAAGCAGCCTCTAGCGCAGCTCACAACGTCAATGAGTCACACACTTGGTATGGCAATCCCTCCGACGACCCAGCAGGGCCCTGGCAAATCCTGGTGGACGCGACCCGTCTTCCCTCGAGCTGTGCGACGTGTCCATGGCAGCACGGCAGTACCGAATGAACGGGCCAGCAGGTACCTACACGTCCACCACTGTGCCGCTGGGCACGAAGAGAAGAGTCCTCAGGTCCCAGCGCACTCTCGGCACTGGAAACTGTAAACACTCTGTACGGGGCCCGGGGCCCCGAGTTCCAAGCGCTCTCGCGCCCTCTGGGGGATCCCCGCGTGACAGTTCAAAGCCCTTGGGGGGATGACAAGCACCAACTGCCCCCGTAGAGGCCCCCCAGACCCCCAGAGGCCCCCAAGATCACTCCAAGAGTCCCCCGAGAGGCATCCCAAGAGATCCTCACATGCATCCAATGAGGCCTCTGAACCACAGCCCATGCACGGTGGCGGGATGGGCCGAAGAGATCCGCCGCCCCCTATTGATCTATCACAGGGGTGCCTGGCGTGCTGAACTTTGGGTTGTTTTTGGTTCTTTCCTGAAGAGCTGCCCCCGGGGTTCCGGCCCAAACCGCCCGCCACAAGGAGAGCTGCACAAACTACGCCATCCATCGGCCCAAGCGCCTCCAAGACAACAAAGATGGCCAAAAATAACCCGCACGATGCCTCCAAGACTGCCAAGACGGCTCCAAGAGAGCCCAAAGATAGCCCAAAGATGGCCTCCAAAACGGTCCCAAGATGCCTCCAGGACCGCCAAGATGGTCAGAAAAACCGAGGACGGCCCAAGAAGCGCCCAAGAGGCCACGAAGACGGCCCTAGAGGTCTCCAAGAGGTCCTCCAGGAAGGCTCTCAAGAGGCTCAAATCATTCATTGTCCGCAGGTGTTGACAGACTTTAGCGTATGCATCAGAATGGCCTTCCGGTGGCCCAAGACGGCCCAACAAGAGGCCCCCAAGATTGCCCCAAGATCGCCCAATAGGCCTCCAAGATAGTCCCAGGACGGCCCAAGAGGCTTCCAAAACGCCCAAGATGGCCTTCAAGACAACCCTGAAGCGCCCCAAGAGGGCCCCAAGACGGCTCAGATAGGCTCCCAAGACGGCTTCCGACGGCGTCAGACGGGCCAGGAACACCGTAAGACAAACAGAGAGGCCCAAAAAAAAGCCTCCAAAGGCCCCCAAGAGGCCCAAGGACGACCCCAAGAGGCCTTCAAGAGGCGCCCTGACAGCTCCCAGGAGGCCCCAAGAATGACCCAAGAAAGTCCCAAGAGATCTCGTCATTCTTCTTCCCTTTTCATTGTTCCTCCCTCAGCTCATCCTCCTCCTCCTCCTCCTCCTCCTCCTCCTCCTCCTCCTCCTCCTCCTCCTCCTCCCGCACATGTTCCCCAAAGGGCTTCCATAACGGCTTGGGGAACGCAAGGTCCAATAGTGTGGCCAAACTTTAACAAAACGTTCGGCCACATATGCCTATCCTGAAAGGCAGGGAGCGGCCGTGATTCGCCGTAGGCGTCTTCAATTATCTATCCATTCGGATGAACTTCTGCTCCGCTGTGCCGTCTATCCTGAAACCCAAGATGACTTGAACCCCCAGTCTAGAGATGGTATTAACCGGGATAAGAATAGCCGAGTTTCGCCCACGCAGGCCAGACGAAATGACCACGCACATCAACAAACGAGCATGAGATGGTATGCCCAAGACCCGCTACTACAGCTCCGGCACCCCCCCTCTACACCCATGCCACGCGCGTATCTCCTGACTGCTCACATCCCTGTGGCGGCGCGCACAAAGGGGCAGGGGGAGGGGGAAAGGCGTCTTAGAAGGAGGCTGCTTCTTAGAAGGCGCCCGCCCTACATCTATAGACAATGCCCACGCCTTCTAAGGAGCAGAGGCGCTCCCAAGAAGCCTTACCCCCTCGCCCCTCTCCCCTCTGCGCATGGCCGATCCCTCCTCCTTCCATCTGCCCCCGAAGCTCAGCCCGCTCCGTCGGTCGATGCTTCTCCGGCAGAGCCGTGGCTTCAGCCAGCGCGGCCTCGACGGCGCGAGGGGGCACAGGGGCGCGGCGCCGCAAGAACCAGGGCAGAGTGTGCGATCGCCCTGGCCTGAAAGCCACGAGACCACGCCGACATCTCCTGGACAGAGGCCGCCGAGACACGAGCGCCCCCTCCTCTCACTCCCTGGTCCCCAGTAGCACAGGATTCTGAAGACACTACTGTGTGTGCTCTGACTCTCTTCTCCTGAGTCTCTCCTCCCTGCCCTGGCCGTGGGTCCAGGCTGCCGCATCCGATGGCGCCTCACCCCTTCCCCAGGCGAGGCCGCCATTGCGGCAGGTGCATCACGAAGAGGGCACCAGCGCGGGCAACGCAACGCCACGGCGACGAGAGAGGAAGATCCAAATCGACAGCGACGCACGGTACATGCCAGGTATGCTCACAAGCAGAACATTCGACTGGGAATCTCATCTTGGCACGACGTGCGGCAGGTCCGTGTCGTGACGACCAGGGCGTTGGTTTCTGACACCGCGTGGATCGTTCCACCTTGAACGATCGGCGGCCTGCCGATCGACAGATCGTTCTACACCCTGCGAAATGCTTAAGAAATCATGGGTTAAGAAATTCATAGTCTCAGAACTTGAATAAAAAAACCCACAATGTCCATTAAAATCTCAGGATTACATTGAAACATTAAGAATAATCGAGCCTCTGGTCGAAAAAATAGGTTTTCTTAAGCATCGCCTGAAGTGTACATTGGTCGACTCTAGGCCACTGGCAACGCTCAACCCGGAACGCCCACGCCGGGGTCGCCGCCGCGTCGACACGACGCGAACCTGCCGTGGAAGGGTTCGGGACGTGCGCAGGGTGCGGGGGCGTGTGCGCGCACTGTTGAAGGGGAACTGGAACACACAAATAAATACACACAAATAAAATGATTTCCCATATTTTCCCATGTTTTCTGGGTTTTTGTCTTCCCCCCCACTTCCCATATTTTCCCATATTTTCTGGGAATCGCAGATTAATTGTGTCTGTGTGTTTTTTTCCCTCCTGAGTGTGGGGGCATGTGCGCGCACTGTGGGCTGCACCGGGTAACGAGGCTGGGCGCGGCAGCCGGCAAGGGCCGACGCGTGCTTGCGGGTGACGGGCAGGGGGTTGGGGGGGGCAAGGACTGACTGTCGTACCACTCTCTCTCTCTCTCGCCGTCCCAGGGCCAGCGACGCGACACCATCGTTTCCCTGATGTCTGAAGTACTACATGCGACTGAACGGCTCAAAAAAACACATCGGGCAGGGACGATTCAGAAAATGGTTGTTTCTCGTCTGGGTCGCTGGCGGCGGCATGGCGGTCTCGACGGCGACGACGACGACAACGACGACGACGGAACGGGAATATGTTTGAATCGTTCGCTTCCCAGTGGGGCGCTGCGAACCCAGGCATTTCCTGATCGAGTTGTCGCATTAATTCTCGTTGTCTCTCTGCACCCGCTGGCCCCGATCGAAGCGAGCCTGCCATCGCAAAGCCCTGCACCCTCCAACAGGAGGGCCGCCGCTGCGGTGGTCTGTCCTCTGACTCCCACAGAGAGGCCGACTCTCGCTCACGGCAGCCCTGCCGAAGACGAAGCCAGGACAGGGACGAAGTCGAACAGGGATCAGCCAGGGATCTCTAAAATCCAGCGGTTCTGGAAGATGTATCGGGCGCCGCGGCCTTCTCAGAGCCTTCCGGAACGCTCTGGAACGATTTATCCCTCACCTACCCTGACTCTCCACCGTCCACACCTTCCGACCAGAAGGTATCAGATATTGCAATTTTCGCAAGGAGCGAAAAATCAAACATTATGTTTCGGAGCTTCCGCCACCGGCGCTGCGCAACTCCAACTCCCGGGGAAACCCTCAGCACAACCTCGGAGGCTCTGCGCGCCCAGGAACCCCAGAAGCAAACTCGAAAAGAAGAAGTAAAAGGAAAAGAAAGGAACGGAAGAAGGAAATGAGGAGGAAGGAGACAAGGTGATGATGATGAGAATGGTGAAGATGATGGTAAAGATGAAGATGAAGATGAAGATGAAGATGAAGATCAAGATGAAGATGAAGATGAAGATGAAGATGAAGATGATGATGAAGATGAAGATGAAGATGAAGATGAAGATGAAGATGAAGATGAAGATGAAGATGAAGATGGTGATGGAGATGAAGATGTAGATGAAGTTGATGATGAAGATGAAGATGAAGAAGAAGATGAAGATGAAGATGAAGATGAAGATGAAGATGAAGATGAAGATGAAGATGAAGATGAAGATGAAGATGATAAAGATGATGACGGTAATGATGATGGTGGTGATGATGATGATGCTGATGATGATAATGATGATGATGATTATGATGATGATAATGATGATGAAGAAGAAGATGATGATGGTGATGGTGCTGATGGTTATGATGCTGATGCTGATGCTGATGCTGATGCTGATGCTGATGCTGATGATGATGATGCTGCTGGTGACGCTGATGATGATGATGCTGATGTTGATGCTGCTGTTGATGATGATGATGCTGATGATGATGATGATGGTGGTGGTGATGATGCTGCTTCTGATGCTGATAATGATGCTGATGCTGATGCTGATGATGATGCTGCTGATGATCCTGCTGATGATGATGATGATGCTGATGATGATGCTGATGATGATGCTGATGATGATGATGATGCTGATGATGAAACGCCCACTGAAGACGAAAGGAACCATCGACCACCGGTGCGGACCAGCATAAGGGTTTAGCTCAGACCAGGTGGGTGACGCTGTAGCATCTGACTTGTCGCGTGTCTGGGTGCATGCAATGCGACACGAATCCGCCAACCCCTTCTGGGTCTCCAGACGTGTGAGATTCGTCCCCTGAACGGCCCCAAAGGCCCCAAGAAAAGCTCGGGGATGGCCCCGAAGAGCCCCGAGTCCACCCAACAAAAAAACCAAGACGACACAAGAAGGCCCCAGGACAGCAATGGAACGTCCCCAACCACATTAAGGGGTCGGCGGATGTGGCGTAAGCCAGTAGAATCAAAACATTATCGTTCGGAGCTCCGCTCGGATTTCGTAGATCGGCGCTGACCCCCTGAAGGCGCCTTCGGTGCCGCCCCTGGCAAGCTCCGCGCGCCAGGGTGAAGAGTCCAGCTCAGCTCCAAGATATCAACGCGAGGCTTCTAAAGCTCATGCTCTCATGCTTATGCCGTCCTGTCCCTCGAGAAAATCACTAATTCTGCCACCTGCTGGGGTACCCAAGACGAGGGACCAGAACAGACATTTCGAGCCCTCGGCCCCGACAAGCTTCCAGGAGGAACCACGAGGCCCCCAAGAAAACCCCAATAGGTCCCAAGAGGCCCCCAAGAGGCCCCAGAGGGTCTTCCTGCTCCTCCTCCTCCTCCTCCTCCTCCTCCTCCTCCTCCTCCTCCTCCTCCTCCTCCTCCTCCTCCTCCTCGTCCTCCACCTCCTCCTCCTCCTTCATATTCTTCTCTTCCTCCTCCTCCTCCTCCTCTCATCCTCCTCCTCCTCCTCCTCCTCCTCCTCGTCCTCCACCTCTCCCCTCCTCCTCCTTACTTCTCTTCCTCCTCCTCCTCCTCCTCCTCCTCCTCCTCCTCCTCCTCCTCCTCCTCCTCCTCCTCCTCCTCTCCTCCTCCCCTCCTCCCCTCCTCCTCCTCCTCCTCCTCCTCCTCCTCCTCCTCCTTATTTTCTCCTCCTCCTCCTCCTCCTCCTCCTCCTCCTCCTCCTCCCTCCTCCTCCTCCCTCCTCCTTCCCCTCCTCCTCCTCTCCCCTCCTCCTCCTCTCCTCCTCCTCCTCCTCCTCCTCCTCCTCCTCCTCCTCCTCCTCCTGCCTCTCCTCCTCCCTCCTCCTCCTCCTCCTCCTCCTCCTCCTCCTCCTCCTCCTCCTCCTCCTCCTCCTCCTCCTCTCATCGTCATCGTCATCGTCATCGTCTTCAAATTCGGCGGCACCGGCCGTAAGGCCTTCTCAATATATATATAAATATATATATATATTATATAAATATAATATATATAATATATACATGCGGTGGGCGGGAAACCGCATGTGGACCCCGCCTTTGGGACCTTCGGTAAAGCCACCTTATGGGGCCACGAAACGTTTCAGGGGTGTACCGAAATTGACATGCGGTGGGCGGGGAGCCGCATGTGGACCCTGCCACTGGGGCCTTCGGCGGAGCCCCCTATGGGGCCTCGAAACGTGCAGGTGGTGCGCCGAAATGGACATGCGGTGGGCGGGGAGCCGCACGTGGACCCTGCCACTGAGGCCTTCGGTGGAGCTCCTTACGGGGCCACGAAACGTGTCAGGGGGGTGCCGAAACTGACTGAAAGTGGGCGGGGTGCCGAATGTGGACCCTGCCACTAAGGCCTTTCGGTGGAGCTCCCTATGAGGCCACGAAACGAGTGAGGGATGTGCCGTTGGGCGAGGAGCCGCATGTGGACCCTGCGACAGGGGCCTTAGGTAACACTCTCCTTTGGGCCGCGAACCGTGCGAGGGGTGTGCCGTAATGGTTGACACGCGGAGGGCGGAGGCAGGGATGGACGGCTCCTTCTGCGGCAACTCCTTGGAGCCTCCCATACCATCTTGTTGGCTCTTGCGAATCGACGCTGATCGACACTAAATCGACGCTGATCGACGCGAAATCGGCGCTAGATCATCGATTGCTAAGCGCCGATCGACGCTAACGCACTCTAAAAACGGAACTACAAGTGCACACAAGGCTCCTATGACTTGCCAGAGCGCTCCGAAGAGACCCCAAGAAGCATCCCTGAGGACTCTGACCCACGCCAGCATCGTCGTCGTCGTTCAGGGTCGGCGGCACAGGCCGTAAGGCCTCCCCACTTGCAAGTGCACATGAGGCTACCATGGCTTGCCACCAGAACCCGGACCCCGGCTCCACCAGAGCGGGGCGGCTGACCCCCGCCAGCGCTGACCCCCGCGGCGCGGGCCCCGCTCGAGGCCACCGAGGGGCGCCTCCGGGGGGCCGCTCCCGCGGGGTCTCCCCGCCCGCGGAGCGGCGCCACGTCGCGAGCTGACACGCCCGCAATGGGTCTCGCCATCGCTCGGCCGTCCATTCCCCGTGCATTTTTCGATGTCACGCGCGCTTGTTGCCAGATGATCCAGGATGCTCCTCGATGATCCTCGCCGAGAAAAACGCACACGTCCGAGCGATGCCAGGGAGTACGGAAAAAGTGGGCACGATGCCCAGCAGCACATGTTGTCCGAACCCGACAGCGGCCGCTGTTGGGCGGGCGACCGTCTGTCTCAATGGTCCACCTCCGCGACGAGGTCGACAGGGCGTGCTGTGCAGAGTGGGCAAGAACTACGACCAGTCTTCGTCCCCATTCTCTCCGCATCTCCGTCTAGCCCCCCCGATCGGGGTCCAAAACCGACGCCTGGACCTCTCCTGGGGTGGCTTCTGACCAGAATCTCCACGCGGACCCAGCCGTCGGCACGTCTCGATCTCCGCCCTGTCGGTCCTATCAGTCCTGTCGGCCTCGATCTCCGTCCTGTCCCCAGGACAATCCTGTCAGCCCTGTCCAGGCGTCCCCACTCTTGCCGTGCCCATCTCGATCGTGCCGAGCGAGGGCCTCTCGAGCGGGCGCAGCTAAAGGGGGGGGGGGGGAGGGGGCCGGCCGCGCGACGCGGCCGCTCGCGGCAGGCAGGGGGCAAGCGGGGCGCCTCGATCGCTGGCCGGGCTGCCGTGATCACGGCGTCGCGCGAGAGGTCGGGGGGGCAGGAGCCGCAGACCTGCGGCGCGCCATTCCCTGAGACCCTGGCTCGGGCGCGAACACTTGGAGGGGCGATAAGCGGGGAGGGGGAGAGGTGCCATGTTCGGGCCCTCGCTAGGGGCACTCAAGGGCCCCTGTTCTGCAGCCATCGCTGCCCCCCCCCCCCCCCCCCGTATCGCCCCCACATTACGCGCCCCCCAAATGGCGCGTCGCCATTTTTGCCTGCTGGGCGGTTCCGCCCAGTGTCGGGCCCTGGGACCCGCACGGGTCGACGCGGCTCGGAAACTGCGGCGGAAAGATGGGGTCTGAGGCTCCAACCGTGGTGTTTCGCGATGCGCCAACTCTTGCGCAGCGTCGGATACAAGGGGCTCGGGCTCGGGCTCGGGCTCGAGCTCGGGCTCGGGTTCGGGCTCAGGCTTGGGCTCACGTGCGGCAATGGGCACGAGGCACGCGGGGTGGCGAGTGCGCATAGGGGTGGGAGGAGGATCTGCGGGAGGAGGCGAACTCAAGGGGAGCGCCAGGCTCAGAAGGAAGGTAACCGTGCGAGGGGATCGGGGGCGTCCAAGAAGGAAGCGTCCAAGAGTGGGGGGCGCAAATCACGGCCGGCGCGCGCGCGGCCCAGCGGAGGAGGGCTGGGGACGCATCGGGGTAGGAAGAGGCGCCAGGAGGTCTGGGGAGATCTCACGGCCCCCGCCAGGATATCCACACACACACACACACACACACACACACACACAGTCATCGCATCCGTTCTGGCCACCCCCGAGGGTGCGGAGTCTCACCAGCCCTTCAGGGCGAGAGTTGGACGGGAAGAAGACAGGAACCATGACCACAAAACTGAAAGCGGAAATGTCGTGTCGATCTTGGTCACCGTCGATTCTGGACAGTGCCAATTCGTGGATCATCCTTGCGGGTTGGCGACGGTCGACACGCCATGACTAGGATGGCATCGGTAAGATCCCGCAAAATACTGGTCATGGTCCCCGTTTTCCCTCGATGAATGGTTTGGGGCATTTCCTCTCCTAACTTCCCGTCGGGGAGAGGCTTGCTCCTTATTGATAAACACACCCTCCCCCACCCGACCAGCGTCAAACCAGGGCCGACGCGGACATACACACACACACACACACACACACACACACACACACACGCACATACACACACACACACACACACACACACACACACACACACACACACACGCACACACACGCACAGACACACACACACACACACACACACACACACTTTGCGTCGGCGGCTAGGCCGAGTGACTGCGCTGGCGAATAGGGCATAAAACTGCCAATTAAGCCGCGATGCACGTGAGAAGGAGGAAGGCCCGGCGCGGGCGGGAGGGAAACGGAAGCCTGGCCCGCTCAGAGCGGGGCCAGGCCGCAGCGGGGGCGGCGCCGGGGCCAGGCCGGCCCCCCGTTTTTGCTTGGTTTTCAGGCTGCGACCCTCGAGCCGGCTTCGCCAGTGGGCCTGCTCGCCCGCGGCTCCGCCCCCCTGCGGCCCCTGACCACAGGGTGCCTGGGCCCCGCCCGCCATCTGGCGCTTCGCAAGTCCATGGATCTCGGCGCTTCTTCTCGCCTCACCTGCTGGGCCATTCCCAGCTACCCCCCGGTCCCTCCCCTGAGGTGGTCTTCTCTGGCTGCTCTGTCGCCTACAAGGTCGGCTCGATCTCGGCGCACGGCCGCCTTACTGTTAGGAGGCAACTACTGGGAGGTTTTCGTCGGAAAGGTTAAGGAGGATTAAGCCCCATTGGGGGGCTATTATGCCGGAGTGGGCCTCGGATTAAGCCAAATTAAACTGGATTTAGCGGAATTAAGCCGGATTAAGCAGTACTAAGCAGGATTAAGCCAGATTTCGGACCAAGGCAAAATCAGAATTTGACCTCCCAGGAGTTGCATCCGAATTACTGTGCTGCCCAACGCCAGCACTGTCTGGGCCCGTTCCCCCCCGCCTCGCGCGGCCGCCCCTGGACCCCGCAGAAGGCCGGCGATCCGTCCGGCCGGGGCAGGGGATGCAACGGCGGGGCAGGGGCCTCCGCCCGGACGGAGGCTGGGGCGGCAGTCCCGAGGACAGGCGGGGAGGCGGCGCGCGGGAGCCCACGGCGAGCGGCAAGAGCAAGACGCCAGAGGGCAAACGCAGCAGCCACCGCCGGAAAGGACAGGCGCGAGCAGCGCAGCGCGCCGCGCCCGTGGGCACCGGAGGACCGGTGGCCCCGAGGCGGGAGGACACACACACACACACACACCGCCATCCCTGTCCAAGAGCCATGCAAGGGGCACGTTGCGACAGTATCTCGGGTCGTGTTCGAGGTCCAGAAAGCGTTTCGCATTGCTTGTTCAAAGGGAAGGCGGGGGGGCCAGCGTATGGCCTGCTGCGCGCAGGGCCACTGCCCGCATCGGAAAACAATACAGACTGCACATCCTGCGCGGGCACCCCCCGATCACATTGCACTGGTGTTTGGCAGGGACGGAGAGGGTGCTGGCACATTGCCTGCTGTGCGCAGGCCCACCAGACAAGATGGCCCCTGAGCCGCGATTGCGCAGTGGTCTTGTTGGACAAGGATGGTGAGGACCGACATGGCGCACCTCGCCCCGGCGTCGTGCGCCCGGGGTCTGTGCTGGTTCCCCGTGGCTGTCCATCTGGAGACAACCGCTGAATGTCTCGGGCACTACGTACGTGTTGGGAGGGCGGGTGGGAGTGAGCCAAACCGTTTGCTTCTGGGAGAGGTGTCTTCACCCCTCCCCATACCTCCTCCCCCCAGGTCGGGACGAGCGCGGCCGCGGGGCGTGGATGGCCTCCACGAGATGGCTCAAGATAGCGCAAGATCGGTCAAGATCGCTTCCTGCACACTCCAGGAGGTCCCACGACCGCTCCAAGACGGATCCGAGTGGCCATGGGGGTTCCCCAAGTCGCCTCCGAGAGGCCGAAATCCTTACGACATCTTAGGCAAACCATGACTTTGGCCTTCTCGCCCTCTCGCTTCCGATGGTCTTCCGAGGCCCCAGGATGGAACCAAGAGGGCCCAAGAGAGACCCAAGAGACCCAAGAAGGGCCCAAGACGACCCGAAAATGTCCAAGAGCGCCCAAAGAGCGCCCCGAGAGAGATCCGAGAGGGCCCCAAGAGGCGATGTTAGGGACTCTAGAGGAAGGACGATAATTAAGGACCCACCTTTCTTTGGTTGATGTCCTCCAAAATGCCCCCAAGACCTACAAGGCTCCCGAGAGGACCCTAGAAAGCCTCCAAGAGGCTCCTAAGAGACCCCTGAGAAGCCCCCAAAACGCCCTCAAGACGCCCAAACACGCCCACAACAGCCCCCAAGAGGCCGCCAAGATGCTCCAAAAGGCCACCACAAGCCCCCAGGAGACATCTCAAGCGACTCCGAGAGGCACCCAAGAGGCCTCTGGTTCACTCAGGCTCCCCATTGGGACCATGGAGGGGAGAACGGCGCGGAGAACAAGGAAGAGGAGTGAAGGCATTATCCGCTCGGCAGAGCATCTGTCTGCTGCCCTACCTGAAACTGCGCATGCACTTGCAAAGATATTGCAAGACTGCGCATGCACGCCACCACGCGGGAGGGCATCATCTCCGAGCTCGCATCCGCTGTGGGTGGATTATGATCGCGTGTCATGTTCAAGCCTCTTCCAAATCCTTCGTACAACTGGAAAGCATACAGCTGATCGGTGTACGTAGGTGCACTCATTGAGGTGTGGGGCGGCTTGTAGAGCCGCCAAAGACGACGAACACAGAACGACTTAAACATAAACTCTTGGAGGTCCTCGTAGCTTTCTTGAATCTGCGCTGGCGGCGACGGCGGGAACAGTGAGAGGCACTGACGGCGTCCGACGGGCCAGGAACGCCCTGAGACAGCCAAAGAGATCTGAGAAGCCCACAGGAGGCTCAAAGGTCCACTCAAGAGGCCTCCTCCTATGACGGCCCCAAGACTGCCCCTGGGTCTCCAAGCGAATCCGAACCCGAGCACCATCGGGAGCGCCCCGGATCCGCGGGACTGGCCTTGGGTCGGGCGTGTCCTCCTACAAGTGGATTTCGGCAGAAACAACCCAAAAAATAGTCAAACAATGTTCAAATATTGTCAAAAGAGCATGAAAAATCGTCCCAAGACTAACTTTGTACTATTCTTGAATATTCCTCCTGTACAGGGCAGAGGCCGCTGCAAAACTAGAAGTCAGAGAACCCGCGGCGCCGGGGACCGTGAGAGGCACCGGCTCGAAGTCGAACTGCGAGACCACGAACTGGAGCTCCGCGCGCGCGGTCCTCGGGCGCTGCCCCGTCCCCTACCTCCTCCTCCTCCTCCTCCTCCTCCTATTCCTCCTCCTTCTCTTCCTCCTCCTCCTCCTCCTCCTCCGCCGCCTCCTCCGCCTCCTCCACCTCCTCCTCCTCCGCCTCCTCCTCTTCCTCCCTCCTCCTCCTCCTCCTCCTCCTCCTCCTCCTCCTCCTCCTCCTCCTCCTCCTCCTCCTCCTCCTCCTCGATGGGTGGCGGCCTCCGCCGAACCCTGCCCCCACCAACGAACGATTCTCCTGAGTCGATGGGAGGTGGAGGCAGGGTTCGGATTTCGCCAACTATTCGACACGGTCCGAACCCCACCAGGAGAGCCCAGAATCGAATTGACGAGTCGCATCGGCGACACGGATCGGATCGGCGGAAATCGGCCGCCGAGTCGGGAGAAGTCGAATCGGTGGAAATCGGCTGGCCAGAAGGCCTCGGACTCCGAAGTCGAATCGAATACGAAGCGGAAGCCACAATAAGTCGAATCGCATCGCCTCGGATCGGAGGAATCCCATCGAGCCCTGCCTATACCCCCGCCGCCCATCGAGTTTCCTGAATCGTTGATCCGCCAGGCGAGGCGAGGCGAGGCGAGGCGAGCGCGCGGTTCCGCCGGGTGCGGGGCCCTTTAGGGCCTGCGCGGGGGGGCCCGGGCCCTCTATTCATGTTGTCCTCGATTGCCGAGATCGGGGTGCTGAGTTCTGAGCTGGTGGACGCTGGAGGTCGATAGGTGCAGGTGCAAGTGGAGTCGGAAGCCGGATGAGGCCCCCACCAACAAGGAGGAGGAGGAGGAAGAGAAGGAGGCAGGGGGAGGCAGGGGGAGGAGGCGGAGGAGGAGGAGGCAGGGGGAGGCAGGGGGGGGGAGGCGGAGGAGGAGGAGGAGGCAGAGGAGGAGGAGGAGGAGGAGGAGGAGGAGGCGCCCATCGAGTTTCCTGAATCGTTGATCGGCGAGGGCAAGGTTCGAATTTCGCCGCCGACGGGAGCCGCCGTGCGAGCACACGACCGCGCGGCGGGGGCACCCCGCCGCGAGCAGGGGCGGCGCGGGCAGGCTCGCGGGCGCGGGGCAGTGCCACCGCTGCTGGAGCAGCGCGGCGCCGTCGCCGACGGCATCGCGCACGCAGCCCGCATCGGGCGGCCGATACAGTGATCTTCGGTGGCATCTCACGGCGGCCTCCCAGACCATCTTGTCGGCTCCTGCGAGTCGACGCTAAATCGACGCTGGTCGGCGCGAATCGACGCTGACTGATCGACGCGAACCGACGCCAGATCGGCGCTATCCCATCGACTCGCAGACGCTAACCGAGGCTAGAGACGGAATGAGAAGGGTACGCAAGGCTCCCATGATTTGCTGCCGAAATCATCGTGGCACCACACCTCACGATCCCCCCGGGTCGCGAAAAGAAAACCCGGCGGAAAGGTCTTTGCTGCTTTGCGGCCCCTGGGTGCCCTCACCGGGCCTCCAGGCCGTCCAAGAACCTGCCCAGGATGAAAAGCCAGTCCTGGGAACGGGTCGAGACTCTGGGGGTCCACGTTGGCGGAGGCGGAGGAGGAGGCGGAGGAGGAGGAGGTGGCGGAGGAGGAGACGGAGGAGGAGGGACAGGAGGAGGGGGTCTGCCAAGGAGCGCCGAATCTGAAACGAAGGGGCTTTTCTGGCTACGGGACAGGTCCCCCGACGTAGATCTAAGGAACGGCCCGAACACCAGATCCTCTCCTGCAGAGAGCGAAGATTCCACGCTCACAAAGAATCACCCCGACACGCGAAGCCGTTTCGTAAACGCACCCTAAGAAGGAATCCAGGGCATGGCTGTTTAGTAAACGCCCAGGGCCTTCAGTGAACGCCAGTTATCGGGGTCCGGGTGGTGATTCCTCCCTTGATCGTGCGCCCAGAGTGGCGCGTAGTTCGGCGCTTCTGCTGTAGACCATGCAGGCGGTGCCGCCCGAGCCGAGCCGAACGATGGCCGCTGGGTCCCCGAACGAGGGCCTCCTTCCCAGTGCAGTGGTCGTGCGACAGTCCCTGGCAGGTCCTGTGCCTCGTCGGCGCGAACGTCACCACGACGTTCACGGTGCCGTCCGCCGGGATGGTCCCCGACAGCGGCGTCACCTGGATGTCGGGGTGCTCCTGGGCGGCGGTGTCGGGAGCAGAGGGCGAGGGTTATGTTGCTCCCATCAGACTTGAGGACCACATCCCAGGAATAAGAATTTCGAGCACCCAGGAGGAGTATCGAAACGGTGTCGAGAGAGTATCGCCTCCCAGGGCCCGACACGTGAAAACCTTCGGGAATCGGTACTTCCATGCTGCTCGAAACTCTCTCTGGTGGTGATCAAGGCCACGGTAGGTTAGAACATCATAGGGCGAGGGTCGGACCTCGAGGGCAGGCTGGGGCAGAGTGGAGGGGCCGAGGGTCCGCGGGCGATAGCCCAGCAGGCGTCAGCGACGTGTCCGTCGCGCCGCCGGCTCGTCCACGTCCGCTCCTCCTGCTCGGGATTGTTCGCGGCAGAGGGGTGATACAGAAGAAGAGCATAGGTCAAGCTCGTGTCGTGCCGACTTCGGCGCTTGTTCCTGACACCGCGGGGATCGTTCAACCTTGAACGATCGGCCGTTTCCGAAGCGTCAAAAACGTTCCACATCGAACGATTCTGGGTCGCCCGCGGCGTTCAAAGTTGAACGCCGCCAGCGGGGTCGCCGCCGGTCGACACGATGCGAACCTACAGTAGCGCTGATCCCAGCGAGGCCGTCGGGCAATCCAGAGCAGCAGCGCCATGGCGCAGTCGGAACGCAGCTGGGGGTAGCGGGTCTCCGAGCTGACAGATGGGCGTTCCAAGAAACAGTTGCCTGATGCCCACTCCTCCAACTCTCCTGACACCCCCTTGTTCGTGCCCACTGCCCTTCCCTGAAGAACGCACCTACCCCATCCCCATGCCCTACTCCCCACCCACCCTGTCACCACTAAAACTCGTCTGCCATCTGGTGCCGTCCGTCCTCAATGAGAGTGAACTCGTACTCGAACATGATCGGTATCTTGCAAGTGAGAGGTAATGTTCTTGTCCGGGTCGCGCCTCAGCCCCGGAACCACCAGTCCAACCAGCACTCGCTCAATTTCACGCCATGTCGCCACGTGCACTACCACATGCTTGCCTGTATTCTGTCCATCGCATGGTGCATGTGCGTAGAGGAGCAAAAACCAGTATGAACATCACCCGTCGGAGCTCCGCGAGGAGTTCTTGGGCCCAACGCAGCTCCAAGGAAACCGCGCGGGTCTGTCCGAACATCTACGCTTCTGCCTTTCCTGACTGTGGCCTCCGTCCCCCCCGGCCGTGGTGTGCTCTCTCGTGCCCTCGCGGCACGAGAGATGGCACCGAGACGAGAGGCGAGCGAAGGAGCCGCAGGGAAGGAGGCGGCAGAGCAGCCCGTCGCCCAGGGATGGATTCGTCTCAGGGCGCGCTGGTGGACTTCCGTGGGCTGGGCGAGTGCATCCTCTCACTCGGCGGCGAGCCGGGGGGGGAAGCGAGAGGGGGCGGGCTTTCTCGAAGGCTCGAAAGTCCCCCGGTCGTCTGAGAAGTTTGTTGAACCTCACCCGAAGACATAGAACAGTTCTCAGAAGACCAGGGGGCTTCTGAGAAGCCCCGCCGCCTTCTGAGAACGCCTCCTCCTTCTCACTTCCACCCATCGCTCGCCGCCGACAAGTGCAGCCTCTCGATGCATCCCCCTCTGCGCCTGTTCGCCCCTGGCATTGCCCCTGAGGTTTTCGGGTCATAACTTGAGTCTCTGGCGGCCGGTCGGGACGATCCGGGAACCCCTGAAACGTGCTCGACGAGGCGCAAGTGCTGGAACGCAACCTGAGGCTGGGAAACCGCCGAGAACCGACGAAAACTACCGAAACTCCCGAACTTCGAACCCTAAATTCTCCCCCCCCTGATTTTCCCTACAGTCGGACCTAGGCCAGAAGAACATCCCTCAAGAACATGAGACCCTCCGTCGGCCAAAACAAACAGAACATCCAAGGGTACCCTCCCCAGGATGCACAAGAACATCCAACAAACACGAAGAATACGAGGATACCCTCAAGAACGCAAAGGTGCCCTAGATGCCCCCAAGACGGTGCTAGAGGGCCCGGATCGTCGAAGTAACCGTCCAAGTCGCCAAAGTAGCCTCCAGACGGCTCCAAAGGTTTCCAAAACGCCCCAATAGGCCTCCAAGAGGACTTCCAAGAGGGCATCATCGAGTTCCCTTAGGTGTTCAAAAGATTTCGGCATTCTCGCCTTGTCAACTTCCCGACGCTCCAAGACAGGCAAAGGGGCCCCCAAGACCGCCCCAGGATGGCCCAAGAGGCCTCCAAGAGGCCTCCTAGACAGCCGACGAGGCCCCCAAGACGGCTCCAAGAGGGAGCCCAGACGAGGGACCCGAACGGTCATTTCGAGCCCTCGGCCCGAGAAGCTCCCAGGAGGCCCCCAGAGACCCCTTAAGAAGCCTCCGAAGACGCCGCAAGAGGCCCCTAAGAGACCCCCGAGAAGCCCCAAGAGAAGAGGCCCCCACGAGGCTCCCAAGCGGCCCCCAAGAGCCTCCCAAGCGGCCCCAAAACTACCCCCCAGAGGCACCCGAGAGCGCTCCTCGTCGTCGTCGTCGTCGTCGTCGTCGTCGTCGTCGTCGTCGTCGTCGTCGTCGTCGTCGTCGTCGTCGTCGTCGTCGTCGTCGTCGCCATTCAGGGTCGGCGCACTGGCCATAAGGCCTTCGCAATACTAGGGTACCCTCCCCGAACCGACCTCGATCCTATACCTCGGTCCGACTATATCCTCCCCTGTCGTCCGCCCCAAGCTCTTCACCCCTAACGTTGCCCCTGAGCTATCCATGACTCGATCTCTGCACCTAGCGCCAGCCAGCGCGCACGGCACGACACGGGACACGGCACCAGCGCTGCACTCTTGGGCCTTCGGGTTGGGTTCGGGTGGTTTGATGGAACCCCTCCTTCCCCTGCTCGGGGGAGGGGTTTATCACTGTTCCCTATTGATATACACCCCCTCCCTCACCCAGCCGGCAGCCAACCGGGAACAATGCCGACCCCGTGCTCACACACACCCGTCATCCCTGCCACAAACAATACAGACACACACCCTGGCTCCACATTTGGAGCATGCGCGGCCGCCGCACGACCAATTCGCATAGGTATTTTACAGGGACGGCCAGGGTGCCAGCAGATCCCGCCTGCCTTCTGGGCGCAGAGGCGGTCGACCGACTGCTTTGACAAATCCATGACTGCCGCATTGTCGACGTTTCCCTTCCGACGGGCTCTCGGAGCCTGCAAATGGCCCCAAAATTGGCCGAGAAAGCTCCAAGCTGGCCCAAGACGCTTCCAAACTGGCCCCGACCACGCCCCAAGTTGGCGCCAAGAGGGCCCCAAGAGCGGCTCTGAGGGCCCCGCAGGGGAGGCCCGCAGGTGGCCCCAAAGTGGCCCGAGAGAGCTCCAAGCCAGGCCCACGCGGCCTCCAAGACGGCCCCAAGAATCAGAGCGCCACAAGGTGGCCCAAAGAGGGCCTCAAAAGGCGGTTCTGGGGGCTCTTGAAGGGGGGGCCTAGCTCCAGGCAGAGGGGGGCCTGAACGTCAGCCCCCCCTTCTGGGCCTTGCCGCGCGCGACGCGCGGAGCCGCGGAGTTTCCCTGCCACAGTTGAACCTGCAACTGGCACGGCGAGAGTGTGAATGCCCTGGCGTGTACTTTGCATTGCGTTTGAGGGTTGTTCGGTGCACTTCGATTGGTTGGCGTGTCAGGCCACGCGCGTTCTCGCACGTTTGTTTCTCATGCGTGGATGGGTGGGGGCCGCGCGCGCTGGCCAGCAGCCACAAGCATGCGCTGGGGCGTGCGCAATTGCTGGCGTAGCAACAGTTGTGGCGCACACAGGTGGAGCCCCTATTGGTTCACAGTGGCTGGCGCACCTGGCGCTGCTGGAGCACGTGGACCCTGGATGCACGTAGAGCACGTGCCGCACCTGGCGCACCTGGCACGCTTGGGCCTCCAAGGTCTCTGGTGCATCTGGGCCCCGTGGCGTCTGCGGCGCTTTTACGCGATATGCTGACAGCCAGGTCTTACCTATGTGTTGGGAGGGCGGGCGGGAGTGTGCAAAACGGTTTGCGGGCGGGCGGGCAGCTTGATCATTCTTCCCTGTGCATAAACACCCCCTCCCCCAGGCGACTGGGGGCCAACCAGGGTCCATGCCGACACCCCCCCACCATCCCTTGCAAAAAAGAATACAAAACACACTCTGCCTCCAAATTCGGAACATGCGCAGCCAACCCGATGTGGCCCCCCCCCCACCATCCCTGTCAAAAATCAATACAGAGTACACTTGGCGGCGGCGGCGGCGGCTAAGGCGGCTGCGGCGGCGGTGGCGGCGGTTGCGGCGGCTGCGGCGGCGGCGGCGGCGGGGGCGTGGGCGGGCGGGGGCGGCGGCGGCGGCGGCGCGGCGGCGGCGGCGGCGGTGGCGGCAGCGGCAGCGCGGCGGCGGCGGCGGCGGTTTGGCAGCGGGGGCGCGGGCGGCGACGGCGGCGACGGCGGAGGCGGCGGCTGCGGCGCGGCGCGGCGGCGGCGGCGGCGGCGGGCGGCGGCGGCGGCGGCGGGGCGGTAGCGGTGGCGGCAGCGGCTGCGGCGGCGGCGGCGGTTTGGCAGCGGGTGGCGGCGGCGGCAGCGGCGGGGGCGGCGGTGGCGGCGGCGGCGGCGGCGGCGGCGGTGGCGGCGGCGGATTGGCCCCCAGTAGCTGCCCATCCAAAGACGACTGCTGAATATGCTGAGCCTCGGGCCGGACTCGGGTGCTACGTATGTGTTGGGAGGGCGGGTGGGAGTGAGCGAGACGGCTTGCGGGCGGGGAGGGGGTGACTTGATCCCTCCCCCTACCCCTTCCCCTGGGCCTGGGAGGGGGTGGCGGAGCCGTCAGAGCGCCAAAGATGGTCCCAGATGGCTCCAACAAGGCCCAAGACAGCCCAAGAGAGCCTCCAAGATGGCTCAAGATACCTCAACATGGCTCAAAATAGCCCCCGACAAGCCTTCACGACGCCCCAAGACAGCCCAAGTAGGTTCCAACTGCCAGTCCCCCCTCCAAAGGCACCTCCCAAGAGGCCAAAATCCTTCGAAAACCTAAGGCAAATGAATATTTGTGGGCTCCTCGCCTTTTCGCTGCAGATGGGTTTCTTGCGCTTCAGGATGGCCCCAAGATGGCCCTCGAGAGTCCCA
>CAUYUJ010021660.1:70835-93335 GCA_963575745.1 Prorocentrum cordatum | reverse complement strand
AAGATTCTCCTCGTCAAGATTGCTCAAAACAGCCACAAGTGGCCACAGAACCTCTCAAGGATGCCCCAGTGAAGCTAAAAACTCTTCTGGCCTTGTCGCACAAGAGAGCCCAAGAGGGGCTCAGAAAGGCTCCAAGACGGCTCCAAGGCACCTAAAAGCGCCGCAAAAGCGTCCTTAGAAGGCCCCTTGAGACAATTTGTCCAGCTCCGTCCGGGGTACGCTCGTTGAGGCCCTCTGTTTGATCGATGTCTTCCAAGATGACCCAAAGAAAACCCATCCAGAAGACAGGGGAGCTAAAAACGGCCCCAACAAGCCCCAAGATAGCCCCAACAAGGCTCCAAGAAAATCTTAAATCGAAAACTCTGCAGAGGCCCTTATGGTAGACTCTTAGGTTTGCTCACGCTGATCCCAAGCTTTGGTTTGCTGGACTCCCCCCTCTGCGTCCAGTTGTAAGCTCCTACACTTCTCTGATCAAAGCAACTCGCCTGAGGACTGTCTCTGGATAGGCTGGTGGGGATTCGCGAAGCATCAACAAGTGCCCGACAGATCATCAAGAACTGGCAGGGAGTTTGAATCGGGGGTGCAAAAAATGGGACGCTGCGACGCGCATTTGGTGCGGTGGAGAAAAACAAGCGGCATAAACATGCCAGACACAGGAAGACGTCGCATGACGCCTCCGTGTCGGCGTTGGGTCCCCCTCCCTGGCGCGCGCGCAAATCCCAGGGTTCCCCATAGTCTCCCATAGTTTCTGTGTTTTCGTCTTCCCCCCCCACTTCCCATATTTTTGCCATTTTCCGGGGAATCGGTGATGAATGATGTCTGTCAGTTTTTCCCCTCCCTGCGCGCCCTGTCTTCTACATGTTCTGGGGCCGTGTCCTACCTGTACCCATCGCGGCCCATTCCCCCGCGTGAGCACCCATGGTGCGGGCTGACGCGACTACGGCTGGCGAAGGGACGCCGGCCTCTCTCCTCCCTGTTCGCTTCTTCCCCCCCCGCTCGCTTTCCCCCCCCCTCCCATGGCGGCAGCGCCCGGCACTGCGCGGCTTCGGCCCGGTGCCGGGCGCTGCACGTTGCCGCCTCGGCGGCCCCGCTCGCCATGGCGCTGCGCGGTTCAGGCCCGGCCCTCGGCCATGCGGACGTCAGCGCATCGTGTGTGGCTGCTGCCCGTCTCCACGCGCTGGCTGTGCAGGACAGATCTCCTCCCTGCACTCCACCGACATCCTGTCGGACAGTGATGGCCCTCGTCTCTGGCCGCAGCTGTAGCTGGCTGCTTCGTGGTCGTGGATTGGACTACCACCCCAGGCCGCTTCCGCATCACCCGGCGGCACAACGTTGCACATCGCCTTCGTGGTGCTTTTCTTCCTCTTGGGCCTCCTCCGCACCATCCGGTGGCACAACGTTGCTCATCGCCTTCATGGTGGTCATCTCCCTCCTGGACGTCGACCTGGTCAACTGGCACGTCCTCCTCTGCAGTGCTTGAGGCTGGTGTTCACGACGTGCCGTTGACGGCAACACCGCTCACCCTCCTGGTCTTCGCCTCCGGCCCCTGTCCGCGGCATACCTATTCCTGTGCAAGCTCGTCGGTACCGCCTGCACCCCAGGCCCAGCCCACTCTGGCCGCCTGAGGCCCCGCCCGCCTGTGCCCTGTCTCCCTAATTAAAGCTGTGCGTAGCCCGCCTAGCTTTTAGCGGAAGAGGTTCGCTCTCGCCACGCCGACCAAAAACTGTTTTTCCCCTCCCGACTCTCAGAAGGCGGCGGGACTTCTCAAAAGCCCTCGCGCCTTCTGGGAAGTTTCTCGGTATCCAGGGAAGGCTTAGAAAAATTCTCAGGAGGCCCCTGGGGACTTCCGAGCCTTCTGAGAAGGCCTTCTCCTTCTCACTTCCCCCCCTCGCTCGCCGCCGACAAAATCCTGCCGTCGTGGTCTTTTCACGACGCGAGCATGTCTGGGCATGCGTCACCTCGTCCAGCGACCCACCTCGCCGAGTTATATTCGAATGCCTCGCTGAAGGGTCATCCCCGACCGAGAGCGCCGTTGGGTGCCTACGCTCTTCCCTGCCTGTGGGGGCCAGAGCAAGTACGTCTCCACTCGCTCCTGGTCGCGCCTCGGCCCCAGAGCCACCAGCCTACCCAGCACCCGTTCAATTCCACGCCCCTGTTTTTCGTCGGCGGCGAGGCAGAGGCGGTCCGCTCCAGCGTGTAGCAATGCGGGGCAGCCGAATGGCTAGTTTCATTGCACCGGCCTTGCAGACGTGCCGCAGCGGATTTCTGGGCAGATTTCTGCATGGATTTTTGCCCGAAGCGGCGAGCGAAAAACAAAGCAAATTTCGCGTGGATTCTTCCTGGTCTTCACTCCTGGCCAAGAAAATCCGCACGAAATTCACCTCGAAATCGGGAACGAAAATCTCCAGGACACTCCGGGCCCATCCTATCGCTGTCCGAGCGAAATCCGCTCTGCGACGTTGGCGGCATGGCTAGTCAGCCGGCCTGCAAGAGAGGGAAAAGGACTAGGGCGGCCGCGCAGAGAACGGGGGATTCCACGCCCCGTCGCCACGTGCACTACCGCGTCTGTGCCGTCATCATACTCATCGCATGACGCCTCCCTGCGTCGGCGCTGGACCCCCTCCCTGGCGCGCGGAGCGCACCAGGGGCGGCGCCGGAGGCACACCAGAAAGCCCAACACCAATCCAAGAGACCCGCACGGAACTCCGAAGAGTCATGCGTGTGCACATGTTTCTTTTTCGTCACTCGCTCCGGGGATGACCCCTACCCCCTGGGAGGAAGAAGGGGGCTATGGGTGCGTATTGTCGGACGGGGGCCCCCGCTCGAACGAGGGCCTCCCCCGGGCTCCGACAAGCCCGCACCCATATCCATAGCCAGTCCTCCTCCCTCCGACCCCCCTCTGGGTATGGGTGTGTTTTTCGCTCGTCAAGGAAGGTTCGGTGGCAACTCATGGGAGCCTCCCATACCATCTTGTCCGCTCTTGCGATTCGACGCTGGTCGACGCTGAATCGACGCTAATCGACGCTAAATCGACGACAATCGACGCTACCTCGACGAGAAATCGGCGCTGTCTCATCGACTCCTGGACGCTGATCGACGCGAGTCGACGCTGGAGATAGAAATTACAAGGGCACGCAAGGCTCCCATGATTTGCGACCAGGGGAAGGAGCCGGTGGTCCTGGTCGCCACAGAAGATCTTCACGGTGTCGTAGTAGTACCGCCACTCGTGCGGCGTGAACGTCACGGTCACGTCCTCGCCGCGCAACGGCGGCAAAACCACGGACGGCGGGCCACCGTGACGGCTGCGGAGGAGGGGGAGCAGGGAAATCAGGGTCGGCCTCGAGGCAGGCCAAACGGGCGCTTCGCCACAGAGAGGCTGCCTGAGCATCCCCCACGTCTGGCGTCCCCGTCCCCGCCCTGAACAAATCGAGAAGTGTATACGACCGACGACAAAGCGACGACGACGACGACGACGACGACGACGACGAACGGGCGACGACAACGACGACAACGACGACGACGACGACGACGTCGGACGGACGACGACGACGAACGGACGACGACGACGACGACGACGACGACGACGACGACGACGACGACGACGACGCGGGCGGACAAGGCCGACGGAGGGACAGACCGACGGGCGGGCGGGGCAGAGGAGGAGGAGGAGGAGGAGCGTGGAGGAGGAGGAGGGAAAAGAAGGAGAGGAGGAGCGTGGAGGAGGAGCAGGAGGAGGAGGAGGAGGGGAAAGGAGGAGAAGGAGGAGGAGCAGGAGGAGGAGGAGGAGGACCCCCCCCTCCTCCAGGAGGAGCGCGGGGCCAAGGGTCGAGGACGGGGGCGGCGGGTCGGGGCAGGCGGGAAGAGGGGACAGGCGGGCCCGCAGCGGAAGGCGGGAAGAGGGACGGGCGGACCAGCAGACATGAAGGGGCCCTGGGACACACAAATAAATACACACAAATAAAAATATCCCCCATATTTTCGTATATTTTCTGGGTTTTTGTCTTCCCCACCACTTCCCATATTTTCCCATATTTTCTGGGAATCGACGATTAATTGTGTCTGTGTGTTTTTTTTCCTCCTGAGGACTGGCGGAAGGGACGGCCGGGCGGGCGGCCGGACGTCCCAGACGGAGGTGCGCGAGGTGCAGGCGAAGACGCTCCGAGGGGCAGACAGCGGGAGGAGAGGGAGCGAAGGGGGCGGGAGAGGAGGGCGCAGGGACTTCTCGGGCCCTCGAAACGGCAGGGCCGTTTCTCACCGCTCCCGAAACAACTATCTCGAACATGGAAGAGGTAAAAGAGCGGCGACCAGAAACGGGAAAAAAAAAACGGCTCTGGAGTTTGGACCGGAGCCGGAACCGGAAACACAACAAAACAGTCACAACAACAAAAACTGCGACGGAAGCGGCAACAAAACGGAGACGGAACCGGCAAAAAACGGCAAAACGGAACAGGTAAAAGAACGGCCCTGTCGTTTCCAGGGCCCGATAAGGAATGGGAGGCGAGGGCAAGAGGGAGAAGCTGAGAAGAGAGGGGAGAGAGGCAAGCTAGGTGCGGTCGCGCCACATCGGACATCCTACCCCTGTCTTCCGTCCCTTCCCAGTGCGCTGATTTGTTCTCTATCCGCGGTCGCGTGTCATAGCCAACCTAGAATTTCAAGAAGATCACATCGTGTTATGCACAATTGGAAGAGGGGGGCTGCGCACATAGAAGGGTGAGGAGGCGACAGGTGAGCAGGAGGAAAAGGAGGAAGAGGAGGAGGAAGGAGGAGGACGATGACGAACAGCAGCAGCAGGAACTGGAGAGGAAGGAGCGGGAGGAGCAGGATGACCAGGGAAGTCGGCAAGGAAATGGGGGGGGTGACAACTATCAGGAAGGACTCGTATCCAGAAAAATGGCCCGCGCTTGGGCGAGAGCGCCAGTCTAAAACGACGGGAGAAAAGCAGCGATCCGAAAATGAGGCCCACACTGCAGCGGGAGCACAATTTTGAAGCACCAGAAAAATAGGATTGCAAACTATAGTATTACTGCTTGGAATCCGACGTTAAAAGTACACGGAGAGGGCTGGACTTCTTCCAGACAGAGTCAGGGAGCTGGAGTGGAAAACGAGCGAACGAGCGAACGAACGACCAGCGGGCGAACGAGTGACCAGCACTGCCCTGCCCTGCGATGGCGGCAGAGGCGGCGGTGAAAGGAGAGGCACACGGCACGGCAGGCGGAGCAGGAGACTGGGCGGGAAAAGCACACGCAATCCTCGCTCATGCCTGGGGCCAGCAAGCCCTTCTTCTCGTACGTGATCTTGAACCACTGCGGCGGCTGGGAAATTGGCGAGGACAGAACGGGAAACAAACAATGGCATAAACATACAAACTGGGAGGTCCGAGTTGGTATGTTTTATGTCACTCTCCCTGACAGATTCCCACCAGACCTCTTGGCTAAGGTGGTCTCACGATAACATGTATCCCCTTATTGACTATGTATGAACACATTCTTCTATAATGGATATATAAAACTATTAAACGAATACTTAATTAAAAGAAATCAATGTATGAATCAAACACATAGTTTAAAACCCCCCCCCCCCCCCCAAAAAAAAAAAAAAAATGGTGGTGTTGATGGGGAGCCGAGGAGTGTCGGGGCGCCCAAGATGGTCAGAGATGGCCTCGGCGACTCAAGAGCGCATTGGGAGCGAAAAGGCGAGAAGCCAAACATCATTGACTTCTTCGGAGTTTGAATGATGTTGGCTTCTCGGGGGGTCCTGAGGGGGCTCCGAGAGCACTCGAAACCTTCTGGCCCTCGTCGGGCCTCTTGGAGGTGTGCCAGAAGCAATTATGAACTATCGTCGGCTATTTTTTTCAATAATAATAATATAAAAAAAAAAAAAAAAAAAAAAAAAAAAAAAAAAAAAAAAAAAAAAAAAAAAAAAAAAAAAAAAAAAAAAAAAAAAAAAAAAAAAAAAAAAAAAAAAAAAAAAAAACACCTTTTTGGAGCCGTTTTGGAGCCATCTTTGGGTGTTTTGTGCGATCTTGGGGTCCTCGCAAAGCTTTTGTTGGAGAGGCTTGGGGCCCTCTTGGGGCCCTCACATTGGGGTCCTCCTGGGGGTCCCTGGGGAGCCTTGGCGGGCCTCTTGGGGCCACCTCGGAGGCCATCGATCCAAAGGTGGGGTCTTTCATTTGCCCCCCCCTCCCCTGGGGCCATCAAAGTCGTCCAACTGGGCCCAAACTTTTTTCGTAACATCAATGACTCAGGCCTTCTCGCCGCAGGAAGAAGACCTCCTCCGGGGTGTCGCCACGGGATTGCGTCCACGCGGGGGCGCGGCCGTCGGGGCGGAAGACCCCTTTTTAGCTCCCATGAGGATGACAGGCGGGGGTAGCTACTGGTGGGGATACTTTTTGTCGCGGCCGCAGGCGAGCGCGCCAGCAGCGAACTGCTGGTGGGGATACTGTTCTTGGTAAGCAGCTCCCAGGCGACCGCCAGGGAGCGGGAGCGACGTCCGGGGCGGCGGAGGTGCGAATTGCGAACACGGCTGGTGGGGATACGCGAAGAGTGAAGAATTGGCGTCTTACCCAGCCGTTTATTCCACTGCATGCTCCTCCACATCCCTGATCAGGGCAATTCGACTGGGCATCGTTTCTGGATGAGCTGGCGGAAGCGTCTAGGATTGGCACGAGATTCACGGATGGAGGGCGGTTGGTTTTCAACTTGTCTCTCTCGCATCAGCGCCGCGCACATTCGCTTTTCAAGTTTGCAAGAGCTTCACGGGTGAAGGGCGGCTCCTTTTCAAAATGGTACTCTCGACTCAGCGCCGCGCACGTTCATTTCAAAGTTCGCGAGAGCTTCACGGATGGAGGGCGGAACCTTTTCAAAAAAGTGGCTCTCGCCCTAGCGCCGGGCACATTCGTTTTAAAAGTCGAGAGCCATAGCAAGGAGTCTTATACTTGACGTCCCAGAGCGCATCAGTCATATTGGTTCCCAGCGTTCAGGTCCCAGGTATGGTGTTCTGGCACGATTCAGGATCGTCAGGACGCAACAGTCACGTTGACTCGCGGCGTGGAAGTCCCAACAATTGCGTTTTGGCACGATTGGGCATTCCCACACGGCTGTCTTCCAATGGGTCACTTCCCGCAGTGAAAATACGTCAGTTATTGTAGGGACTTTTGAAAAGGGACCTCGGAGGGAGGATGTACGGCAACATCGCCAATGCGTCTTCCGTCTGCGCGGGTCCGCATCCTCATCTTCATCCTCCTCCCCCCCAAGCTCCTCCGCCTCCATCCTCATCATCCCCAGCTCCTCCAGCATATCCGCCGCCGTGCTGCAGGCACATAGTGGAAGACCTTCCAATCATCACTAGGTCGTCAGTAGTATTAGGTCGGGCATTTCCCCTTACAGGCGGATTCGGTACGAAAAATGGAAAATACCCCCACACACACACACACACACACACACACACACAAAAAAAAAAAAAAAAAAAAAAACGTCCCCATACTATTGTGTCGCCTATTTTAAAATATTCCCCCTGTACAGGGACAGGCCCGAGTTGACATTAGTGAATGTTGTACCACTCCGCTTCTCGTGCTCTTCCCCGAGGCCCCAGAAGCCGGAAACACGTCACGCCCTTGTGCGCAAGTTGAGGTTTAAAAAAAGTGTTAAAAAGACGAGACATTTATACATACAAAAACAAACAAAAAAAACATATTAACACACAAAAAAAAAAAAAAACGTTATTACCAGCGGCGGGTCGCGCGCGACCGCGCGCGCCACTGCGCTCGCATCTCCGCTCGTCCGACGGGGGCCCAGGCAGACATCATGATTGCGTTTGTGCTCACAACCCGTTTGAAGTAGTGAGAACAAAAAAACGCCTCTGATGAACATTCTCGCCGTTCCGGCCTGAGGCGCCACCAAGTTCGCCCCAAGACGAACCCGAGGCTTCCTGGGGGCCCAAGAGGACCAGTGCCAGCCCAACCGCCATAGACCTTGAAGCCTCCTCTCCAAGATTGTCCCAAGACCCCAGGAGACCCCTGACAACCCCCAAAGGACCCCCGAGAGACCTCCAAAAGGCCTCAAGAGGCCCCTAAGTGGCTTCCAAGAGGCCTCCGAGAGACCCACAAGAGCTTCCCAACAGACCGCAAGAGGACTCCAGAAGGTCTCGCTCCGTGGTGACCACGTACCCCTGCGCTGCATGGGGACAGACCAGGACGCCAATCGGAAACTGACTGGACCGATCCATTGCTGGCGGCAAGATGGAAACTTGGGTGGTCCGACCGCAACTATGAAGGGGCCCAGGGAGACACAAATAAATACACACAAATCCCAGAATTGACCGTCTTTTCCCATATTGTTTGGATGTTCGTCTTCCTCCCACTTCCAACAGTTTCCCATATTTTCTAGGGAATCGACGAGGAACTGTGTCTGTGTGTGTTTCCCTCCTGAGACTGGGAGGTCCCAGAAGGCTCTGCAGAGGCAGCAGGCGGAGCTGCCGCCGGGCAGGGACGAGCGGGCGGGGCCTGCGTGGCCGGGCCGATGATCTTCATGTTCGTGGAGGAAGCCGACACGTTGAGGATCCTGAGGACCTGCGAGTGCTCCTGCGGGGTGGTACTGCTGGCAGAGATAGCGTAGGCCGAGTGGGTCAATCTCCGCCTCCTCCTCCTCCTCCTCCTGCTCCTCCTCCTCCTCCTCCTCCTCCTCCTCCTCCTCCTCCTTCTCCTCCACTGTGTGCACATGCCTCGCCGCCGGGCCGCTCTTCACCCCTTCAGTCGCTGCTGCCTGCAACCTGTGTACTCTCGCCTGTTCGTCTCCTCTCGCCTCCGCTGCTCCGCACCCAAACGGGTGCATTGCTCGCATTGCTCCAGAAGCGCTGATCCCCGAAGGCATGGTGCGACTCCCCCGGAAGCCCTGGTGGAAGCATATGCAGGAGATGCGTAGGCAACGGCAGAGGAGAGAGGTGCTCGGCGTCAAGCAACAGCATAGAACTTCCTGTCTTGCCCGCCGTTTGCCGTTTTCTCCCCACATGCGCGTTCACCCCACTCCTCCATCACGAAGCCCTGGGAGACCTAAAGAAACGCCCAGGCTACGAAACGGGGGTATGAGGAAACCTGCTTCCAGTGCATTGGACGCCTGTTTCTCGTTCAGGACGACGCAAAAGGAGGTCGCTGCAGCGTCCCCAACTACTGGAGGCTACTCGACGCCTGGAACGCCGATCCTGCAACAAAATAATCCTGAGAAGACTTGCGGCCTGTGCGCCGTGTACGAATACTTCTCGAGCCCGGACAAGCCCGTCAAGGATGGCCCAGGGAGACAGGAGAGCCCAGAATCGAATCGACAAGTCGGATCTGCGATCGAGATGAATCGGATCGGCCGAAATCGGCAGCCGAGTTGGGAGAAATCGAATCGGCGGAAATCGGCAGGCTAGTATGCCTCCAGTAAAGAACCAGAGTCCAAATCGGAGTCCGAAGTCGAATCGAATCGGAATCGGAAGCCATCGAAGTCGAATCAAATCGAATCGGAGGAATCGAAACGAGTCCTGGGGCCTTTGCACTTGACGTCGACATCGTCGCGCAGAGCCCCCGGTTCCAGGCAACACGCCGTACGTGTGGGCGGGACGCGTCCAGGGCCAAGAAAAACGATCAAAGGCTGTTGATTGTGATTACGAGGCCAAAAGCCAGATCAACACAAATGTAGCCTGGGATTAACCCATAAAGTTAGAAAGAAAACTTCTGATAGGCCTCTATAATAACGATCAAGTCAGACGCTCGTTCTGGGGACCATCCTGGGGGATGGGGGCTCGATACAACAAAACATCGGAAGGTTCAATAAACTGCGCGATCCGAGTCGGAGGAGTGCGAAAAACTGGGTCCCGTGGACGCAGGCTCGAGGCCCGGGCGTCCGCCGGCGGACGAGGGCTCAAGCAAGTGTGTAAAGAGGCTCAGGGGCACGAACAAATACACACAAATCCGAGGATCCCCATATTTTCTCAAATTTTCTTGGTTTTCGTTTCCCCCCCACTTCCAGTATTTTCCATATTTTCCTGAGATCGGAGATTAATTGTGACTGTGCTTTTCCCCTCCTGAATGTTGTCAGCCCACGAGGCGCGATCTGTCTGAGGGGTGTGCCAAGCTTTAGGTCGGGCATGTCCTCCTACAGGCGGATCTGGGAAGAGAATTCCGAAGTAATCAAAAGCTCAAACTAAACCACAACGACAACAACAACAACAACAACAATTACTAGCACGTGGGGACACTCCGTTCTCACCAGTGCCAGGGTTTTCATAGGAGGCGGGCAATACCCCCACTTTGTGGGGGGGCCGGTTCAAGCTCTACCAAATTTCCAAACGACTCTTCGCCACCACCCACACCCAGCTTCCCGCCCTATGACGTTCGGACACTTCACTTCGTGGCATGCGGACGACCGTGGCTACTATTCAGGGCCCCGCGGCCGACGACGACGGCGTGCGCGCGCGAAGAAAAAACGAATGTGTCCCGCATGGTATTATTTGACAGGGATGATGGCCCTGGCAGGTGCGCAACCGTTGTTGCAGAAGTTCGAAAAAGTTGCTCGCAAAAGCCCGTTTGACAGAAATGTTTAAAAAGTGTTGGGTTTCCTACGAATCCGCAAGAGCGCGCGGGATGAGATTTTGACATTTTTTTGTTGAAAAACCATTGGTTTTTTGATGTTTTTATGTTAAAATCGCTACGAAACTAAGGTTTTGGAAGGATTTCGTCTTGCGCGCGCGAATGTCCACTTTACCTTATTTTTTGCAAGGGATTCTTGAAGTTTGGTTATGTTAGAACAAGAAATGTCACTTTAGCTTATTTTTTGCAAGGGAAAGCGGACAACAAAACAACCGGATCTGGATGACATCGTTTTACCTGAGACTTCCTCACGAAAATGATGAAAACGCGGCTGCGGCCTAGGCGCGGCGGGGGGGCGCGCACCAGGGGGCCCAACAATAATTATTCTTAAGAAAATAATGTTCAACAATCATTTAAGACTGGGGACACTCCGTTCTCACCAGTGCCAGGGTTTTCATAGGAGGCGGGCAATACCCCCACTTTGTGGGGGGGCCGGTTCAAGCTCTACCAAATTTCCAAACGACTCTTCGCCACCACCCACACCCAGCTTCCCGCCCTATGACGTTCGGACACTTCACTTCGTGGCATGCGGACGACCGTGGCTACTATTCAGGGCCCCGCGGCCGACGACGACGGCGTGCGCGCGCGAAGAAAAAACGAATGTGTCCCGCATGGTATTATTTGACAGGGATGATGGCCCTGGCAGGTGCGCAACCGTTGTCGCAGAAGTTCGAAAAAGTTGCTCGCAAAAGCCCGTTTGACAGAAATGTTTAAAAAGTGTTGGGTTTCCTACGAATCCGCAAGAGCGCGCGGGATGAGATTTTGACATTTTTTTGTTGAAAAACCATTGGTTTTTTGATGTTTTTATGTTAAAATCGCTCCGAACACTAAGCTTTTGGAAGGATTTCGTCTTGCGCGCGCGAATGTCCACTTTACCTTATTTTTTGCAAGGGATTCTTGAAATTTGATTATATTAGAACAAGAAATGTCATTTTATAGTGTTTTTTGCAAGGGAAAACGGATTACAACAAAACAACCGGATCTGGATCACATCGTTTTACCTGAGGCTTCCTCACGAAAATGATGAAAATGTAGCTGCGGCCTAGGCGGCGCAGGGGGGGCGCGCACCAGGGGGCCCAACAATAATTATTCTTTAGAATAATAATGTTCAACAATCATTTAAGACTGGGGACACTCCGTTCTCACCAGTGCCAGGGTTTTCATAGGAGGCGGGCAATACCCCCACTTTGTGGGGGGGCCGGTTCAAGCTCTACCAAATTTCCAAACGACTCTTCGCCACCACCCACACCCAGCTTCCCGCCCTATGACGTTCGGACACTTCACTTCGTGGCATGCGGACGACCGTGGCTACTATTCAGGGCCCCGCGGCCGACGACGACGGCGTGCGCGCGCGAAGAAAAAACGAATGTGTCCCGCATGGTATTATTTGACAGGGATGATGGCCCTGGCAGGTGCGCAACCGTTGTCGCAGAAGTTCGAAAAAGTTGCTCGCAAAAGCCCGTTTGACAGAAATGTTTAAAAAGTGTTGGGTTTCCTACGAATCCGCAAGAGCGCGCGGGATGAGATTTTGACAATTTTTGTTGAAAAACCATTGGTTTTTTGATGTTTTTATGTTAAAATCGTTGCGAACACTAAGGTTTTGGAAGGATTTCGTCTTGCGCGCGCGAATGTCCACTTTACCTTATTTTTTGCAAGGGATTCTTGAAATTTGATTATATTAGAACAAGAAATGTCATTTTCTATTGTTTTTTGCAAGGGAAAGCGGATTACAACAAAACAACCGGATCCTGTACACACCCTCTTTTCTGAGGCTTCCTCACGAAAATGATGAAAATGTAGCTGCGGCCTAGGCGGCGCAGGGGGGGCGCGCACCAGGGGGCCCAACAATAATTATTCTTTAGAATAAATAATGTTCAACAACAACAACACAACAACAACAACAGCAACAGCAACAACAACAACAATAACAACAACAACAACAACAACAACAACAACAACAACAACAACAACAACAAATATCAACAACAGCAGCGACGACAACAACAACAGCAGCAACAGCAACAACAACAACAACAGCAACAACAACAATATCAACAACAGCAGCAGCAACGGCAGCAGCAACAACAACCGCAACAGCAAAAGCAACAAAACAACAGCAACAACAACAAGACCAACAACAACATCAACATCAACAACAACAAACACAGCAACAACAGCAACAGCAACAGCAACACTAACAACAACAGCAACAACAAGACCAACCACAACAGCAACATCAACAACAAGCACAGCAACAGCAGCAACAACAGCAGCAACAACAACAAACAACAACATCAACAGCAACAGCAACAACAAAAAACCGTCACAATGCTCCTGTAGAGGGGCATGCTCCAATTAAAACCAGCTCGAGGCCCCGGGCGTCGGCCGCCGGCCTCGGGCCACCGATCGCAGGCCGCTGTCGCCCCCTCATGCCTTGCAACGCGACGGGTAGAACGCCCCCCCCGCCTCCTCGCCTTCCTCCTCCTCCTCCTCCTCCTCCTCCTCCTCCTCCTCCTCCTCCTCCTCCTCCTCCTCCTCCTCCTCCCTACCGCGCGGACAAAGACGAGGTCGTGATCACAGCCTTCCCCACTGCAGACTACTCATCGGACTTGCGCTGTTCCTACACTCAGCTTCCTTCCTACTGCGCTGCTGCACAGGCACGGTGGCGGGGCTTTCCGCAGGCAGCTGGATCTAGTGGAATCGTGTATTTCATCTGCCCACAGGCGCTGCCATGAGGCGAGTAGACTAAAAGTAAAGAAGGTTGGCACCCGCTGCGTTGCCACATGGCGAGTAAAATAGAAGTTTCGTCCCCGAGCGTTGCCACGCAACGAGTAGAGTGGAATGGATGGTAACTTTGTTCCGCCCCCAGATGTTGCCACTCGGCGAGTAAGAGTAAACTCGCTGTTTTATCGCCCTGCTGCGTTGCCACGTGCAGAATATACTAGAATCGTATTGCTTCGCCCTTCAAGCCTTGCCACGTGACGAATAGTGGACGGATATGTGTTCGGTAACCAGGCGATGCCACGTGACGTGTAGAGTAGAATAGAATGTGTTGACGCCCCGCCGCGTTGCCACGCTGCGAGAAACATACGTCGAATAATCATGTTTCGCCCCCCGGGCGTTGCCAAGTGACGAGTATGAGTGGAGCGGCATTGTTTCCGTCTCGCTGCGTTGCCACTTGGCGGATAGAACAGAATTGTATGCTCTGACCGGCTGCGTTCCCGCGTGGCGATTCGCACCGTATTGAATCGTATCGTGTGTGTTTCGCCCCCGAGGGGTTGCCACAAGGCGAGCACCGCCCCGCTGCGCTGCCGCGTGGCGAGTGCTTCCGACGTGTATGGCTCCCACCCAGGCGCTGCAACGTGACAGGCACAGTGAGTCTGTGTGTTGCCGCGGCTCTCGACTCTCCGTGCGAGGAATTGGCCCACTGGCCAACAAGGAAAACCAGCCAACCAGCCGAACCATGACGTGCCGGGCCATGCCCGCGTCGCCGTCCACACGATAACCGATTGGCCAACCAACCAACTGACCGACCAACCAACGGACCAGCCGACCATCCTACCAACCAACCAACCAAACAAGCAACCAACCAGTGGACCAACCAACGAACCAAATGACGAACCAACGAACCAACCAAACAAGGCAGTCAACCGACCCAACGAAAAACCCAACGAACCAACCAACCAATCGGGCAACTGGGCCAACGGGCTACCCGGCCACCCAACCAACCGACCGCTTCATTCCAAAAAACATTGGTCTCTAAACAAAAACAATTTAAACAAAAAAACACGTTGTACCCAAAACACATACAACAATTCCATTCTAACAAAAAAATGGTCCTTTGACAAAATGCTGACCCCTCCAAGAGAATGTACTGAACCCTCCGGACAAAATACTGGTCCCGCTCTGCACGCAGGAAGGGGCCGGGGAAGAAAGAGAGAGAGAGAGGGAGAGAGCGGAGAGAAAAATAGAGAAAGAACCCCCCCCCCCAAAAAAAAACAAAAAAAAAAAAAAAAAAAAAAAAAAACGGCAATACGGCATCCACCTTGGGAGCGCCAGGCTGCGAAACGTCCTTGCCGGGCTGCCGCCTTGCTGATGCTTCTTGCCGTCTGTACTTTCCTGTCCTGTGTCTTTGGCGCACGGTCGAAACATGGTCACAAGAATGCGGATCAAAGAACTTTTGAGCCCCATCACCAGAGGCTCGAGGCCCCACGTAGACACCCCGAACGAGGGGCGTTCCGCAGCGCAGAGCCCCATCGCAGAGAACAGAAGGATGAGCGCCCCTCCTAAGCTGGGGTTGCTCTTGACCCCCGTGCCGGCTGTACTGTCTCTTCTGTCTAGACTCACGCATCCCTCCTTTCGATTGTCTACTTCGGGTGCCCGAGAAGTCAAGAAGTCACCTGGGGGGGGCGCAGCCTCTCTGGCCGCTCTTGGTTGCTTAAGGGATTCACGCGGTGGCGCAACCAGAAGCGCCCCGAACCCCATAGAGATCCGCAAGAGCCCAAGACAGCCCAATATAGCCTCGAGGAGGCCCCAAGTTGGTCCAACAGGGCTCCACGAACATACTAAGGTGGGAAAAAAAGGCAACAAATCCCATGAAAAACTGACCTGGCCCATGCATTATGTGAGCCGGCTGTCTTGCTTCTCTAGTGCCCCCTAACGGCCCAAGATGGCCTCGCGGGGGTTAGTCCAAAAGGGCCCCAAGAACCCAGAGGGGGGGACATGTAACAAATAATTCTGAAATAGATGCGATTGGCATAAGGCTTCTGTTCGCCGCCTGCCTTCCTAAGAAGAACGCAAGCTGTCCTGCGCACTTTCGACGCCAAGGCGGGTTCACTAGCCGCCTGCACCGCTCCTGGAATGTCCCAGGACGGCCTCAAGACGCCCCTCAGAGGACCCGAGATGGCCCCAACATCGCCAAATACCCCCCGCCACAACCAACATCGCCCAACGCGGACCGAAAAGGCCCCAGACAGGCGCCAGAATGTCCCAATAATCTCGAAGACGGCTCCCAGGGCCAATACATAGCTTTTCTTTCCCAAGGCATGGAAGGCGCAAATTCGCCGGCCCAACGGGCCAAAGGCGTGCTAAGATCTCCGGTAACTGGTAAACAGTACCTCTAGTTCGCGCGCGCGGGGCGGCCCCTGGGGGTCCCTGGATCAAAAGTACCCCGGGCGGAGCCCGAGCGGAGCCCGGGACACTCCCCCAGATCATCCAGGATCGCCCCAAGAGGGCCCCAAGAGGCCCCCAACACAATCCAAGAGAGGTCCGAGACGCCCGAAGATCGCTCCACGGCGCCCAAGATGGCCTCCAGACGGCCCGAGACGTCTCCAAGATGACCCAACAAGCCTCCAAGATGCCCCAAGAGACCTCCAGGAGCACTCCCAAGAGGGCCCCAAGCGGCAAAAATCAATGCTTGTTCTTAGGTTTTGGACAGATTTGGGCGTTTCAACCTTTTCGGTTCCCCGACGCCCCTAAACGGCTCAAGAGGCCTCCAAGATCGCCCCAAGAGGGCCCAAGAGGCCCTCAAAAGGGCCCCAAGACGGCCCAAGACGGCTCCAAGACGGCCCCAGAGGCCTCCAAGACGGCCCAAGAGGGCCCCAAGAACGCCCCCAACACGGTCCAAGAGAGGTCCGAGACGCCCGAAGATCGCTCCACGACGCCCAAGATGGCCTCCGGACGGCCCAAGACGTCTCCAAGATGGCCCAAGAAGCCTCCAAGATGCCCCAAGAGGCCTCCAAGAGAACTCCCAAGAGGGCCCCAAGAGGCAAAAACCTGTGTTTTTCCTTTGGTGTTGGACAGATTTGGGCGTTTTAACCTTTTCGGTTCCCCGACGCCCCTAAACGGCTCAAGAGGCCTCCAAGAACTCCCAAGAGGGCCCAAGAGGCCCCCAAGAGGGCCCCAAGACGGCCCCAAGACGGCCCAAGACGGCTCCAAGACGGCCCCAGAGGCCTCCAGGACGGCCCAAGAGGGCCCCAAGAACGCCCCCAACACTACACAGCTCCCGACGCCGCAGCTTCACACTGCAAACGACCACTCGGACAGGCGACCACGGTGCGACATTATGGGCCGGCGGAATGAGCGAAGCGATTAAATAAAACAAATAAAGCAAACGAGGCAGTAATTACGGCGAGCTCCGGAGGCGGTCGCCTGTCTTGGCCCAGTTTCGGCCCAAAGACCCGGCATGGACAAGGAGGGCACGGTCAAGGGCTTCTGCTCGCAGCCATTCCTCTAGTGGCGGCTTTCTGTAGCTGCCACCAATTAGCTGAGGTCCACACCCACTTCTGGCAAGATGCCTGAGGTGGTGCAAACGACTAGAAAGAAAACGGGCACGCTCGAATGCTCCCTAAGCCAAGCGAGGTCGCCGATGAAAAGATCGACCCACGACAAGAGCTTGACTTGGTCACGCCCTTCCTGGGCACTCGAATTGGCCTGGGGGCCATCGCCCATGACGGCGAGGAGAGCGGCAGGCCTGTTTCCGACAAGCCGGAAGCCGTACCTGAGCCCACCGCGTCGCCACATGCAGCCGATCTACGGCTGCCGCATGCGACGTCGGACATCTATGTCAGAAAACTCGGGCTTCCTATACCTGCTGTCGTCGCACTTTTCCCTCCGCACCAGCATGTAGGGGCTTCGGAGCGTGCGTGTAGACCCTCTGGTCGGCAGAACAATGCGAGCCGAACGCAGGAGGCGGCCACGAAGCAACGACTGCAATGAGCCCCCAAGGACTCGGCAGGCTATGGGGCCGCACGCATGGAGAGCCTGCTGGGCCTTGTGCCTCGCGTCGACCCCTAGACCCCGATCGATCTGGACAATTCCTCTCAAACGCTTGCACCGAACATCTAAAAACAACTCTGGGCTGGAGGCCGTTCACGGAAGGGGCGGGGAGGTAACGGCCGCCGGGGCGGGTGAGAGCGCGAAGCAATGGCCCCGCCCCACACCCCATTTAAGTGCACCATCCCTTCCGTCTTTCATGGTTTCCACTTAATATTGAACGCGAAATCCGCACATACTGTAGCCACTGCAACTACAGCTGTGTCTATGGCAGCACGCAGTCGCGTAGCAGTAGGAGCCATGGCGCCAATGCACTCGCCATCAATATACGGAACGTCAGTTCCTGTCTGGGGGGGCTGCCCTGGAGGCACCTGCTTACCCCGCATCCTCCTCGGAGCTTCTTTTGAAAAAAACACGTCCGATGAAGCACGCAGTCGATTGCAACCCCGGCTCGCTCAAGCCACTGGCGAGCAAACTGTAAAGGTATATCACACGCAGCGTTGTAAATCGCTGCACCCACCTTGCAACCCTGTCGGTCCCCATGTCCGTACTGCAAAATGGACTCGAGCTCTCCAATCGAGAACCAAAAAGCCGTCATGGAGAGTTGACAGCGTGGCGATCGCGGCACCGTCAACGCCCCACTGGTGAAGGACAGGCCCATGTTTCTCGATGAACTTGAAAATGTGGCCAGCAGCATGCTCAGGGATGTCCATGGCGCGTAGGTGTTCGTCTCGGCTCTCGCGGTCAGCAGGGACACGACGAGGCCATCCCAAAACCAATTCACGACATATCGTGCCGAACAAATTGACAAGGCGAAGAACAATACGAAAACCGGAAACTTCATGGCATGAGCACGGTCGATCAATCAACGGATAACGCGGGCAGCCATGTCCGCGCCACGGCGCGGCACAGCACCGCACTTGTGCTGCGAAATGTCAGTGTTGTAGTGCTCGTCAACCCTATCCTTGATCTGACCGACGAAGGACTTGGACATGTGGTCGGCGAGGAGTAGACCACAATACTTGTCGCAATCGCCCCGTGGACCCCTATCTTTATGGATCGGGACACAGCGGCCACGCTGCCACTGCCAGGGCCATTCGCCTCTCTCGCCGATCCGATTCTGCAGCTCGTTCTGGGCGATGGCCAACGGGCCCTCGCCCGCCTTCAGGAGCTCGGCGGGGACGCCGTCGGGACCGACCCTTTTGAACGAGGGGAGGGCCCGATTAGCGGCGAGCGCGGAGCTCGGTGTTGCGCGGAATCCGACGGGCGCCGAGATAAACTTTGCTTTCTTCTAGAACAAGGCGCGCTGCGAAAACATGCCTTGAAGGTTGCGAGCAGCGATGGCAACGAAGGTGCCCCCAAGAAGCTCGGAGGCGCGAAGGAGTGAGGGCGCAGGCCCCGAAGGGGACGCGAGAATGCGTCCGGGGCGCCCGCTGGCGTCTGCCGCCAGCTGCGCGCTCCGCCGCTGCAGCCGCTGCTGCTGCAGCGGTCGTAGCCTCGGGCGCAGGTGACACGAGGCAGAATGGCTGGATACCGTCCTTGCCAGTGGCGAGCTCTGCCACCACGATGCCCACGATCGAGAACATCGCCATGCGGCCGTTGCTGATCTCCTTGTTCCGATCTCATCGCTGCAGCCGCCGCCGAAGGCGCCGAAGAGCCCGACACAGTCGCCTGGGTCCCCGAAATGGCCCAGCTTCTTGGACAGGTCGTCGTCCTCCCAGCACACGGTCTTCGTGATCGCGGCGATGGGGAGGATAAGGCAGGCGAACCCGAGCACGCCAGAGAATCTATGAGCGCCCCAAGCCCGACAGGAGTGCCCTCGAAGCCAGAAAGCTTCACGGAGTGCTGGAACGCAGTCCCGAGGGCGGCCATCATGGCCCCGCGCCCGCGCTTCAGCTCGGAGCTGCGGAGCTTGTGGAAGCCCTCGTAATCGCCGACCTGGCAGAACCCGAGCGGGTCGAAGCGGCCCGGGGGCGCCGTCACGCCGATCGCCTTGGCGGGGTCGAAGGCGGCTCCACGGCCTCCTCTGCGGCGGCCGCGGGCGCTTCCCCCACCGCGACCGTCGCTGCGGGCAGCGCGCGGCGCGAGCCGCGGGCTGGCCTCCTGGCGCCGGCCACGGACGCGGCGACCAGGGCCGCAGAGCCGAGCAGCCAGGGCGAGGCGGCGCCGGCCTCGGCGCCGAGCACCCTCCGGCTGGGTCGCGTGCGCCGCGGCGGCCCGCGCGGCGCCCCTCAGGCCAGCTGCCCAACCAGAGCCGGCGGCGGGTGCGGCGAAGGCTACGGAGCTGGCGCTGGGCATCGCTGGATTCTGGAGCGCTGCGGTTGCTGGCCGGTCTCGAACCAGGAAGAACTGCTTGAGCCGAAAGGTAAACTGGAAGGTGCCCCCAAAAAGCCCGAAGATGCCCTCCCCCTAAGAGGCCTCGAAGGCCCAACGAGGTCCCAAGAGGTTCTCAAGCGGTCTCCGCTGGGGGGGTCGGCGGCGGAGGGCGCAGCCCTTGAGAGAAGTGGAGAGCTGATGTCCTCGTGTATGCTGAATCCACCGAAATGAAGAATATGAGGTCGCAGCTCAAGAACGTCATTTCGGCGAAGCCTGTCAGGAGATCGTGAAAGTAAACAGCATGATGCTGAGCAGCAGCAGCAGCAGCAGCAGCAGCAGCAGCAGCGGTCGCTGCCACAGAGAAGGGCAGGGGAAAGCAAACGAGAGGCGATGCCAACCGAAGGGATGGCATTATTTGCATCGCCTCCGCACTTTCCCCTTCTTCGGGTGCAGGCAAACCCTGGGAATCTACGAGGAAGCCGTGAAACTTGCAGTTGTTGGGGAAGAATTGAGGAAGCAGATGGGGGAGTGCAATAGTGGCAAGCTGGGGCTTGGGCAAAGAAGGTGCGCAGATGGGGGGAAGAGACCAAGGGGGACGTGCACTCAAGAGATGCGCGGACGGGCGTAACCGAGCGGAGTCACCAGGGCGACAGGGTAAGATGATGGAAGTCAGCGGCAAATGAACAGGACGAGGAGGCGGCCGAACACACGCAAGGACACGAGCACCCAGCGGGCGGACGGCAGAACCAGAGATAGCAAGACCAGGCAGAGCTGGGTGAGGACAGGCAGAGTGGAGAAGAGTCAGAGCGACCCCCTGGAACATGGACCCTGGTGGACGGTTTCCCCCGAGGCCGTAGGCGACCAAAGGAGGAGGAGGAGGAGGAGGAGGAGGAGGAGAAGGACGAGGAGGAGGGAGGAGGAGGGAGGGGGAGGGGGAGGAGGAGGAGGAGGAGGAGGAGGAGGAGGAGGAGGAGGAGGAGGACGAGGAGGAGGACGAGAAGGAGGAGGAGGAGGACGAGGAGGAGGGGTCGCCTGAGCCCTTCGGAGAAACCCTCCAGGGCCCTGGTGGACGCACTGAGCGGACCAGGCGGGGAGAGGCCAGATCGCAGCAGGACACACGCAAACACAAACAAACACAACACACACTTTTGCCGCCGGCGGCTGGGCAGAGTGACTGCGCTGGTGGAGGAGCATAAGCAGGACATCCAATTGCGAATTGAGCCGCGGTGCACGGGGGAGAGAGAAAGAGAGAGAGAGAGAGAGGGAACACACACACACACACACACACACACACACACACACGCGCGCGCGCGCACGCAAGCACGCACGCATGCACGCACGCACGCACGCACGCACGCACGCACGTCTTTTGGCGGTCGCGGCCTCGCGCGCAGCGTCGAAGCGGAGAAAGTCACCGAGCGTGCACGGATCCATATTCGATCAACCGTGCCATACGGCCTGGCCAAGTAGAGGCACAGTACAATGAGCGACGAGAGGCGGCAATGACGGCAGATATCAGGATGATGGCAGCACGCAGCTGCACACAGGCGGCAGGCGAGAAGGCCGGCCTGTGCGAGGCCGTGCGCGCTACTGCGGGCGGCCGTAGGCACAAGCACACAGGGGCGACGGAGAGACGAGAGAAGCAAGGACACCACGCTTCGGGCGCACCGCGCGGGGGCGAGGCCGCGGGCAGGGGAGGGGCCGAGGTGGAAGGCAGCACAAATGTGGGGCCATCCTCCACTAGTCGAGCGCGTTTCACTGCTCGCAAAGTAACTACTCGCAAATGGCCTGGATACGCCGCGGGGGATCTACGATAAATTACATCAAAGCCGACATGTGTTTCTCGTGACGTTTGCGAGTAGGCACTTTGCGAGTAGTGGAACGCGCTCGGCGATCCACCTCGTCGGCCGGCCCCACGGGCGCCAGTGCGGGCGCCAGGCGTGACCGGCGCGGGCGGAAAGCAGGCCAGCGCCCGGGAGCGGCTCTGGGGAATGCGCCCCGGCCGAGGCAGGTCCCGCGAGGGACCGCGGTTTTGCAAGCTTGGCTCGTCGACTGACGCCAGGGGCGCGGGCTCTGGTTCCCAATCCTCAGTGACGCTCAGGAGAAAAATACAGAGCTGCTCGGGGACCACGAAACATGAGGAGTGTGCCGAAACGGCCGTGACGCCCACAAGCGAACTGTGCCACTGGGACCTTCGGTGGAACTCCCTATGGCGCCACGAAGCGTGTGAGGGGTGTGCCGAAACGGGCGTGACGCCCACATGCAAACTGCAGACGAGAGGAGAGGAGAGGAGAGGAGAGGAGAGGAGAGGAGAGAAGAGGAGAGGAGAGGAGAGGAGAGGAGAGGAGAGGAGAGGACAGGAGAGGAGAGGAGAGGAGGAGAGGAGAGGAGAAGAACGTAGGGCGCTCTTTTCAGAACGAAGACCCGACACCACCGGATGGTTGGGAAGAACAGAAACACGGGCGACACTCACAGCACGAAAAATGCAACCACATCAGACGACAAGGATAGGACAGGACAGGACAGGCCAAGAGAGGACCAGGCCATACGCGGCATGGTATACATGGCATGACATGAAGGAGGAGGAGGAGGAGGAGGAGGAGGAGGAGGAGGTGGAGGGGTGGAGGAGCTGGAGGAGGAGGAGGGGGAGGAGAAGGAGGAGGAGAAGGAGGAGGAGGCGGAGGAGGAGGACGGGTCGCCTAAGCCCTTCGGAGAAACCCTCCAAGCAGGAGCTGCAGGCAGCCGTCCCATCTATGCACGGTGGAAGGCTTCTCCAGCCGATGCGC
>CAUYUJ010021660.1:58335-65835 GCA_963575745.1 Prorocentrum cordatum | reverse complement strand
AGGCGGCGAGGCCGACGCCGCGGAGGGCAGGAGGCGGCCGTGGCAGCGGGCTGCGCAGCAGCCAGCACGAGTAGTGCGCCCACTGCTGCAACCCATCGACCCTGGTCCTGGTCCCGGCCCACGAGCGTTAGGTCGGGCATGTCCCCCTACAGGGGGATTCTGGACGAGACAAAAAGTAGTCACGAAAATACTAAAATGATACAGGAGATAAACCCAATCGTAATCTCGTGAGGGCTATAGGGCTCTGGGGCTATAGGGCTATAAGACCATAGAGCTATAGGTCTATAGGGCTATACGGTTATAGGGCTATAGGCATATATAGAGCTATCGGGCTATAAGGCTGTAGGGCTGTAGGGCAATAGGCCTATAAGGCTCTAAGGCTATAATTAGGGCTATAGGGCTGTAAGGGCCATGGGGCTATAGGGCTCTAGGGCGATTGGGCTGGGGGCTATAGGGCTATTGGGCTCTAGGGCTAGTAGGCCTATAGGGCTACAGGGCTATAGGGCTATAGGGCTATAGGGCTATTGGGCTATTGGGCTATAGGGCTAGTAAGGCCATAGGGCTACAGGGCTACAAGGCGATAAAGCACCCAGGCACCCGGGCACCCATGCACTCCTGGGCACCTCTGGGCACCCCCGGGCACCTCCGGCACCCCCGGGCACCCGGGCACCCGGGCACCCCCAGGCACCCCGGCACCCGGTCCGGGGCACCCCCCGGGCACCCGGGCACCCCCGGGCACCCAGGCACCCGTGCACCTGGGCCCGGCCATCGAAATCGGCGACGAACCTCACCGGACACCCGGGCACCCGGGCACCGCCGGGCACCCGGGCACCCGGGCACCCGGGCACCCGGGCCTGGCCACCGAAATCGGCGACGAACCTCACCTAACCCTTTAATCCGCTAGGACCCCTACAGAGGCAAGCTCTGATTGGGAAAAAAATCGTCCCGAAACTATGTTTGACTATTTTTGAGGGACAGGCCCGACTTAACACGAGCGGCGGACATATCCGTATCCGCGCCATCGCAGTCTGGATCTCGGGGCGCGATCCCGCGGATACGCGGTCGCACGGACACGCTCCGCGCGAGGCATCCGCGAAAAAGCGCCCGTATCTGCGGGATCGCGCCCCAGGGGCCCGGGCCGCGAGGCCGCGGATACGGATAAGATGTCTTTCGCCCACGGTCGGCTCCGATCTCAACTCAGCCAAGAGGCACGGCTTCCTTCTTCAGCGCCCTGCGCCTAAGATCACCAAGCACCGAGGAGCGACGTGGCAGCCCTGCATTGGGCTATTCTACGCACGGTGGGCCACGGGTGGTTGCACTTGCGGCATGTGCTAGCGCTGGCCTGGCGGAGGACCTGAGCGAACGGTGCGCAGCGCGCAGACACACAGCGAAGGCCCTGCAGACAGGAGTAGCGGGGAGGGAGGGCGGAGTGAGGACGAGATGAAAAGGGTGCGCCGAGGAGTGGCAGAAGGACCGCCTCTGCACCGAGCTCCCAGACCGCTCGCCCCCCCCCTCGAGGAGGCGGGCGAACCAGGCGCTCAGTGCGCGCGTAACAACACGACTCTGTTCTCTTCCCTCGGAGCCCACTTCCTTCACGGCGATCCTCCTCCCCTCAGACCGCGGCCAAGGGACCTCTCCAGGGGCGGCCTCTGACCAGAGTCACGAAAGGAATCTGGTGGTGTCGGCAACGCGATATAACCTCAAGGGCCCAAAGACGAGGAAAAACTCTCTAGACACCCAACTCCTGCGTCGTTGCCCTGCAGCTTTCGGGTCATGCCTCGGCTCTCTGGCGGCCGCTCGGGACGACTCGGGCACCCCTGGACCGCCCTCGACGGGGCGCAGCCGATGGCAACAGCCCCTCGCCCGAAAAAATAACCAAACTTCAGAAGGCCTCCGCAAACCTCCGTCCCTGAGCGCACCCTCCCAAAACGGCGCCCCTGCCGACCCCCCCCCCCCTCCGCCGCCCCCCGCCCCCCGCGGGCGCGGCTGAAGTCCTGCTCACCTCGCGGCACGCGGCGTGGCCATCTGGCAGCGCCGGGCGGGCGGTGCCTTCCGCGGGCCACCCCCCGGCCTCTCTCCCCTCGTCGGGCCCCTGCAGCGGCCGGTGGCTCGGCACCTCCCCGCCCTCCGTTTCCAGCTCCCCAGTTCCTCCCTCCTCCTCCTCCTCCTCCTCCTCCTCCTCCTCCTCCTCCTCCTCCTCCTCTCCTCCTCAATCAACATCATCATCAATCATCATCAGCATCATCATCATCATCATCATCATCATCATCATCATCATCAATCCTCTTCATCATCATCCTCATGCATCAGTAGGCCAGCAGCAATCATCATCATCATCATCATCATCATCATCATCATCAGCATCATCATCATCATCATCACATCATCATCATCATCATCCATCAGCATCATCATCATCTATCAGCATCATCAGCATCAGCATCAGCATCAGCATCAGCATCACATCATGATCATCATCATCACACATCATCACAGCATCATCAGCGCATCATCATACAGCATCAGCATCATCAGAATCATCATCATCATCATCATCATCATCATCATCATCATCATCATTCATCACATCATCATCATCATCATCATCATCATCATCATCATCATCAGCATCAATCATCATCATCAGCATCATCATCATCATCCTCATCACCATAACCCATCATCATCAACAGCATCAACATAATCATCATCATCAACATCACCATCACCATCACCATCATCATCCAACGTCAACGTCATCAATCATCACCATCAACCCCGCATCAACATCAGCATTAATCATCAGCATCCTCATCATCTCCATCATCATCATCATATCAACATAATCATTACCACCATCATCATCATCATCAACAACCATCATCATCACCAACAACATCTCAACATCAGCAGCACATTCTCATCATCATCAGGCATAATCATCATCATCCTCATCATCATCTCATCCTCATCCTCATCCTCATCCTCATCCTCGTCCTCATCCTCATCCTCATCATAATCATCATCCTCATCCTCATCATCATCATCATCATCATCATCATCATCATCATCATCATCATCATCATCATCATCATCATCATCATCCGCATCCTCATCCTCATCCTCATCCTCAGCCTCACATCATCATCGTCAGCACCATCATCATCATCAGCATCATCCCTTTCACCAACCCTCCTCTTCCTCCTTCTCCTCTCCTCCCCACTTCATCCCCCCTCCTTTCCTCCTTTCATGCCTGCTCATTATCCCTCCCTCCCTCCTGACCCTCCTCCCTCTTCCTCCCTCCCTCCATCACGCCTCCTCCATCTCCTCCCTCCTCCCTCCTCCTCCTCCTCCTCCTCCTCCCCCTCCTCCTCCTCCTCCTCCTCCTCCTCCTCCTCCTCCTCCTCCTCCTCCTCCATTCCGCTCCCCTCCTCTCTCCTCCCCTCCCCGCCCCGCCCCAAACTACTCCCCTCCTCCTCCCGAGAACGACCGGTGGCACCTGCCCGGTCCGCCACACTGCACCTCCAACGGAGCCCAAGAGAGCCGTGCCACGAGCAGGCGAGCTGTTGATCGGGCTGGGAATTGCTAAAGGTGTCCCTGGCTAAAGGCGCCCCCAGCTTTTCGCTCCGACGAAGCGCCAGGGCTAGGCAAGCGCGTCCCGCCACTCGCAGAGTCACTACTCGCAAAAATGGCCTGGATAGCCGCGGGGGATCTGCGATACATGACATCGAGGAGGACATATTTTTTTCTGGGGCGTTTGCGAGTAGGCACTCTGCGAGTCATGGCACGCGCTCGGTGAAGGGCCAGCCAGCTCCAGCAACGCCCGACACCGGGCGTGAGGGGTGGCCCGGGCCGCCCGCGCCTGGAGACCGCCAGCCGCGCTCGCAGCGGCGGGATCCTGCCGTGGCCGGCGCCCGCTGGTGACCCCTCCAGGGCGGCGCGCCCAGGGTAGGGGGGATCCATGGCGTGCTCTCGCCGTGAGCCAAGCCAAGATCCTTGCGCTTTTCGCTCCACTTCGGAGCCCCCCGGGGCCCTCTGGGCCTTCTGAGTGGTGCCCTGGAGGCCGTGGGGGGTGCCCTGGAGGCCCTGAGCCAAACCAAGATCCTTGCGCTTCTCGCTCCACTTCGGAGCCCCCCGGTAGAGGAAAAAGAACTATGCACATACACCGATTCTGGCCAGGCCCATCCTGAGCCCAGGATCGGTGCATACGCCCTCCTACCTTGGCCAGGAAGGCATATGCACCGATCCTGGGTCAAGGATGGGCCTTGCCAGGATCGGTGCATGTGCATAGTTCTCTTCGCCCGACCCAGGGCCCTCTGGGCCTTCTGAGCGGTGCCCTGGAGGCCGTGGGGGGGGCCTCCTGGGACATCGTGGCGGCACCTCGGGTCAGGGTCACGTCTGACAACACCTGATCGGGAGGCCGGGAAAGGGAGAGGGGAGCGAGCGTGACAGGACGCGTGTTGCACGACGGGGCGGAGGATCGTGGAGGAGATGGAGAAACGCGAGGGAGGGCAGGAAAGATGACAGCGACACTAGGAGAAGAGCAAACTGTCCATGACCTTGCGGCGTTCCGCGCGGATTTCTTGGATCGGCGCTGGGCCCCCTAGCGCTCTCCTCGCGCCAGGGAGAGGGGTCCAGTGCAGATCCAAGAAATCCGCGCAGCCCACCAAAAGTTCATGTTTGTGAAACTGCTCTTTGTCGACACTCGGAGCGGAAGGTCAGCCGTGCCTCACCCTGCTGAATTGTGGAGGGGTGCTAAGACAAACATAATCAAAGTGAGCAAGGAACCGACGTAGGCTCAGACCCATTCAAGATTGTCCGACGCCACAGGCAGCATCAGGCATGCATTCGAACGGGCAGTGTGCACTATGAAGCGGACAGCGTCCCCTTGATCTCACTGTTTCTGCATGCTTCGTTTTTGATATCGGCACCAGGCTCCGGATCGAGAGGTGGCATTCGGGGAAACTCGGCAACCATATCTGCACGACTGCAACTTGCAAACATGAACGGGAAGCGCGTGAGATCGGGAGCTGCGTTCCCCAGGGCAGACAAAATCGCACAGGGTTCTGAGATCTGGCGGCTCTGCAGGATGTATCTGGCGACACGGCCTTCCCAGAGCGTTCCAGAACGCTCTGAGAGCGCTCTGGAACGCTCTGGAACGATGTATCCCGGACCTAGTCCCGCCCGACACCCGACAGTAGGCACTGGATGAAGTGTCCTCAGAACCCTTCGAGTTCTCTGCGCCAAGCATTGAAAGCATACTCTCTAGCAGAACAGGCCCCCGTGGACCAGGCGCGGCTGGGCGCCCTCGAGAATTCCCGCGCGACTTCTCACGAAGCCGAAAATCTTCGACTGAGGCCGTGTTGGCTTGGAACACGAAGTGGTCCCGCGACCCCTTCCAAAATGCCCCCGTGAGGCACCCCCAGGAGTCCCCAAACAGGCATCCACGTGGCCGCCGTGGCGGGATTGGCCGAAGGCCACTGGACAGGTTGCGCGAGGAGTGCTCGGAGTTGCGACGCAAAGCGGGACTTCGGGCATCCCGGGGATATTTGGGGTCGGGACAGGCCCGCGCAACCCATGTGTCCATATCTGTGTTGGGCAGGATCGAAGCGCGCTGACAACGAAACGGGAAACCATCGGCACAGGCCCGCGCAACCCGTGTGTCCATCTTTGCACATGAGCGAACCCCTCGAAGCGAATCGCGGCACCCATTGACAACGGATCCGAGGCAGTGGCAGACGAACCAACCGAGAACGTTGCGGAGTAGCTGCACGTGGAAAGGTGGGGCATACCTCCGCTGAGTCCCAGCGATCATGAGTTCATGACTTCTTATCCGATCGCAAAAACTCGTGAGGTTTCCAGCCTCCAGGTCAAGCAGGCCGCAGCGCCGGGGCGAAGCCAGCGGCGTTGCGCCAGGCGGGCGCCGCCGCGCGCGCGCGCGGGGCTGGCACAAGAACCCGCTCGGAAACACGCGGACTGAATAAGCAAAAGACACCTACCCATACACCACCACCAGCACCATGCCCGCCCAGGGCTATCCTGGGAACTGGCACGGTGCACACGCCCTCCTGGCCGGCCCAGAATGGCGCTGACCAGACAAAGCGGTGTGCAGATATGCTTTCTGCGGAGAAGAAAGCTATAGGAGGACGTTGGGAGCGCGCCATGGAATCACCACCAACTAAAGAGCCCACGTTGTGAGTTCTGATGGTGATCGCGTCCGTACACCACCCACGCTCTCATCATTAGATTCCAAAAACATGTTTGCGAAAAACGCGGGGCCAGGCGCAAATGCCAAGACGACGCGTATACACTAAACGCAAGGGCACAAAAAAAACACTCGAAAGGGTGACTTCCATTTGGGCGCTGGAGAATTCAAGGCAAGTATGGCAGAGCGAATGCGCCTCACCCCGCGGCCGTGCGTCTTCCCCAGAACAACCCCACTTGTGAAGTCCCAAACTCGGGTTGCAGTGCAGCAAACGAGTTTCTGGAAGCTCGGCGAAAGACTTGCTTAGCAGCTTTCGAAACCCTGCAATGTCGTGTGACTCTTCCAGCACACGTATTAGGGACAGACTGCCCGCTCTAGCAAGTACATCGTGGAGCTCCGATGGGAACCTGAGCTGGACGAATTCGGGCGCAAAGTATGGTTAATCCCACCAGCCCTTTGGGCGTAGTGGTCTAGAGCGCTTCCTCGTTGATCCCTCCAATACCCCCTTCGGGGAAGGGTTTACTCCTCCCCCGACCCCCTCCCCTGGACGTCGACGGGGGGTTCCCCGACGCGTTGGAGCGTCCAGAACGGCCTCGGCGAGGAAGCCGAAATAATTGGTTGCACTAAGGTTGTGGCCCCAGTTAGCCCTCCTGAAAGGGGGGCGGGGCGCAAATTGAGCCCCCCCCCTCCTGTGATCGATCTCATCCAAGATGACCCCAACAGGCGCCCAGGAGGCCCCAAGAGGCCCCGAGGTGGCCCCAACATGGCCCCATGTGGCCCCAAGAAGCCCCCAAGAGGCCCCCAGGATGCCCCCAAGAGGCCCCCAAGAGACCCCCAAGAGGCCCCACGAGGCCCGCCAAAAGCATCCAAGACGCTCCAACAAGCTTCGGCGAGACTGCCAAAATCACTGGTGTTACTAAGGTTTTGGCCACATTTAGGCCTCTAGGGGGGCCCTGCTTCAGGTGACTCCAAGAGCGCCCGGGAGAGCCCAAGATGACTTCCAAGATGACTCAAAATATCCCAAGAGCGCCTGGGGGAGCCCAAGATGACCTCCCAAGACAGATCCAAGTGACCAAAGAGCCCCCCCAGGAGGCCCCGAAAAGGCCAAAATCCTTCCAAACCAAAAGATTATCCCGGCAAAGCAACCTAACAGCGATGTGTAGAAGCATATCTGAAAGCATTCCCCTTAAGATTCAGATGAAAATCCAGTTGTCGAATTCTGCTGTTCTCGCAGTCGTAGTAGCATTCGCGATGACAGTCGCAGCGGCAACGGCAGTCGCAGTCACAGCCTCAGC
>CAUYUJ010021660.1:0-58235 GCA_963575745.1 Prorocentrum cordatum | reverse complement strand
GGTGTTCTTCATCCTCCTCCTCCTCCTACTCTCCTCCTCCTCCTCCTCCTCCTGGTGGTCTCGTTCTCCTCCTCCTGTACCTCCCCCCCCCTCCTCCTCTCCTCATCCTCGTCCTCGTCCTCCTCCTCTCCTCCTCCTCCTCTTCCTCCTCCTCCTCCTCTCCTCCTCCTCCTCCTCCTCCTCCTCCTGGTACTCCTCCCCTTCCCCTCCTCCTCCTCCTCTTCCTGGTCGTCCTCCTCCTCCTGGTCGTCCTCCTCCTCCTGCTCGTCCTCCTCCTCCTCCTGCTCGTCCTTCTTCTCCTGCTCCTCCTGCTCCTCGTCCTGCTCCTGCTCGTCCTCGTCATCCTGGTCTTGCTCGTCCTCCTCCTCGTCGTGCTCTTGCCCCTGCTGAAAATGTGGCCCAGGAATGGGAGTTCTGGGAAGTCGAAGAGCACGAAGTTGCCTACAGTTGGCTACGGGCATTCAAAATCTGGCCCGGGAATGGAGTTCTGGGAACTCGAAGACCACGAAGTGGCCTACAGTTGGCTCCGGGCATTCAAAATGTGGCCCGGGAATGGAGTTCTGGGAACTCGAAGAGCACGAAGTGGCCTACAGTTGGCTCCGGGCATCCAAAATGTGGCCGGGAATGGATTCTGGGACTCGAAGAGCACGAAGTGTGTGACTGTTGCATTCAAAATGTGGCCCGAATGGAGTTCTGGGATGTCGAAGAGCACGAAGTGTGTGACTGTTGCATCCGGTTATTCTAAATGTGGCCCGGGAATGGCGTTCTGGGATCTCGAAGAGCACGAAGTGTGTGACTGTTGCATCCGGGTATTCAGAATGTGGCCTGGGAATGGAGTTCTGGGAAGTCGAAGAGCACGAAGTGTGTGACTGTTGGTGAAAAACGAGCCCGGCACCCTGCCGCCCGGCAACTCCCCAACACCTGCCCGGACCCCCCTGTGGAGTGATCTGTGAGCTCTTTTGAGTCAACTAGAAACCTATCAGTCTTCGCTGTTAGGTAAAAATTATCCCGGCAAAGCAACCTAACAGCGATGTGTAGAAGCATATCTGAAAGCATTCCCCTTAAGATTCAGATGAAAATCCAGTTGTAGAATTCTGCTGTTCTCGCAGTCGTAGTCGCATTCGCGATGACAGTCGCAGCGGCAACGGCAGTCGCAGTCACAGCCTCAGCCTCAGCCTGCCTCCTCCTCCTCCTCCTCTTTCTCCTGCTCCTCCTCCTCCTCCTCCTCCTCCTCCTCTTCCTCCTGCTCGTCCTCGTTCTCGTCCTCCTCGTCTTGCTCGTCCTCCTCCTCCTGGTGCTCTCTCCTCCTCCTCCTCCTCCTCCTCCTCCTCCTCCTCCTCCTCCTCCTCCTGGTGGTCCTCGTTCTCCTCCTCCTGGTGCTCTCCTCCTCCTCCCTCCTCCTCCTCCTCCTCCTCGTCCTCCTCCTCCTCCTCCTCCTCCTCCTCCTCCTCCTCCTCCTCCTCCTCCTGGTAGTCCTCCCCCTCCCCTCCTCCTCCTCCTCCTCCTCCTCTTCCTGGTCGTCCTCGTTCTCGTCCTCCTCGTCTTGCTCGTCCTCCTCCTCCTGGTGTTCTCTCCTCCTCCTCCTCCTCCTCCTCCTCCTCCTCCTCCTCCTCCTCCTCCTCCTCCTGGTGGTCCTCGTTCTCCTCCTCCTGGTACTCTCCCCCCCTCCTCCTCCTCCTCCTCCTCGTCTCGTCCTCCTCCTCCTCTTCTCCTCCTCCTCCTCCTCCTCCTCCTCCTCCTCCTCCTCCTCCTCCTGGTACTCCTCCCCCTCCCCTCCTCCTCCTCCTCCTCCTCTTCCTGGTCGTCCTCCTCCTCCTGGTCGTCCTCCTCCTCCTGCTCGTCCTCCCTCCTCCTGCTCGTCCTTCTTCTCCTGCTCTCCTGCTCCTCTCCTGCTCCTGCTCGTCCTCGTCCTCCTGGTCTTGCTCGTCCTCCTCCTCGTCGTGCTCTTGCCCCTGCTGAAAATGTGGCCCAGGAATGGGAGTTCTGGGAAGTCGAAGAGCACGAAGTTGCCTACAGTTGGCTACGGGCATTCAAAATGTGGCCCGGGAATGGAGTTCTGGGAACTCGAAGAGCACGAAGTGGCCTACAGTTGGCTCCGGGCATTCAAAATGTGGCCCGGGAATGGAGTTCTGGGAACTCGAAGAGCACGAAGTGGCCTACAGTTGGCTCCGGGCATTCAAAATGTGGCCCGGGAATGGAGTTCTGGGAAATAGAAGAGCACGAAGTGGCCTACAGTTGGCTCCGGGCATCCAAAATGTGGCCCGGGAATGGAGTTCTGGGGTGTCAAGAGAGGAAGTGTGTGACTGTTGCGTCCGGCTATTCCGAATGTGGCCCGGGAATGGCGTTCTGGGATCTCGAAGAGCACGAAGTGTGTGACTGTTGCATCCGGGTATTCAGAATGTGGCCTGGGAATGGAGTTCTGGGAAGTCGAAGAGCACGAAGTGTGTGACTGTTGGTGAAAAACGAGCCCGGCACCCTGCCGCCCGGCAACTCCCCAACACCTGCCCGGACCCCCCTGTGGAGTGATCTGTGAGCTCTTTTGAGTCAACTAGAAACCTATCAGTCTTCGCTGTTAGGTGATAAATATTTTGGGCGTTCTCGCCTTTTCGGTTCCGATGGCCATCCGAGGCTTCACGACGACTCCAAGACGGCCCAAGAGGGCTCCAAGGGCGCTCCCACACTCCCAAGAGCGCTTCAAGAGGGCCCCAAGAGGCGCCCAGGAGGCCCCAGGAAGCCCCAACAGGCGCCCCAGAGGCCTCCAAGAGGCCCAAGAGACCCACAAGAGGCCCCAAGAAGCTTTCCGAGGCACCCAAGACGCTCTAAGAGGCGTCCAAACCCGCCAAGAGGCCTACGCGGCAGTGGCGAGAACAAGAGACACAAGGGAAGAGAGCGAGGCGACGAGAGACGGCGAACGAACAACAGAGGAGAAAAGAAAGCGGCGACGAGACACAAGGAAGAGAACGAAAGGGCAGAGGCCACGGCTCAGCCGTGGAACAAGTGGAACTCCCAGTACCTGTCGTCAGTGCGCATCAGGCAACGAGCAGACCCAAGAGGCGGCGCCACGGGCGAGGAGCGACGAACGGCAATGAGACGGGTCTTAGCGCAGGTGCACCCTTGCAGAAGGTCGCGCAGTACCACGGGCCAGCTCCAGGGCCAGGCAGGGGCGGGAGCATGGAAGGCGCCCCCAATCCCTCGCGCCCCGGGGGGGGCATGGGGCGAGGGGCGCCCGTCAGAGACAGGCAGCAACAGCTGCCACGAGCTCGATTACAAACGGAGGGAAATCGCGGAAGCCGGACAGGGGGCCACGAGCCAGGGCAACCGGAGAAACCCGGGGGCCCGGGCAGCAAACGGCCGCGGAAGCAGAGATGCTCCGCCTGAGACGGGCTGGCGCCCAGCGGGGATGGAGCTGGCGGCGGCAGGGCGACGGGGGATTGCATCGCCTGAGACATGCAGCCCTCTCGCAGGGCGCAGCTAACAGCCGCGGGAAGGCGGGGAGAAGTTCGTTTCGCCTGAGACGGGCTGGCGCCCAGCGGGGGGGGAGCTGGCTGCCACAGGGCGATGGGGGATTGCATCGCCTGATACATGCAGCTCTCTGGCAGGGCGCAGCTAACAGTCGCAGGAAGGCGGGAAGAAGTTTCGTCTGAGACATACTGCTGCCCAGCAAGGGCAAGCAGAGCAGGAGTGGACCAGGGGGGGCGGGCCGCGTCAGCTGGGTAGGTCGGGGCGCAGCTAACACCGTCGCTATCCAGAGCAAGTGCCGCGCGGGACAAGCCGACGCCATGCTGCAACGCAGCTGACAGCCGCAGAATGGCGGGAAAAGGTCCCACCTGAGACAAGCCGGAACACGACCGGAGTGCAGCTGACCGCCGCAGTGCGATTGGGGAAAATGGCGCCAGGGACGCGCTGGCAATCTGGCAGGACGCAGCTAACAGCCGCAGGAAGGCGGGAAGAAGTTTCGCCTGAGACAAACACCTGCCCAGCGAAGGCAGGAAGAGCAGGGGCGGACCAGGGGGCACGGGCCGCGTCTGCTGGGTAGGTTGGGGTGCAGCTGACAGCGTCATTCCCCAGAGAAAAGAAAGTGCCGCGTGGGGCAAGCCGATGCCGTGCTGGGGCGCAGCTGACAGCCGCAGACTGAAGGGAAAAGGTTCCGCCTGAGATAAGCCGAAGCACGGCCGGAGCGCAGCTGACCGCCGCTGTGCGATGGGAAAAAACAGCGCCAGGGAAGTGCTGGTAATCTAATAGGGCGCAGCTAACAGCCGCCGGAAGGTAGGAGATGGCAATCTTCGCCTGAGCAATGCCGAAGCCGTGCTGGGCCGCAGCTGTCAGGCGCAGAATGAGGGGAGGTCACACCTGAGACAAGCCGCAGCACAACAGGAGTGCACCAGACGGCGGCGGTGAGATTGGGGGAGACTTCGCCTGAGTCGTGGCGTCACGCTGGTAGGGCGCAGCAAACAGCCGCGGGAACGCGGGGAAAGGTTATCATCGCCAAAGACATGAAGATGCCCCGCACGGGGGCAGGAGCCGGCGGGGAGGCCGGGTGCAGCGGCTAGCCATGAACCGGGTGGACTGGCTAGTACAGGACCTTCGAGCGCGTCCTGTGGGGAGCGGGGGGGGGGGGACACCGCCCGACCCACAACAGTGGAGCTGACAGCCGTAGCGGCGTGGACCAGCAGTCGAGACGACGGCAGGGAAGACGGCGGACGAGGCAGGGCCCAGAGGGCACCCACCCAGAAGAAGGGTGGAGGGATCCACCCAGGAGTCTGCGTGAGCAACCAGGTGCAGGAGGGCGACCCAGGCGAGCCCAGTGGGCTGGGCAGGGGAGATACGTGCACCAAGGCGTGGGGGGAACACGGAGCGGGAGGGCCGCCCTGCGGCTGCCGGGCGCCTCAAAGGGCCGGCAAAGATGCGGGGCAGCAGCGAGCTGCAAAGTGGCTGCCGCAAGGGCACTAGCAGTGATAGGGGCCACTGGGGGGCCCGGTCGCCAGCCCGCCTAAAGCGAGACGGGGGAGGCGGCAGTCATCCAAGGGGAGAGGGGCCGCAAGAGATGCCCCGAGGAGTGGACATAGTGCCAGGGACGGCCAACACCCCCAGCCTGGCGCGTCCAAGGCGGCATTAGCACGACAAAGCAAAACGCGCGGTGGCGGGCCGCCCCCATGAGGCAGAGGGGCAGGACCCGCCGGGCCCAGGACCCGTCGTCGCGGGCGGCCATGCCTAAAGGAATGCCCCTGCCAGGCGAGTGCTCCGGACGCTCCTGGGGCCCGCTGTCCTACTACGCTTGGCGTCGCTCCCTCCGCGCAGCCCTTTGCCTTTGCCCTTGCTGGTGCTGTCCGTGAGTCTGGCCCGCGCGGATGCGCGCGCGTACCGCCTCCGACTGGACTCCGAGCTGGAGTTCGGTGTTCATCGTGAAGACGTTGCACCTGAGCCTAGCCCACTCGTTGAGGAAGAGCGAGCAGGACGCTGGAAGCTGGAGCGCAGGGTCAGCGCAGACCCTGCATGAGTTTGGGAGGTATTCGGTCGTCCACTGGTGCCAGAGGCCCGCAAAGTAGGCACCTAGCTCTTTTCGGAGCCTCTTCACGGTCTCAGCGGGGGCCTCTCCGACGGGGGGCCGAAGGACGACTCTGTCGAGGGGGGAGCTGTAGACACACTTGTTGGGCACGGGGTCGCGAAGATCGCATAGTCCATCGTCCTGGGAGTTCCGGAGTGGCGCTGGTCAGGGGCGGCGTCGGACTGGGCGCTCGCGCGCGAGGACCACGACCGTCCTCGGTGGCGCGGCCCCGAGCAAGCCGGCTCCAGCGCTCGTCGGTTTCCCAGCCGGCCCACCCTGACCATGGCGTCCAGTGGCTGCCGTAGGGGCTACTGCGGCCAGCCTCGTCGCGCCGGCGTGGGCGGCGCTCACACCAGCCCTCGTTCCAGCTGCGCCCGTCTCTCGCGCCTGCGGCTGGGCAGATCCTGGGCATGCCGGGGGAACACGGGGCACCTCAGCCCCGGCAGGCGCGCGAGGTTCCTGTCATCACGCCCGGCGAGCGCGGGGGAGGAACGAGTCTCGGCGGGCGAGGTGGGGGCGCACGGCCTGTCTTCGTGCTCGGGGCTGCCCGAGGAGTGGATGATCACCGCCGGCTCAGTGCCCAGCGACGGGGAGAGCGCAACTGGCACCCTTCGCGCCCCCTCGGCGCCTCAGGCGGGTCGCTTCGTGGGGCCTCGCAGGGAGCCTGAGGGCACCATCCGCACGTCCCGCAATGCCGTCGCTGCTCGAGTCAGGAGGAGGACTCCCTGGGGCAGCAGGCTGGGCGCGCAGGGCGGCCAGTCTGGGGCTGGCGGCCCGCACATGGGCGCCGTCAGGGGATTGCGAGGTAGCCCAGCGGTGGCACGGAGGGCTAATAACACTGCGCAGAAAAGAAGTAGGGGAGGGCCCCCCGCCCCCATTCCAGTCCGGGTCTGGGGAGCGGGAGCGGACGCGATGGAACTCGGCAGGGGGGTCGGCTGCCTCATGGAGTTGACCACCAGTGCTGATCCGTCCCTCACCCCTGCTGTTCTTCCTGCTGGAGGGGAGTCCGATCTGTTTGCACAGCTCCTGGGCGTCACGCGCACGCGGGCCTCCTGAGCAAGCTGCTGTAGGGACTCAAGGGTGAGCTTGTCTGAACTGAACTGTGCCAGGAAGGCGACAAGGGGTTCCAGGGCGCGCCGCAGGGGGGACGGGCCGCGCGGGGGCCACTTGTTGGAGTGATGGAGCCAGCTGTCCAGCATGGAGGGGTCCGTTGATAGCACACAGAGTTTTGCAACCACCCGGGCGGCGGCTTGCCGTTTACCCTGCCAACGGGTGACCTTGGGGAGGTAGGGGAAGCCACCCGTTCGCCGTAGACCAACTTCAGAAAGGGCTGGAGCTGAAGCGGATCCCATTTCCCTGGGTCGTCGGGACGCACCACAGTCTCTCCCCCCCCACGATGGTGCAGTCCCGCCAACGATCGCCCAGGAGCGGGTGCAGGTCAAGTATATGTTCGACTATCCGGACCTCGATGGGCCTGGTGTCTGGGTCGTCAACCCCCTCCTCCTCCGCGGCTTTCAGGAAGTTGAGGTCGGAGTTCCTCAGTCCAGGCCCTCGGGGGAGGCTCGCTTCAGGCAATAGGCGGAGCACCTCGTCGGCTTCACTGGTCATGGTAGGTGGTGCGTCTGCCGCGAGGGCAGCACAGTCAGGGCCGCCTTCGCCACGGCTGAGCCGGACAGCTTGGGCGACGAGGGCCTGGTTGGGTGAGAGCACGTCGGTTAGTGAGTACTCGCCGGGAGCGGGAGGCGCGGTCCGTGGCTTGTCGGCTGGGAAGGGGGGCACATTAGGTGCGAGCTCTGATGGAGTAGCTGATCGACTGCACTGGGTTTGACGTCCCGCGCATATACGAGGCATGGGCGGCACATCCAGGTGGCGCCCCAGTTGCGACTCGTCCAGGCAGCGGACCGTTCTGCCCACGCCCGGAAGCCTCCTGCGTCAGCCGACCCAAACCCTGCGTCAGCCTTCCATACGAAGCAGCCGAGCGGGGGGGATAGTGGCGTTGGCGTGCTTGGGGACATTAAGGCCCGCAGGGGCCAAAAAGAAGTCGCTCAGGTTCCACGCAGCCGTTGCAATAGGAAGTGCCGAGACCGGGAGCCGAGGGACGCTGGGGGGGAGCTAATGCACGGGCGGGGGCCGGAGAGGGTTTCTGGCCAGGGCCACCGTCTGGACTCTATCGCCGAGGGAGCCGTCCGCGGGCACAAAGTGGCCGTCCCTCTCCGTCGCCGTTGTCCGAACCGCATAGCCATGTACAGCACAGGCCGTTCGCATGCGCCTGGAGGCGGTCAGGCGCGAGATACGACCGGATGTTCTCGTCCCACCAGGTGCCCTCGAAGTACTGAAAGTGGGGCTTGTAGCAGGCGTGGCATCTGTACCTGTTCTCTTTCCGATCAACGCTGAAGCGGGTGTCGCCCGGTTCGAGGTAGGGTGTGATCTTGGCAACGCTGGAGAGAGGAGCTGGTGGTAGAGCCCTGTCCAGAAAAGCGCGGCCGAATGAAAACCCACCGCAGAGGAAGGTGACCTCGGAAGGGGCAGTCCTGTGGCCCAGGGGGGCACTCCTTGCCTGTGAGCTCGTAATGGAGGGAGCAGATGCTGCACTTGGTGTGTGAGACGGGTGCGGATGTTGGCAGGCCTTACAATCTTCTCCAGGATCAGCATCGGGGCCTTGAGCTTGAAGGCGAAGGCTTCCATGGCCGCGCACGTGGTCGGACAGCCAGCATCCTTGGCGGATGGGTAGTGGTGGGCGGTGGTGACCAGCCTGGCCACAGTGCCAATCAGCTTCTCCATCTTCCCGTGTAGCTCGCGGAGGCCGGACAGCTGGAGCCCCCAGGAAGGAGCCAGTTGGGTTCGGAAGCGGTCGTGACCGTCCTGCCACGGACAGCAGATCCCGAGGATGGCCTCCAGGAGGTCCCCAGTGCCTGAGGGGTCTGGGGAGGTCCACATGTGGGTGCGGGGTTCGCACTTCATGACTAACATGATGGTAAGAACGCAGCGGACCTTTTCGGAGGACATGACGCGTTGACTGGGGCCGAGCAGCTCCACCCGCTTCTGCGTGGATCCGCCGTGGCCCTTCCAGAGGTCGACGAGGGTCTCGAAGTCGGGGTAGACCAGATGGCGCGGACAGGATCTGGTCCCTTTAGACCAAGGGTACGAGACGTGGGGCGGGAGGTCTCTGGAGGTGCAGCGGTGCTTATTATGCGGCCCCCGGGCGGCCCGCCCTTGGACTTCCGGCTTCGGGGGCAACTCTTCTTCCCAGATCTCACGCGGCGTCGTCCCAGTCAGTGCCCAAACCAGCGGCCCAGACGAGGGCAGCCCAGGTCGCGTTGCACACCAGACCCCCAGCGTCAACACCGAGGTCCACGTCGAACAGGAAGCCCAGGCGGCTCCAAGATCCCCCCGTCGGACTGTCCGGCGTTGGAGGGGGCGCCCTCCGCATTGCATTTACGGGGGCGCAGCCCAGCGACAAGGAAGAGAACAATTCAAAAGGCACGGTCAGTGAATACCGCATCGAGCACCCGCCAGGTGGAGCCCGACGTCGTCCCAGCGCTGCTCGATTCCCAAGGGGAGGTCGCACTCCGCGTTGAAGCACTTGGCGCGAAGGTCCCTCCTCGCAGTCAACTCTTGCGAGGCCTTAACCCCAGCTTCGCTCGCATCTTTGATCGCGGGGGTCTCGGGGCTCGGGGGGGGGCCCGGAGGCCAGGTCCTCGACCGGGTTGAAGTCGTCGTCGGTGAGAAGCGCGCTGCAGTTGCCTGGGCCCTGGCCAGGGGGGGTGCGGAGGCGTACCCAGAGACCTACGAGATGCCCGTAGCTGGAGAGCAACCGGAGTTTGGAGCCAGCCATGGATGGCACCATGCGGCCGTCGGCGACAATCACGATGCCCCGCCTTGCCCGAGTCAGCCCCACGTTGGCCCTGTTAGGATTGTCCACGAAGCCGCACATGTGGTCCGAATGGGACCGTGCGGTGAAAAAGATCACCAGGTCGGCTTCACCTTAAAAACTCGAACATACATGTTTTTTGGTGTTATTTGATGTTGGTTCCGCCAAGTGTCATGGCAATACTGCAGCTACAGCCCTCAGGATTTCACTGGCAGGCGCGGCATAAGCCACTACAGGTGCGTGCCCTTCGCGCCGCCGATCCCGATGCCAGGGGAGAACCTCCGCGCGCAGACGCGCCGCCCCCCGCACTTGCGCGGGAACAAGCCACGCCAACCACAGTAGAACCACTTGGCGACCGCCACCGCGGCGCCGGACGGGCCAGCTTCTGATGACGCCTCAGCGTCGCGCCAGAAACGGCCAATCTCCTGCCACGCGCGCGCGGGCCGCCGCGCGCGCGACCCCCGCCGCGGCCGCGGCACCCAGCTCCCTCGCAAAGGGCAGACCGCACGCGGCGAAGACGCACGCTGCGATCAAAGCTACGTCGCCGACAGACTTCGCGTCATCGGGCACCGCAGCGGCACGGCGCGAGACGCGCCGACGCGACCCCGAGTCCACGGCCTGCGATGCCCGAGCATTGAGGAATCGCCTCGCGGTCTCCTGCGTCGCAGAACTCTTCGGGGAGCCCACCCGCAGCGGCGCCTCCTCAGACGCGCGCGCCTGCGAACGGGGGCGCGCTGGCGGAGGCAGGGGCGCTGCGCGGATACGTTCGTTCAAAACGGCCGCCACCGCCGTTCGCTGCGCCCGCGCCGCGCCCCGCCGCAAACAGCGCAATCGCCGGGCGGCTGCGCTGCGCACTTTCCGCAACGCCTTCTCGCGCTGCCCCGCTGCGTCGAACGCCGCGGCGTCGAAGACTTCTCTCTGGAGCTCGAAGTTCTCCGAGCGGAGACATTCCCGCAGCCTCTGCGCCAGACCTCCGAACCGCCAGCTGGCCCTGCGACCTCACCCCCCATCCTGCCACTAATGACACTGGCGCCTCCGGAAGCTCCGGGGCCAGGGCCGGGGCCATAGCCAGGGCGAAAGACGGCGCTTCGTCGACCTCCGAGCGCCTCTGGGAAGAAGCTGCAACAAAGGTCGACGCTGGGGCCGGGGCCCAACGCGGCGCGGAAGCCGACCTAGAAGCCAGGGCCGGCGCCAAGACTCCAGCCAAGACCGGCGGCTCGGCCAAGGCCTGGGCCAAGGCCGAGGCCCGGGGCGGGGCCGGACAGACGGCGCCGTCAACGTCGAGCCAATCGTCGTCAGCGTCGCCCCAGTCGCCCACGCAATCGTCGGCGTCGTGCTCGCCACCGTCGTCGCTGGCGTCGACAGCGCGCACTTCTCCGGCCAAAAAGCGTTCGAACAAATCGCGCTGGTCGCCCCCCCCCCCCCCTCCTCCTTCTCCTCCTCCGGGGCCGGGGCCAACACCGAAGATGGAACCACGAATGGATATTCTTCGACCTTCGGGCGCCTCCGGGACGTCGATCCGCCTCCGGACCCACCCGACGCCCTCGGCCAGCACCCCCTCGACTGCTTTCCCAGCGCTGCCAAGTCCGCGAACTCCTGGGCATCCAGACGCCCCGGTGCCGCCGTTTTTCGCCCCTCCTTCTCATCGTCCTCCATTTTGACCTCCGGGGGCCTCCGCGCGCCTCCGGGGACGCCCGGCGGCCCCAGCGCACGCGCCCCAGCACGTTTCTGCACTGCTTCCGCCGCCGGCGACCCGGGCGCCTCCGGAGGCTCCGGGGCCAAGGCCAGGGCGACACCCGGAGCCGAAAACGGCGACAAAGCGATGGTGACGGTTTCCCGTCATGCAATTTCCCCAGAAAACGCCCGGCTCGCACGCCCCTGGCCCCCCGCGCGTCGACGACCGCGATTTTTCCGCGAGAAACCTTGCGAGAAATTCGCGATAGTGACGGCTTCCCAGTACACGTTCTCCAGAGAAGCTGCCCCCCTCGCCCGCGTCCTGGGAGGAGCTCCCGGGGACCAGAAACTGTCGCGAAAAATTTGCAATAGTTCCCCCCTCCGAGCGGCACCTCCCAGAAGCTTCTGCCCCGGCCCGAGGGGTCCGACCGGGGAAGGGAAACGCTCGCGAAAAAATCGCGAGCGTTTCCCCCTCCGAGCGGGGCCCCCCAGACACTTCCTCGCCGCGCGTCGACGGCGAATTTTCTGCAAAAACCTGGCAGAAAATTCGCGATAGTGGCGGTTTCCCAAACACCACGGTTCAGAAAAGCTGGCCCCCTCACCCCCCCCGGCCCCCGCCCCGGCCCCCGACCCCGGCCCCGGCCCCGCCCCCGGCCCCGCCCCCGGCCCCGCCCCCGGCCCCGCCCCGGTCCCGGCAGAATTATGTTCGCCTCCTCCGAGAGCGAACATTGTTTTCCGGCGGCGGCAAACTCCACCGCGCCCCCTCACGGAGGAGAGAGCGCGCTGAAGCTCGCCGCCGCCAGAAAACTACCCGCCCCAGCCTCCTCCGAGCGCTGGGGCAAGTAACCGGCCCGTGTCCGGCTGGGACCAGCGCTGATCATCTGTCCACGGGGACTTCGATGATCAGCGGCAGCCCCGGGGAAGCCTCCTCCGAGCGCTTCCCCCCCAGCCTCCTCCGAGCGCTGGGCCCCGCCTCCTCCGAGCGCGGGCACCCACATTTCCCCCCCCTCCGGGCGCAGGAAATATGGGCGGGTGGTTAGTTTAATGTCAACCACCGTAATACCTGGGAGAGAGGGGAGGACGTGCGTGTGCGCGCGTGCGTGGTGTGCGTGCGCGTTGCGTGCGTGTGCGCGTGTGCGCGTGCGTGCGCGCGTGGCGTGCGCGCGCGCGAGTGCCCGGCGCGGCCGCCCCGCGCCCCCGCCGCCCCGCGCGCGGCGCGGGGAGCGAGAGGCCGGGCGGGGCGCGCCTGCTTGAGCCGGGGCGCGCGGCGGTCGCCGTCGTCGCGGCGGCGGCGGCCGCGGCCGCGGCGGCGGTGCCCCTGCTGCCCCCTGCTGCTCCCCGGCGGCGGCGGCCCCGGCGGCGACGGCGGCGCCGCCGTCGTCGTCGTCGCCGCCGCCCGCCCTTTTCCTTCCTGCCTCCTCCTTCCCTCCCCCCCCCTCTACCCTCCTCTGGCTGCTGCCCCCTGCTGCCTCCCTTCGGCCGCTCCCCTTGCCGCCGCCTACTGTCTTCCCCCGCCCCCCTCCTTTTGCTCTTCTGTCCCCCTCCTTCGTTCGCTCTGCTTCCTCTGCTGCCCCTTCTGTTCCCCCCCTTTCCCTCCCCCCTTGCCCTTTCCTTCCCGTTTGCTTCCGTGCCCCTGCCCCCTCTGCTGTTATCTTGTTGTCGTTGCCTTACTTTTTTGCGCGCCCCGGGTCTTCGCCCCGGGGCCGCCCGAATCGACCCGGGGCCTTCGCCCCCGGGCAAACCCAAGCACCGTGCCCCCCCTTCGCGGGAGCCCCCTTCGCAAGGAGCCGCCTTCGTAAGGAACCCCATTCGCACGGGCCCCCCTTCGTGGGGGGACCCCTTCGGGGAGCCCCCTTCGAGCCCTTCGTAGGGGCCCCCCTTCGCAGGTGCCCCCCTTCGCAGGGGCGCCCCTTCGCGGGGCCACCTTTCGCGGGGGGGCCCTTCGCAAGGCCGCCTTCGTAAGGGGAGCCTTTCTCGGGGGGGGGGCCTAGGGAGCCCCCTGCGCAGCGGGCAGCCGCAGCCGCGGCCGCGGCCGCGGCCGGGACAAGAAAACCACCGCGAAAAATTCACGATAGTTCCCCCCTCCCATCCACAGCCGCAGCCGCAGCCCCGACCACGGCCGCGGCCGCGGCCGGGAGAAGAGAACCACCGCGAAAAATTCGCGGTGGTTTCCACCTTCCACCCGCGGCCGCAGCCGCAGCCGCAGCCCCGACCGCAGCCGCGGCCGCGGCTGGAATAGGAAAACCACCGCGATAAAATCGCTATAATTTCCCCCTCCCAGCTACGGCTGGAGCCGCACCCCCGACCGCAGCCGCGGCCGCGGCCGGCAGAAGAACACCATCGCGATAAAATCGCTATAATTTCCCCCCCCCAGCCGCGGCCGCAGCTGCAAGCCCGACCGCGGCCGCGGCCGCGGCCGGGAGAAGAAAACCACCGCGAAAAATTCGCGATAGTTTCCACCTCCCAGCCGCGGCCGCAGCCGCAGCCCCGACCGCAACCGCAGCCGCGGCTGGAAAAGACAAACTACCGCGAAAAGATCGCGATAGTTTCCCCCTCCCAGCCGCGGCCGCAGCCGCACCCGCCACCGCGGCCGCGGCTGGGACAGGAAAAACGACCGCGACAAAATCGCGATATTTTCCCCGCCCCAGCCGCGCCGCAGCCACGGCCGCAGCCGCGGCTGGGAAAGGAAAACCATCGCGAAAAATTCGTGAAAGCTCCCCCCTCTCAGGCGCGACCGCAGCCGCAGCCCCGACCGCAGCCGCGGCTGCGGCCGAGAGAAGAAAACAACCGCGAACAATTCGCGATAGTTTCCCCCTCCCAGCCGCGGCCGCAGCCGCAGCCCCGACCGCGGCCGCAGCCGCGGCTGGAGAACGAAAACAACCGCGAAAAATTCGCGATAGTTTCCCCCTCCCAGCCGCGGCAGCAGCCACTGCCGCAGCTGCGGCCGATGCCGCAGCCGCGGCCGCGGCTGGGAGAGGAAAACCACCGCGAAAAAATCGCGATAGCTCCCCCTCCCAGCCGCGCCGCAGCCACGGCCCCGACCGCCACCGCGGCTGCGGCTGGCCACCGCAGCCACGGCCGCAGCCGCAGTCCCGACCGCAGCCGCGGCCGCGGCCGCGGCGGGGAAAAGAAATCCATCGCGAAAAATTCGCGATAGTTTCCCCCTCCCAGCCACGGCCGCAGCCGCAGCCCCGACCGCAGCCGCGGCCGCGGCTGGAAGAAAACCACCGCGAAAAATTCGCGATAGTTTCCCCCTCCCAGCCACGGCCGCAGCCGCAGCCGCGGACGCAGCCGCGGCCGGGAGAAAAAAACACCGCGAAAAATTCGCGATAGTTTCCCCCTCCCAGCCACGGCCGCAGCCGCAGCCCCGACCGCAGCCGCGGCCGCGGCCGGGAGAAGAAAGCCACCGCGAAAAATTCGCGATAGTCCCCCCCCCCAGCGGCGGCCGCAGCCGCAGCCCCGACCGCAGCCGCGGCGGCGACTGGAAAAGGAAAACCACCGCGAAAAATTCGCGACTTTCCCCCCTCCCAGCCGCGGCAGCAGCCACTGCCGCAGCCGCGCCGCGGCAGGGAGAGAAGCCACCGCGAAAAATTCAACTCCGCCACACAATACACTTTCTTCGCTGTTGTCCCTTTCTCCTCCATCCCCAATACCGCTGAGTGCGATCAGCGGTCGCCGGTACTTCTGACCGACTCAGTCCTCCATTCCGGTTCTAGTGACCGGCCAGGAGGTTGGCTCTGGCGGCTGCGAACCCTCAACAAGCTAGACATCACCAGAAAATAATCTCATCGGCCCCAGCACTAAAGTGGGCACCGAATCCTAGACTACTTCCAGCAACCGCTTGCCTCAGGAACGACTTACTTCCCGCTCTGGCCCTGGCGTCTTTAGGGACTCTCGCGCCACATGGTCTTTCTTGGCATTCAGCCCTATGACCATGTGACTATGTCCCAGGGGCGACGTGAGGCCCCAGCAGTAGTGGCAACTGCCCGTACCACCAGTTTGGACGACTGGCCGCGCCGCCGGTTCTTGGGTCCGGTCTCCCGCCAGTTCTTGGGATGGTCGCCCGCCAGTTCTTGGGATGGTCGCCCCTTCGGAATTTGGGTCCGGTGCCCGCCAGTTCTTGGGATGGTCGCCCGCCAGTTATCGGGTTGGTCGCCCATGGATTGGGATTTCTCCCCTCACGTGCGTGCCGAGCAGTTTCATGACATGCTCAGGTCGGAAAAAAACACATTTCTACACATGCGCAGGTCCACACAGCCGCGGCCACGGCCACGGCCACAGCCACGGCCACGGCCACGGCCACGGCCACGGCCACGCCACGCCACGACCACGACCACGGCCACGGCCACGGCCACGGCCACGGCCACGGCCACGGCCACGGCCACGGCCACGGCCACGATCACGGCCACGGCCACGGCCACGGCCACGGCCACCACGGCCACGGCCACGGCCACGGCCACGGCCACGGCCACGGCCACGGCCACGGCCACGGCCACGGCCACGGCCACGGCCACGGCCACGGCCACGGCCACGGCACGGCCACGGCCACGGCCACGGCCACGGCCACGGCCACGGCCACGGCCACGGCCACGGCCACGGCCACGGCCACGGCCACGGCCACGGCCACGGCCACGGCCACGGCCACGGCCACGGCCACGGCCACGGCCACGGCCACGGCCACGGCCACGGCCACGGCCACGGCCACGGCCACGGCCACGGCCACGGCCACGGCCACGGCCACGGCCACGGCCACGGCCACGGCCACGGCCACGGCCACGGCCACGGCCACGGCCACGGCCACGGCCACGGCCACGGCCACGGCCACGGCCACGGCCACGGCCACGGCCACGGCCACGGCCACGGCCACGGCCACGGCCACGGCCACGGCCACGGCCACGGCCACGGCCACGGCCACGGCCACGGCCACGGCCACGGCCACGGCCACGGCCACGGCCACGGCCACGGCCACGACCACGACCACGACCACGACCACGACCACGGCCACGGCCACCACGGCCACGGCCACCACGGCCACGGCCACCACGCCCACGACCACCACGCCCACGGCCACCTGCCCACGGCCACCACGCCCACGGCCACCACCGCCACGGCCACCACCGCCACGGCCACCACAGCTACGGCCACCGCGGCCACGACCACCACGGCCACGGCAACCACAGCCACGGCCACCACGGCCACGGCCAGCACGGCCACGGCCACCACGGCCACGGCCACCACGGCCGCGGCCACCACGGCCGCGGCCATCACGGCCACGGCCACCACGGCCATGGCCATCACGACCACAGCCACGGCCACCACGGCCACGGCAAGCATGGCCACGGCCACCACGGCCGTCGCCGCGGCCACGGCTACGGCACCACGGCAGCAGCTTCATGCGACAGCCACGGCCACGGCTCCAAAAACGCACCAGCGACGGCCACGGCCACGGCACCAGCAACGGCGCCACGGCCACGGCACACCACGGCTCCAAAAACGGCCACGGCCACGGCCACAGCCAGTGGGCCACAGCTACGGCCACGGACACGCCGCGGCCGCGGCCACGGCCACGGCCACGGCCACGACCACGGCCACGGCACGGAACGGCCACGGCCACGGCCACGGCCAGGCGGCCTGGCCACGGCCACGGCCACGGCCACGGCCACGGCCATGGCCACAACTAGCCCACGGCCGCGGCCACGGCCACGGCCACGGCCACGACCAGGGCCACGGCCACAGCCACGACCACGACTGCGGCCACGACGACGGCCACGGCCACCGGCCACGGCCACCACAGCCACGGCCGCCACGGCCACAGCCAAGACGGCCACGAACCAGCACGGCCACGGCCACCACGGCCACCACGGCCACCATGGTCACGTCACGGCCACAAACCACCACGGCCAGAATACGGTCACGACAACGACCGCGACCAAGGCCATCACAGCCACCACAGTCACGGCCACTACAGGCACGACGCGGCCACGGCTAGCACGGCAGCAGTCACAACGCCAACGGCCACCACGGCCCAGGCCATCACGGCCACAGCCACCGCCACGGCGACAGCTATACCACGGTCACGGCCTGGCTTGGCCGTAGCCGTGACCGTGCTAACCGTGAGAGTTCGTGGCTCTAATGAAAGTCGTCGTGTCCTGGTACGCGCCTCTGGTGGCCGTGGCCGTGCTTACCGTGGCCCTCTCACAGCAGTGGCCATAGCTGTGGGCGTCGTGACTGTGACAGTGGCGTCAGTGGCCGTGCTGGCCGCGACCGTGCCTGAGTCCCTCGTAGCCGTCTGTAGTGATTGTGGTCGTCGTGCTTGTGGCAGTGGTACGCGGGGCATTACCGATGAAGAGAAGCGATCTCGAATGAGCTTGGATACTAGCACAATGTATTTGGGGAAATTGTATGTTGTCGGTTCCCCCTAATCTTTTGATCGAAATAAGTCAGCTAGAGCCCTGAGAATTGCACCATCGAGCGCGTCATGATTTACTGCAGAGAATAACACAAATTGTTCTCAAAACGAATTTGAAAATCTCTCACAATTGTCCGAAAACCGACCCGAGGTCACCACATTGTCCGCCCAGGCCGGGTCGGCCAACTAGCTCCAGCCGCGCCGGAACTGGGCGGCGGCGGTAAACCGTCAACCTTGGTTTTTTGCGGTCTTTGCGGTCGACTGTGCGGGCCGTCAGGCCCAGTCGCTAGCAAGGAAACGGGTGACATACAGGTGAGCCAAACTGCCCACCACACGCATGCGGCAGGGAGCGAAGCTCACTTTCGAACAAGTGGCCATCAAGCGAAGGTCTTATTCGACACACGTGCATGCATGAACACACAAGCATGAAGACAGCAACGCAATCACAAGTCACAAAAGTTCAAACTCAAAGTATGTGTGAAGAACCCGTGGAAGAACATCAATGATATGTTCAATCGCCGACAGTTCGGCATCAGTAACTGAAGCATTGTTGTCGATAGAGAAAGCAGCACTATACACCTCCGTCCACACAATATCTATGGAGCTCGGCTTACGACACGTCCGCGAGACACGACCGACATCAATCCAGCAACCGACTCCGACACCCGCCGTCGACACTCCACCATCGAAGCCACAATCGATGGCACAATACCTGTAAAGATTCGAATACTCGTTGGGCTGCTGCCCGATACAATCCTGAAATATGTTGATGCCCTCTCGGGCAGTATGAGTGAGCACGTCCGCCCTTGTATTCCATTCCCTGAAGCAGTGTTCGATAAGGTCTCTTCCAGGAGCAACCGGGCGTATACGAAACATAAAAGACATACCATCCAGACGATGTATGATCCTGTCGACTCTCCTTTGATAATCTTTGTTGATAACCTGCCAGTACCCTTGGCACCATGATACAACCAAGAGGCTATCTCCATGGATACTTATGGGGACTCCGAAGGCCTCAAGATCCCACTCGGCATTCTCCCATTTGGATGTGTGTACAGCAAGTCGTTTAGCTAGACGATCATTGGCAGTTTGTGATCCCTCGTCCACTCCATACTCCTGAAGTTCCTGCTGAATTTGGATATGGACCTCCCCAGTAGCCCTAGGATGACTATGCGTTTTGGCACGGATCTGGAAACAGTCAAGCATATCCCGAGAACAGACGCGTGCGGCGAACTGCTCGAAGGTCCCTGGAGTAGCACGGAAATCCCCCCACCACTTGGGCCCGAAGAACTCTGACAACATGTGGGTCCAATGTCTCTGTCCAATGGCAAGTCCCCTTCCCCGTTGGCGTTTCATCTGACTGGATTCACGAAGGTAGAAATTCATGCGCAGGAACTCCGAGGCATCCGTACGGATGCGGTCCCACATAACACCATATGCACACAAGCACGCACGTACGTCACGCCAAGTCCGACCAGCATTCCTCCACTCATCATATATGTCCGCCTGGATCACGTGGATAAACTCGCACATGTCTTTTGCCAGATTCCAGGAAACACGAAGAAACCTCTGAACCAGGGAAGCGAAACCCATCTCCTGAAACTTCCTCCTGGCTTCCGCATACCTCCTCCGACTCCACGTGGCCACATCCTCATCGGCTCCCCTGGGACACCTGAACATTTTGCAAAGACAGACCCCTTCGAAGGCGTGCATACGCTGAATGGAATGATTGTCGAGTGTCATGCCCTCGATACCGTACATAGCAATACCCTGAACCGTCTCCTGATACCTCCAGAATTTATCCCTAATACTCACAGCAGAACACCTGAAATAATTGGACATGCCATAGGAACTCTTGCGTGCTATGGACAGACGATGGTCCACATCAGGATGTGTAGGGGTATTGAACTCGGAATGGATCTCGACACCGAGCACATTCATCGAGGAAACTCTTCTGAAGCGCAGGACCTCAGATGTGGTAACTATGAGATCCTCCTCAGGTAAGATGATCCCATCAGCATTACAACGAGGTGCCAGGCCACATGTCATAAAGAGCAGTGATGACGCCTTCCACGTCATGCCAAAAGAAGCGAGTGGTAATGTTAGATCGTGAATCCTACTCCTGAGGTCAGCGGCCGAAGCGGCTACGAGATAGACATTGTCAGCCCAGAGGAAGTGACTGATGAGGATCTCCTTACGTATGGACCCGTAGAGTCCCTCGACACGGTAGCCCAATCTTTGTATGTCCCAAGATCTGAAGACCTCGGCCCACATCGCCACGACAATCAGGTTGAACACCAGGGGCCCCTCGGGACCCCCCGTACGTATGCACCTATCCCAATGGAGCCCAGGAGTTTCATCCCTTCCACGATCACAGTACCTATAGTACCACATAACGGGGCCAAAAGCGCGTATTGAAGATATGGAGGTACATGTGCATGTTGTAAGCCTCTTCTCACATTAGCAAGACTACAATTATCGAACGCCTGTTTGATGTCCGCATTCGCGAAGTACACACACTCATTCTTTCCCCACGTATCCCCGTGTTGAGCCAATGTTTTTAGACTGCTAGTAATCTCCCAAGTCTTACGTGCCTCCTGGAACCCATAGATGCCTAAATTATGGAATAACCCAGAACGCTGAACGAAGTTCTCAGTAAGGCCTCCGCCGCCGGGAGACTCGGCTTCCTTGCTCATCTGCAGCTCGAGTTAAATCATGAAAACCAATACCATCTCCAAAGAATTAGCAGAGCACGAATAGTTTTTCAGCCCGAGCGCTGATAGCAGACAGAGTTCAGGCGCCTAGCTACTTTTCACTAGCGCCCCTGACGATTCCCTTCCGACTGCTGTGCTGAACAGCTCTGTCTCATCTGCAGCGCGAGCTAAGTCAAGAAAACCAACACCACCTCCAAGAAATGAGCAGAGTACAAATAGTGTTTCAGCCCGGGTGCTTATAGCAGACTGATTTCAGCTTCGGTTATGAGCACTCTTACGCGCGCAAGGAGCTCTACGAGGTTCCCGGCGGTTACCAGGTTGACGGTACAGCAATCGGGAGGCAATCGTCAGGCGCGCTAGTCTGAAGTATCTAGACGCCCGAACTCGGTCTGCTATCAGCACTCGAGCGGAAAAACTATTCGTATTTTTCGAGTTTTTCGAGATGGTGATGGTTTTCTTCACTTAAGTCGAGCTGCAGATGAGCTACAGAGCTGTTTGACTCAGCAATCGGAAGGGAACCATCAGGCGCGATAGTTCTAAGTATCTAGACGCCTGATATTAGCCTGCTATCTGCGCTGGGGTTAAAACGCTATCCGTACTCTGCTATGTATTCGATACGATGATGAATTTCTTGACTTGACCGAGCTGCAGATGGGCTACAGAGTTGTTCGGCACAGCAATCGGAAGTAAATCATCAGGCAAGCTACTAGACACCTGCACTCGGTCTGCTATCAGCGCAGAAGCCGAAAAACTATTCATACTCTGCTATTTTCTTGGAGATGGCATTGGTTTTCCTGACTTAACTCGAGCTGCAGATGAGCTCCAGAGCTCTTAGGCACAGACATCGGGAGGAAATCATCAAGCGCGCTAGTTGAAAGTATCTAGACGCCCTTTAGCTCATCTGAGGCTCGAGTTAAGTCACGAAACTCATCATCATCTCGAAAAAATCGGTAGGAGTACGAATAGTTTTACGAAGCTAGCTCGAGTAGCAGTCCGAGTTCTGACCTCTCGATGCTTCATACGAACGCGCCTGATGATTCTGAATCGATTACGTGTGCGTACCAGCTCTATAGCTCTCCTACAGCTCGACTTAAGTACAGAAAAACGACAGCACCTGTCAAGATGACTCCAAACAGCCGATCCCGCCGGAGTGCTTTTTGGCAGTAATACGTACCCGATCGAGCTGAGATTTAGACGGCGAGCGAGAATGAGATCGAACATCACGGGAAAAATCTAGAGCTATAACGAATTGTTGAATTTCGAGAACATAAGTTTCAACCGAGCAAAAGTCACCAAAAAGTCCGTCGAGGTGTTTCTTGCCAACTAGCTTCCCAGCGCGCCGGAATTACTCTTAAGTTTCCAGCAACTAGCGAAGGGAAGCTCTACAAGTTATTCCTCTAGCTCATCGATGCCGAAGAGCTCTACAAGATACTAGCTAAGGGAAGCTCTACTAGCTAAAGGAACCTCTACGAGTTACTGGGCGCCAGCGGTAAACCGTCAACCTTGGTCACCGCCGGGAGGCTCGCTGAGCTTCCTTGCCGCATATCATCTCCAAAGAGTTAGCAGAGAACGAGTAGTTTTTCAGCCCGAGCGCTGATAGCAGACTGATTTCAGGCGTCTAGATACATTTCACTACCTACCCTTCCCACTGCTGTGCTGAACAGCTCTGTAGCTCATCTGCAGCACGAGTAAAACCAAGAAAACCAATACCATCTCCAAGAAACTAGCAGAGTACGAATAGTTGTTTTGCCCGAGCGCTGATAGCAGACTGAGTTCAGGTGTCTAGATACTATCAAATAGCGTGCCTGCTGATTCTCTTCCGATTGCTGTGCCTAAGAGCTCTGAAGCTCATCTGCGCCTCGAGTTCACTCAAGAAAACCATTCCATCACCAGAAAAATAGCAGAGTATGACTAGTTGCTTGGCTTCTGCGCTCATAACAGACCTAAGCCAAGCGTCTAGATACGTCAGACTAGCGCACCTGATGAGTTCCTTCCGATTGCTGTGCCGAAGAGCTCTCAAGCTCATCTGCAGCTCGAGTTAAATGGAAAAACTCACCATCATCTCGAGAAAAATCGTAGAATACGAATAGCTTCGCGGACCTAGCTCAAGTAGCAGACCGAGCTCAGATCTCCAGATGCTTCAGACGAACGCGCCTGATGATTCTGAATCGATTACGTGTGCGTACCAGCTCTGTAGCTCTCCTACAGCTCGCCTTAAGAACAGAAAACCGACAGCACCTGTCAAGATGACTCGGAGAATACAAATAGTTTCGAGGACCTACCTCGAGTAACAGACCGAGTTCAGACCTCTAGATGCTTCGAACGAACGCGCCTGATGATTCTGAATCGATTACGTGTGCGTACCAGCTCTGTAGCTCTTCTACAGCTCGAGTTAAGTACAGAAAACCGACAGCACCTGTGAAGATGACTCGGAGAATACGAATAGTTTCGCGGACCTAGCTCGAGTCAGACCGAGTTCAGACCTCTAGATGCTTCATACGAACGCGCCTGATGATTCTGAATTGATTACGTGTGCGCACCAGCTCTGTAGCTTTCCAACAGCTCGTCTTAAGAACAGAAAAACCGACAGCACCCGTGAAGATGACTCGAAACAGCCGATCCCGCCGCGACGCTTTTTGACAGTAATAGGTAACCGATCGAGCTGAGATTCAGACGGCGAGCGGGAATAAGATCGAATATCACGGGAAAAAATACTAGAGCTCCAATGAATTGTTGAATTTCGAGGACACAATTTTCAACCCAGCAAAAGTCATAAAAAAGTCAGTCGAGATTTGTCTTGCCAACTAGCTCTCCAGCGCGCCGGAATTACTCTTGAGCTTCCAGTCACTAACGCCGGCGGTGAACCGTGAACCTGGTCTGCGGTGCCTGCGTTGGCCGATTCGAGCTCCCATGAGAGCAGGCCAGGAAACAGAGAATACTAACAGCGAAGCTGTACAGAGGCAGCGAAGCTGGAAGATTAAAGCGGCAAGATTATGCAGCGAAGTTGTATAAGAAGTGTGCTTTCTACATATGAGTGTGCACAAACCGCCGGGAACCTCGTAGAGCTCCTTGCACGCGTAAGAGCGCTCAGAATCGAAAGAGAGAGCTTCTCGAAGCATTTCTCAAACAAGTCAAAATTGATGTTTTTCATGTCGACATGAAGTTGGTTCCGCCAAGTGTTTTGATAGTGAAAGTACGCCTACAGAGCTCATATTGAGACGCAGAGGCCCTCATATTCGCCCATAGGTGCGACAAATCTGGTTTCGCAAATTGGATTCTCGAATATCTTTCAAATCTTAGCAAAACCGACCCAAAGTTGTCACATTGTCCGTTCTGGTCGGTCGACCAACTAGCTCCACCCTGCGCCGGAATTCCTCTAGCTCATCGATGCCGAAGAGCTCTAAAGGTCCTAGCTAAGGGAAGCTCTACGAGTTATTCCTCTTGCTCATCGATGCCGAAGAGCTCTACGAGGTCCCCCAGGTCCTCGCTCCAGGGCCACTCCCGCGTCACTTGGAAGCGTCCATCTTAACAGCGACCACTTGGTTGGGCGTTGGGGTCGGCTACACAGGGCGCGAGCGCCCTAGCCGCGCAGAGCCCCTAGGGTCCCTCACGCCCCCTCAACCTCTTTGGGGTTGGAGGCCCAAGGATCTCAGAGATAATCTGCCGAACACCTTGCAGCAGGCGTTCACAAGCTGTAAGCTCGCTATCTGTAACAGCGGCCCCCAGAGGGAGTAAAGAAGCCTCCTGGAAAACTCGTCGCCAGTGGTTGCCCCCAAATGAGACCTCCACAAAGCAACCTAAAGCAGAGCCTTCAACGCTCACGCCACCGTCCCATCCTCCACGGATACGTTTGATACAATGTCTCTGTTGTCGCAAGTATCTGAAGTCAATCCATCTTCCCGTCCTTCCCCTCCTCGCCTCCCATGTCAGCTCATCCGCAACACAATTGAACTCTCTGTAGATATGCTTCCACGGATCCGTCCCTACAGTGGCACACCTGATGTCGTAATCCTCAGCAAGTTGATTCATATCATTTTTGTAGGCCATGCACTCTCCTTCGGTACGAACGATCACGGCATTCCCAGATCCCTCGGGCCCAGTTCACCACACACATACTATCTCCTGTCATTTCAACCGATAATGAGCCCTCCGAGCCTTCCTGCCAAACAGTTTCGTTGTTATACCCGTGGGCAATCCTACGAGCGAGCCTGTCGGAGTCCTCAGGGGAGTCCCACGTATCCACAGGACAAGGGGCACAGGGCGGTTTCCTGAAGATGGGCTCCCATCGAGGCTGTATTTTCGTCATGCACGTAACTACATTCCACCAGTCCGTCGCATTCCACTTGATGCTGAACCAGCGTAAATTACCACTCGCCGCCAGCATGAGACAATGCCAGCTGTCAGTACTTGCATGCGCTCTCCCTCCCACTCTCCTCGTACCTTCCCTCCTCCTGGCTCCCGTGAACATGGATACAAGTGTGTCCCTCCGTAGTGACCATTCCCCCGCACAGTGTAACATAGCCTGAAGCTTCTGGCGCCAGGCTCGTGCTCCACGCATATCTGTGGAGGCGAAGGCCCGATCATGAAACTGGGCCAGCTCCAACGCAAACTCGACATTGGCTCGGACCACCTTCTCTAAGAGACTGCAGTGGCCAGCCTGCAAGAATAGCTCGTATGACTTCGGTGTGGTCCTGTCCCTGAACTCCCCCCACGTCTCCTCCTCCCTCTTGTGTAATCCTCGCATACCGTTGAGACACCTCCCCTCCCAGACCTTAATCCTCTCCAGCAGTCGTAGGTTGCACGGCCAGCCTGTGCATCCGTGATACACCACAGACTGCACACGAGCGGCATACCTGCGAAACTTCTCCTTGAGTGAGACCGATCTGGAGCGATAAAACTGAATGTCAGCAAAATAGGCCTTCCTCCCTTTCTCCAGTCGATGATACAAACCGTGGTAACCTTTGATTTCCGAACTGAGCTTCACTCCGAGTACCTCCACCTCCTCCTTCCTCGGCATTACAACAGTCGAGCGCAAGTGCTCTGGGAGATCCTCATCTCCAGAAATCGCACAGATTGCTGGCGAGAGCGGGCAGAGCAGCGGCGGATCGCCACAGGTGTACGCCTGGCCAAAAAGTACATATGCCAAAGAATCCTCCTTCCAGTCCATCCCTGCCCGTCTGAGTGTTACCGTCATCATACCGATCATCTGTTGTAGCTGGAGTTGCGATGCAGCACAGAGCGCAACATTGTCCGCCCACAAGAAGTGGTGTACAAGAGCACCGTCCGCCCCCTTCCCCTTCCAGCCGGACACCGTATCCTAAGGTATCCCAAGTCTGAATCACAGATCCCCAGATGGCCTCCAAGACAATATTGAAAAGTATAGGGCCTTCCTTACCTCCCGTTCGGACCGATTTATTGTATCTCACCTCATCGCCGCACACGTTCTGAAACTCAAAGGTAGCAATGTTATCCAGCATGGGCTCCACAATGGCTCTGATGAGGCACACAGGGTACTTAAGGTACAGCATGGCCCTGATGATAGTGCGCAGTGTGACATTATCGAACGCCTTGTGTATGTCCAAGACTCCCACGTGCATAGACTCCGCCTTCCCCCACACATTTGCATGTCTAGTAAGATGTGATAGTGGTGCCGTGTGACGTTAGTGACCTTCTGATCCTTCTCAAACCCGTATGTGCACAACCGTCGGTTCACAGGAAACGCGTCAATAAACTGCAACACACATGCCATGTACCATTTACTCATCACACTGATCAGGCAAATCCCTCTGGTGTTGGAGAGTCCTGTAGCATCCCGCATCTTCGGCACAAGTTGGATACTGAGCTGCCTCCACGTCTCAGGGCTAGAGGCTCCCTGCTCGAAAATCCTCTGGAAAGCACGCCGCACAAACAAGAGGCTCCTCCACGGCAACTCACGGATTACCTCAGCAACGATTCCATCGCTACCGGGTGCCGTGCCAGGCTTCATAGACGCACGAGCCTGCATGAGCATGCCCATCGTGATGACTCTTCCCTCCACCCCACGGTCGTTGTGTCTGAGCTCCTGAAAGGCCTCCAAAGTCCGTTTTTCCTCCTCCGAGTTCGTGTAAGACGCCGTCGCATACCTAGTGATCTCCGTACTCCACCTAGTCCTGTCCATTGTCAGCACACCCTCACACTCCAGCTCCTTGAGGATACACCGTGAGGTCTTACTGGATCCCTTGTGGTCCTGCAGGAGTTGGTTCCTCCTATGCTGTCTCCTAAGGGTCTCCCTCCTACGCAGCAGTTGTTTACGAGTATTCCCAGGGGCCCCACGCCGGATGGCAGACTCCACCTCTATGATCTCCCTGGGCCTCTGAATAGGTTTGCAGTTGGGGCGCCCCTTAGTGTGGTCCACAAGCTTTGCCGTCTCCAAGAGTACCCGTCCGACCTGCTGTAGGTCCGCCCCTACCGTGTCAGATGCAAGCCCCTCGATCGACACATCCGCAAGCACACGAAACATGTTCCTCGCCGTGTCATCCGTCGGCTGCCAGCCAACCATGGACACAGGGCGGGGTGGCAAAGCTGGGCGCCTGATCTCCGTAGTCTTGAGATTTACCCAGACCAGAGCGTGATCACTATAGGCACTGGCTTTTGCACGTATACCTGGCGTAGCTTTGATGGGTTCCACAAACTGGACCTGGCATCTCATTTCCTGGTGAGCTCTTGTCTCATCCGCGCACCAACGTGTAAGGATGAGTATGTAGTCAAGCACACGCTGCACATGTGTGGAACAGTACGGTACATGTGTGATACGTCGAGCTCCATGTGTTCGCCGCACAGATCCCCCAAGTACTCATGAACCTCATAAGCATGTCCCTCCTCTCTGCATGGTAGTTCGCCTCCTCCCTCCTCCCGTCCACCTGCATAAGACCTCCTCCCGTCATTCCCAACATATCTGGTTCAAGTTCCGTCTGAGCATCCATCCCCACCCATGGTATGACTCCAGCCTGTGTAATTTGAAACATAGTAACACTGCACTTTGTAAGTACATCTAAGTATTCCCCAAAGTGGTCCACATCACGCATCACGCAAGGTAGATACACTGATGTAACTAGAGCATCCCTGAATTCGACACACGCAAATCGTACCCCACTCCGTCGTGCAATCACATGTGGTGCCCAATCCCTGCACCATGCAACCGCCGCCTTGGAGCAGGAGCTATAGTGAATCTCCCATCCACATCTATTAAAAGTATTTGCACTGGTATGATCACACTCTTGCAGGCACACCATTTGAATTGACCTGGCTTCACATGCAGCGACCAGGTTGGGTACTTGACCGTCGGATATCTTCTGCACATTCCAGGTTGCGACGACGGTCTCTGTCACAGCCCTACCGCCCCGTCAATGATTAGGACACCGTAGTGTCTGAAGAAACTGCACCTGGTGAATGTCAGGCTCAACGTGTGTCAAGTTGGCGCCATAGAGGTTCCATCCTTTTGTCGGTCCCCATTCTGCAATCAACGTATTTTGTGTAGTATCCTCAGCATTCGGCATATACCACATATATGCCATTGGCGGACCCGTCTCACCTCGAAGAATAGCCGTCGCATTGCCCTTGATATCAGAAAATAGTGCTTGAAGCCTCCCTACCGCCCCACATGTTCTATCTTCCATGGCTGGCATTCAACTTGAAATCGCACGTTGGGAGGCAATGAAGTGAGTCCCCGCCTATAGTCATTCTCCCACACACGTTTCGCTTCCCATAGGATCTCAGAGGATGTACCTGGTTTGAAATAGATCCTGCCCCTCGTGCACGGCCAATATCTAACAATATTCTCCTGAACCGTCCGATCCAAGTCCAGTGCCACCCTCTGTGTAGCATCAATTTGTTCAGAGTCAATAAGACCATTCATCGCCGTCGTCAGTGCCTCCTGTGAAAGAGCCTCCCGCTGACGTATCTCACGGTTCCTCCATCCCTCCCTTGAAACCCATCCCTTGAACTCAACAGAACGTGGATTCCAAGCTGGATCGTGCCTGTCCGTACCCGCCTTCGTGGATCCACTTGCTACCGACAGCCCGTCCCCCCGGTTGAGCTTCTGAACTTCATTGGTGAAGTCCTGGATCGCCGACTCTGTTTTCGAGACCCTGGAATCCACATGTTTTCAGACCGTCCATTTCCGTACGAATAGAGTTCCTAAACGATTGCATGTCTGCCGTCATAGTCTGTTGTCCCGTCATGATAGATCGAAACATCTGTGCAATGTCAAGTCCAGCTTCCTGGGCAACCTCATTCGCACCCAATGTTTGTCCCGCACCTCCTCCTTCTCCTTTCCCTCCTCCTTTGACATTACGAGCACGGACAGCTCTAGCAAACGCCCCACCCCCATCATGAATTGTCATGTCCTGGCCCGTCGCATGGAAGCCTGGAGCACCTGAAACTGAAGAACCTGCTGGCATCGCTGGTGCAGCACCTGAAACTGAAGAACCTGCTGCAGCCATCTTTCTTTTGTGGCTGCGTAAGATATTGAAATCGCAACCTTCACCCTGCACGAAGTGGTTACGCAAGATATTGAAATCGTAACCTTCACCCTGCACAAACGGCACTGTTGGTGTGAGCGATGGCACACAAATAACAGCTCTCCTGTCACTACGAGGTGCCCCCACCTGCCTGGCTAGATAGTCCCAGTCAGCGTGACTGAAGTCGGATCCCCAGCACTCCGTCTTTCCAAGTGAGAGGAAAAGAGTCAATTACAGCAGTAACAATAACAATAACAAGTGCAGGCGGCCTAGCACACAAAATAACAATAACAAGTGCAGCGGCCTAGCTGACCTCGATCTCGCTGAACCCGAAGAAGACGATGAAGGCAGCGATGGCTGCCGCGCCGCCGTCCCGCGGCGACGCGCCCCCCCCCGCACGCTAGACGCCTGTGGGATCCAGACGCCTTGATCCAGACGCCTTGAGCCAAAATGGCTACGGAGAGCAAAGAGGCAACTCTGGAGAGGTTTCCTGACGAGCTCTGGGACGCTCTCCTGACGCGCTTCTCAAGCGCTGCCAGGCACGCTTCCACGCGTGCCTGCACGCGTGGACGCGTGCCGGAACCGCTCCCGGACAAGCTGCCGGTTCAAACAGGCCCCTGCGGGGGTTCTGGACCGGCGATGATGGGCTGCTGGCAGGCACCACCACCGTCCGGCTTCTAATCTTAAACCCTATAGCTCTCAGAGAGCTCTCTGGGAAAATCCCGGAGAGCAGAGAGGCAACTCTGAAAAGTTGTTCTGGCGAGCTCTGGGAAGTTCTCCTGAAGCGCTTGTCAAGCACTGCCAGGCACGCTTCCATGCGGGCCTGCACGCGCGCAGGCACGCGTGGACGCTTGTCGGAACCGCTTCCCGACCCGCTGCCGGCGCAAACTGGGAACCGGCAGTAAACCGTCAACCAGGTTACCGCTGGGGACCTCGGAACACATACCCACTGGTCTTTAGGATCTGTTTTTAAAATCCTGCATGTAAGTGTCGATCAGGATCTATTGTTTCTTGAAAAAATCTTACAAACAAAAATAGGTTATGTTTAAACCGCGTTTTAAACATCGATCCAACTTGAAACATAGACAGCGTGAAAAAAGCAGGAGGAAGAGAGAAGAGGAGGAGGAGGAAGAGGGAAGGAGGAAGAGGAGGAATGAGGAGGAGGAAGAGGGAAGAGGAGGAAGACGACGAGGAAAAAAAAAGAAATTGATAACCGTATGCTAGGCTGCGATGCTATGCTATGCGTTGTTGGTTATGATAAGTGTGCTATGCTATGCGGTGCGACGCAACGCCATGCATTGTTTATGTTTTACTACGCGGGCGGGCGCACAGTTCCACGGCTTTGGGTTACGATCCTAACTCTCACTGCCCAGTGAAGGCGAGCAAAATCTATACATGGTTCGCGACGTGTGCACGGTCACCGTTAGTTTTCTTCTTATATAAAATCGCATGCAAAAACAATTATACGATGTGCACACGCACATACATACATATATATATATATATATATATACATACATACATATATAAACATATATGAATATACATATATGTGCACACGCGCAAAGGATGGGGGGCAATTCGGGTTCAATACGGGTCCAAGACGGCCCCAATACGGTTCCAAGACGGTTCCAAGACGGCCCACACCAATATTGCCCCAATCTTAAGGTTCTAAGACAGCCCGTCGAAGGCCCTAGCAGGGTCTCTCGAGGTTCCCTCCCTCCCTCCTCCTAGGAGCCCCCCTCCCTCCTCATCGTCCTAAGGTTTTCTGGCGTCGGTGATGGCGCCAGCCGCGCGTCGGCGCTGGTGCCGGCGCACGCGCTCAGCCTTTGCTGGCGTCGGCGCTAGCGGGCGCAGGCGCTCAGTTGTAGAGCACGGGCCAGTTGCACATGACACAGTCGCCGCCGCGCGAGCCAACGACCTGGTTGAGCCCGCAATGCGAGCACGTCGCCCAGGTAGTCTTCAGCGCCCCCTTATCCTTCTTCGCCACGCGCTCGAAGATGTCGCTGATGAGCTCCTCGTCGCTGGCGTACTCCCACTTGACCTCGCCCTCGTCCGAGCCGCCCGTGCTGTCCGAGCTGTAGTCGCCCTTGCCGCCCAAGCCGTAGTCGCCCAGCTCGTCATAGGGGCCGTTCTTTAACTGCAGGGCCACCTGGAGGAGGACGTCCAAGTCGCTGAACCCACCATCGTAGTGGATGACGTGCTGCCTGGGACCATCGTATGGCATGAGGCTGTCGGCGCCGTTGCCCTTCGAGTCGTCGCCCCCCTTGGAGTTGTCGCCCGTCTTGGAGCTGTCGTCATTCGGCGCGCCGTCGCCCCCGCCGCCCTTGGAGTCGTCGCCCGCTTTGGAGCTGTCGTGATTCGGCGCGCCGCCGTCCTTGCCGCCCTTGGAGCCCGCGTCACCGCCCTCGTCGTCCTTCGGGCTGTGGGCCTCGAGCAATTTGACTTTCCCCTCGAGCGTCTCGACTCGGGCCGTCAGCTCGCGCACGGTCTTGAACAGGTCGCTCTTGCTTGTCACCAGGGTGCTCATCAGGGCTGTCACAAGGGCCTTCGCCAGCTCTCTGTTGGTGACCAGGGCTGGCACAATTGCGTCCGTCAGTTGCCCGCTGGTCTGCATGGCCTGCGTCAAGGCCTTCGTCGCTTCGTCCAGCGCCGCCCGCATCGAGCTGTCTGGGAGACGCGCGGCGCTGTTCGCCTGCTCCGCGCTGGCCCCCTCACGCCTGCGCGGCGACCGGCTGCGGTGCTCGCCATCGTCGGAGCACGGCGGAGGGGGGCATGGCGGCGTGCCTGGCGGAGGGGGGCATGGCGGCGTGCCTGGCGCGGTCGCCATCGTCGGACATGGCGTCGGCGCAGGATATTTGATCCAGAAATGCCCTGGACAAGTTCTGGAACGTTTGTTCTCGTGCGTCCAGATTGGAACCCGAACAGCGTTCATTCGCATATAATTATACACTGCGTGGTGCAATATACGTGCTGCAATCTAGATGCGTTTGCGTTGCGCGCTCCGCGTCACTCGTTGAGACACATGCTACACTTAACGTCATTGCAACCGTGATCTGCGAAGCGACGTCGGCGACGACGGGCGACTCCGCTCCGACTTGCATCAGCACGCGCCCCGCGCGGGCGCATGTGGATGCCGACTGGGGCGGAACCGCCCGTCATCGCCCGCGTCATCGCAGATGACGGGTGCGATGACGCCTCAGATAATGGGCTCCACGAGATCCCTCTCGCAGAGGAGGGGGACGAGGCAAGATGAGGGGGATGAGGAGGAGGAGGAGGAGGAGGAGGGCGGCGAAGAGGAGGAAGAGGAGGAGGAGGAGGAGGAGGAGGAGGAGGAGGAGGAGGAGGAGGAGGGGGGGGGGCGGTTTCTCCAGCGCGCTGCGCGCGGCGACGGGTTAACCGCGCGCGAGGCGATTGGTTGCGAGAGATCCTCGTCGTCGTCGTCGTCGTCGTCGACGTCGACGTCGTCGTCCTCCTCCCCCTCCCCCTCCTCCTCCTTCTCCTGCACCTCCTCCTCGTCTCTCTCCTCCTCCTCCTCCTCCTCCTCCTCCTCCTCCTCCTCCTCCTCCTCCTCCTCCTCCTCCTCCTCCTCCTCCTCCTCCTCATCCTCATCCTCATCCTCATCCTCATCCTCATCCTGATCCTCCTCCTCCTCCGATGCTTCTCCGCCCTCCCACGTTACGTTACTGCGTGCGCGATGCACGTGCCACCCCCCACACACACACACACACACACACACACACACACACACACACACACACACACACACACACACACACACACACACACACACACACCACCCCCAAAGGGCAACGAAAAACAGACGGCGCCTCCAGCGATCGGCTGGTGCGCAAAAAACCTAGCTAGTCAAGCTGGTCCAGCGGGGGAAAAGCGCAGGCTCCGTAGGCCCCGCTACTGTGGGCCGTCAACATCATCGCCCTCGGCGTCCGCCATCCTCCAGCCACCATCCAAGGAGTCGGGCGAGACGTGATCGGGGTACTCGAACATGGGCTCAGCATCAGTGTCGATGATTGCGTAGTACCAAGAGTTCTTCCACACGATGTCGTTGCCCCTCAAGGGCAGGCCCTTGGCGCATCCCGCGCTGTTGCGGTGGATGCGCACCCCGTTGGTGAGCTTCTTCCCATTCGGCAAGGCCAGCTGCGAGACTATGCACTTCTTCAGGAGGAGAACCCGCACTCCACCGCTGTCGTGCACAACCGCAGGATTCGGAACCTTGATGGGCTCGCACTCGCCCGTGTCCTGAATCTTCACGGTGAAGGCCAGGAAAGGGTCGACGTCCACGCCAGAGGACATAGTGGATGCCCCCCGCGATGAAGGTTGGTGGTCGGTCGCCATCTTCGAGCTCGAGGCGATAATGCCCTTCGTGCCAGCATGTACGACGTACTCGTCCCATAGTTCGTGCTTTGCCGTAGTGAAGTCCGCAGAGGATTCGTACTTGTAGATCTCGTCTTTGTCAGCGTAGATCGAATAGTTCTGCTGGATGCTCTCCTTGATCTTCTTCACCTCGACGCCGTTCGGCCACGACGTGTTCGTCCCAGTCTGCGCCAACACTGGCCCTGTAGTGGCCAGCTCCTTGAAGTAGATCTGGAACTTGCTCAGGGGGCCAGTCGTGTCCGATGGCACCACCGCGAAGTATTGACCCGCATTCGCCATCGCGTCGGGTGAAAGCGGTGGGCACGGCGTCGGGAGCGGCGTCGAAGGTGTGCGACTTGAGCCAAAATGCTATTCAACGATGTCTGTTCCAGCGTGGACCCCAACCAGCGCGTAGACCCCAAGCAGCGTGGGCCCCGAACAGCGCGATAGCAGCGTAGACCCCAAACAGTTCGTGGGCACCTGGGCAGTGTGGACCCCAAACGGTGCCTCGACCCTAAATAGCGCGGGCACCACCCAGCGTGGTTCCAGCGTGGACTCCAAACAGTGCGCACACCCCCAACCAGTACAGCATTGACCCCAAACAGCGTGGGCAATGTGCTAGTTTGTGATGTAATATATGCGGTGCAATATATGCGCTTGTTTTTCGCGCCAACGGGCGATCTATATGTGGTGCAATCTATGCGCTTGTAATATATGTGGTGCGATCGATGCGTTTGTTGATCGCCGAGAAAAGCGCTGGCGACAACGGGCGACAACTTGCATTGACCCACGCCCCGCGCGGGCGCGCGGTGGACGACGGTTGACACGGCGCCGCCCGTCATCGCCCCCGCCATCGCGGATGGCGGGTGCGATGACGCACCAGTGAACGGCAGCGGGGGGACGATGAGGAGGATAAGGACTCTAGCCAAGCGCGAAACGGCGAGCTGTCAGTTGTGTTTACACACATCCAGGCCAGCGCGGACATTGAATTACGCACGGCGGGCCGCATTAGCAGCCCGCTGAGACAAACCTGCACAAACGCGGCGCGCTCTCGGCCTCCCCCCACTCTGCATCTCCGGAACCCACCCACTCCTCCACCGCGCACACGTGGCCGCCGTCGAGCCACAGCAGAGCACCAGCGCAGAAGCCCGCCGCGTCCCCCGCCCACGCCACACGCCTTCCTTCCTGCGCTTCGAACGCTTCCGCAGATTCCGCAGAGAACACGCGCAAGTGCAGGAAGCGGGAGCGCAAGTGCTGGACCACGACCTCCAGATTCCAGCGCTGCAACAGCGACCCGCAAGCGCCCTCGTGGTTCTTACACGCGCGACCGAAATGCCTCGCGGCGTCGCCCACGAGATCTGCCACTGCGCTCTGCAGGCACTTCCCACGCCACTCGACGGGAGAACTGGCGCGCGCGCGGCGGTTCCCCCGCCCGCGTCCGCCGCGCGGCCGTGGGCGCGGTGGGCGCGCGGCACCGAACGCACCCGCAGACGTGGGCACGGCGCCGTCCTGCGTCGCCCCGCTGAGCCCCGGACACGCTCCGAGAGCGATCATGGCGCAGGCAGCGCAGACGGCCAGATCCCCGGCGAAGCCCTTGGACTCGCGCGGTCGGGCACTTTGCCCCGCCAATGCCCACGCCCGGCGAGAAACGGCACGCACAGCCGCGGCGGCCGCCACACGTCCGCGCCGAGAGCCCGTAGAGCGCGCAGTAAAACGACCTGGCAGTAACGACCGCGGCTGCACGATCGGCCAGCTCGGGCGCGTCAGGAGCTCCCGCGCGAACACATCCCGGTGCCGCCACCAGCGCGCCACCGCGATCTTCCTTCTCATCACCACTCTGCTCTCTGGCGGTGGTGGGCACACGCCGAAAGCAACGAGAACGCAGGCAGCGCGCAGGGCCGCATCATCTACGGTCCACGACGACGCGTCGAGCGCAGCCGCGGCGGCGCGAGGCGCGCGCGCCGGCGGCTCACTCGGGTCGACTGCACGAGCCAGACGAGACCCGCTCTGGCGACGCGTCGCGCAGCAAGAGGCGGGGCACGACGGGGAGCAACACACGGTGTGCAAGCTGCTTGTTCCGCCCGGCTGCCGCCTCCGTCCGCCGCGCCCACTCCGCCTCCCGCCGCACACACCGAGACCGCCTGCACGACGCGCGGCGCGCTTTCCGGACCCATTTCTGCTCGCGCTTCGTCGCCTCGAACGTGGAATCATCCACGACCTCCTCATGGACCACGTCGTGCTCTGCGCGCAAACACTCATCCACCCGCTATTCCCATGCGCGCGACTCCCCGACCGGCGCTGCGCGGCCGCCCAAGCGGCCCGCCCGGCGCGCCCCCGGCCACGCGCGCGCGCGGGCTCCCGGGAGCAGGGCGGGGCGCTGAGTGAGCCAGCGGCGCGGGGCGTTCGTCGTTCTCGTCGTCGCCGCCGCCGCCCTTCCTTTTGCCTTCCCCCCGTTCTCTTTGTCCTCTTTCATTCGCTTGCGTCTCTTCTCTTTTTTTTGCTCCTCCTGTTTTCTTCTTTCTTTTCCTCTCTGCTGTTTCTTCTCTCTTTTCTGCCTTCTCTCTCCCCCATCCCCCTTCGCCACTCTCGAGCAGTTTAACGACTGGCGCCGGCGGTGAGGCGTCAACCTGGTCACCGCCGGGAACCTCGTAGAGCTCCTTCCACGCGGCAGAGTGCTGATAGTCGAAAGAGAGAGCTTCTGGAGGCATTTCTCGAAAAACTTGAACATTCATTTTTTTCATGTCAAAATGAAGTTGGTTCCCCCAAGTGTTTTGATAGTATATGTGCGCCCACAGAGCTCATATTAAGACGCAGGGGCCCTCATAGTCGTTTACAAATGCGAAAAATCTGGTTTCTCAAAATAAATGGTCAAATATCTTTCAAATCTTGGCAAAACCACCCAAAAGTTGCCACATTGTCCGTTCTGCTTGGGTCGACCAACTGGGCGCCGGCGGTAAACCGTCAACCTTTCTTACCGCCGGGGGGCTCGCGGAGCTTCCTGACAATATAATGTCGGAAAAAATTGCAGAGAACAAATAGTTTAGCAGCTCAAGCGATTTCAGACCTCTCGATACAGCAGCCCAACGCCGATGCTTCTGGATTGTCTTCTCTACGAGCTCTGTAGCTCTCCTACAGCTCGAGTTACCTGCGTAAATCGACAGCACCTCTCAAGATGACTCGAACAATACGAATAGCTTTCCGGACCTAGCTCGAGTAGTGAATGCGACAGGCGGACGCGTCTGATGCCCCCGAATCGATTCCTGTGATTACCAGCCCTGCAGCCCCCCGCCACAGCCCGAGTTAAGTGCAGAAAACCAACAGCACCTCTCAGGATGACTCGAACAATACGAATAGTTTCGCGGACCTGGCTCGGGCAGCAGACCGTTCCAAGCTCTGGGTTCGACAGGCAGACGCGCCTGATGTCTTCAAATCGATTCCTGTGACCACCAGCACTGTAGCCCCCAGGACCTCTCAAGATGACTCCAACAATACGAATAGTTTCGCGATTCTAGATCGGGCAGCAGACCGAGTTCAGAGCTCTGGATTCAACACACAAGCGCGACTCATGAGTTTGAATCAGGATCTGTAAGTATCAGCTCTTTAGTTGTCTTATAGCTCGAGTTAAGTACAGAAAACCGAAAGCGCCTGTCAAGATAATTCGAATTATACGAATAGGTTTACGGACCTAGCTCGGCTAACAGACCGAGTTTAGACCTCTGGATGCAACAGAGGAACGCGCCTGATCAGTTTGAATCGATAGGGTGTGCTTACCAGCTCTTTAGCTGTCCTGTATCTCGAGTTAAGTCCAATATACCGAAAGCGCATATCAAGATGACTCGGAACGGCCGATCCCGCCTGGACGCTTTTTGGCAGTAAAATGTACCCGATCGAGCTGAGATCAAGATGACGAGCGGAAATGAGATCGAACATCGCGGGAAATGATACTAGAGCTCTGGCGAATGGTTGAATTTCGAGAACAAAATTTTCAAACGACCAAAAGTCAGCAAAAGGTCCGTCGAGATTTTTCTTGCCAACTAGCTCTCCAGCGCCCCGGAATGGCGCCGGCGGTGAACCGTAGACCTAGTCACCGCCGCGAACCTCGTAGAGCTCCTCACACTGGAATGAGTGCTGAGAGTCAGAGTAGAGTCATAAAATCGAGTTTATTTTTTCGAAAATCTTGATTTCTTAATTTGTTCGATCTCGGTAAGCATGAAGAAAGCGTCTAGAGCAAGACCTGAGGAACTCGAGAAAAGACGCCTTTCTGTTGTTATCCAACGTCGCTCCAAGTCTTTGAATAGTAATACTGCACCTATGCGCCTGGAAATTTTACTGGCGGGTGCCATAACCCAATACAGGTACGAGGAATCTGCTTCCTCGAAATGAATTATCAGATATCCTTCAATGTTTCGCAAACCACCCAAAAGTTATAACTTTGTCCTTTCTGGCCGGGTCGGCCAACTAGCTCCACCCAGCGCCGGAATTTCTCTAGCTCATCGATAAAGGTGGAATGTCCCAAATCTCAGCACTTGGTAGCGTCCAATTGGGAACCGGCTGCAAACCGTCAACCAGGTTACCGCCGGAACCCTCTTAGAGCTCTCTTCTCACACCGCGCTTCTAGGAACACATGAAGGAAGCTTTTGGAGCGAGAAGCGGAACAACTTTACTGTTTTTAAACGTAGGTTCTGCGAAATGTTTTCATAGCAATACTGCACCTACAGACCTGAAAAATTGACTGGCGAACGCGACATAGCCCACTACAGGTGCGAAAAATCTCCTTTCTTAAATAAATTGTGAAATATCTTTCAAATATTAGCAAAACTACCCAGAAGTTACCACTTTGTCCTTTCTGGCCGGGTCGACCAACTAGCTCCACCCCGCGCCGGAATTGCTCGAGCTCATCAATGCCGGAGAGCTCTACGAGGTAACCCCGGAGAGCAACTGGGACCCGGCGGTTAACCGTGAACCAGGCTACGGCCGGGACCCTCGTAGAGCTCTGAATGGACAATGAGATCCGAGATAACAACAGAAAAAAGCTTTTCAATACCAGCTTGAAAAATAAAGAAAAATCTTGTTTTCGGTCGTACACAATACTGATTCCCCGCAGTCTTTTGATCGATACAATCACGCTGGAGCCCTAAGGATTGCACTATTCAAAGCGCAATGATTCACTGCATAGAATAAAAAATCAAATTTTGAAAACGAATTTTAAAATCTCTGGCTATCTTCCAAGAACCGACCCCGGGTCATCACATTGTCCGTCGGGGCCGGGTCGGCCAACTAGCTCCAGCCCGCGCCGGAATTTATCTAGCTCATCGATGTCGAAGAGCTCTACAAGATACTGGGATCCGGCGGTAAACCGTCAACCAGGTAACCGCCGGGAGCCTCGTAGAGCTCTATTCTGGCGCGGCGCTGCTCGAAGCACACGAAAGAAGCTTTCTGAAGCGTCAAGAAGAAATATCGGAAATATGTTTTTAAATTTTGCATCTTCGCTTCGTCGACCTAGCTGCAGACCGAGTTCGGACCTCTCGATGCGAGAAAAATCGCGCCGGGTGATACTGAGTCGGTTTATATGCGCGCCAGCTCTGTAGCTCTTCTAATCTTCAGTTAAAGGAAACACTCGGCAAAACGATTGCATATTACAAATAGTTTTGCGGGCCTAGCTCGAGCAGCAGACCGAGTTCAGACATCTCGATGGGACAGACGAACGCGTCTGATGATTCTGAATCGGTTTCTGTAAGAGTCAGCTCTGTAGCTGTGCTAAATCTCGAGTTAAGTACAGAAAACTGTCAACGCGTCTCAAGATGACTCGAAACGGCTGACGGTTCCCTCAAGTCTTTTGATAGTAATATTACAGCTACAGACCTGGGAATTTAACTGGCAGACGCGAAATAACCTGATACAGGTGGGAAAAATACCTGTTCCTGAAACGAATTTTCAAATTTTAGAGAAAGATATAAAGAACCGACCCCAAGTCACATTGTCTCTTAAGGTCGGGTCGGTCAACTAGCTCCACCCTGCGCCCGAATGGGAACCGCCGGTAGACCGTCAACAAGGTTACCGCCGGGACGCTCGTAGAGCTCTCTTCTCACACCGCGCTCCTCAGAACATAGAGAGCAAGCTTCTGGAGTTCGAAACGAACAAATCGAAAAATCACGTTTTTCTCTTTTTATCCGAAGCCGGTTCCGCCAAGTGTTTTGATAGAAATACTGCACATTCGGACCTGAAAATTTTACTGGCAGATGCGTCTTAACCCACTGCAGGTGCGAAAAATCCGCTTTCTCCAAATAAATTGTCAAATATCTTTCAAAAAATTGCAAAACCACCCAAAAGTTATCACTTTGTCCTTTCTGGTCGGGTCGACCACCTAGCTTCACCCCGCACCGGAATTCCTCTAGCTCATCGATGACGAAGAGCTCTACGAGTTATTCCTCTTAGCTCTTGTCGAAGAGCTCTACTAGCGCCGGCGGTGAACCGTCAACCTGGTCACCGCCGGAAACCTCGTAGAGCTCCTTGCATCCGTAAGAGAGCTCAGAATCAAAGCGAGAGCTTCTGGGAGCTTTTCTACAAAAACTTGAAGTTAAGATTTTTCGAAGTTAACATAAAGTCGGTTCCTCCAAGTGAACTGATACTAAAAATTGTTCTAGAAGGCTGAGCTGCTCAGGGAACAAAGTTAATATGTCAATGCTCGGAGTAAAAATCTGCTTTCTCAAAATGAATTGTCAAATATCTTTCAAAAAATCGTAAAACCACCCAAAAGTTGTCACATTGTCCGCCTCAGCCGGGTGAGCCAACTAGCTCCACCCCGCGCCGGAATTCATCTAGCTCATCGATGACGAAGAGCTCTAACCTGCTACAGGTTGGAAAAATACCTGCTCTTGAAACGAATTTTCAATTTTTAGAGAAAGATAGAAAAAAAACGATCCCAAGTCGTCACATTGTCTCTTAAGGTCGGGTCGATCAACTAGCTCCACCCTGCGCCCGAATGGGAACCGCCGATAAACCGTCAACAAGGTCACCGCCGAGACCCTGGTAGAGCTCTCTTCTACCACCGCGCTCCTCAGAACATAGAGAGCAAGCTTCTGGAGTTCGAAACGAAAAATCGAAAAATCTCGTTTTTCTCTTTTTATTCAAAGTCGGTTCCGCCAAGTGTTTTGATAGAAATACTGCACCTTCGGACCTGAAAATTTTACTGGCAGATGCGTCTTAACCCACTACAGGTGCGAAAATCCGCTTTCTCAGAATAAATTGTCAAATATCTTTCAAAAAATTGCAAAACCACTCAAAAGTTAACACTGGGCGCCGGCGGTAAACCGTCAACCTTTCTTACCGCCGGGGGACTCGTAGAGCTTCCTGACAATATATAATGTGGAAAAGAATTTCAGAGAACGACTAGTTTTTCAGCCCAAGCGATTATAGACCTCTCAAGATGACTCTAACAAAACAAACGAACAGTTTTCCAATCGAGCTCGAGTATGAAACCGAGTTCAGACCTCTGAATGCGACAGGCGGACGCGTCTGATGTCTGCGGATCGATTCCTGTGATTACCAGCTCTGCAGCCCCCCATACAGCCTGAGTTAAGTGCAGAAAACCGAGAGTACCTCTCAGGATGACTCGAATAATACAACAGTTTCGCGGATCTCGTTCGAGCAGCAGACCGAGTTCCGAGCTCTCGGTTCGACGAACGGACGCGCCTGATGTCTCGAAATCGATTCCTGTGACCAGCAGCACTGTAGCCCTCCCCAGCACGATTTAAGTACAGAAAACCGAGAGCACTTCTCAAGATGACTCGAACAATACCAATAGGTTCGCGAACCTAGCTCGGGGAGCAGGCCGAGTTCAGAGCTCTTGATTCAACAGACGAACGCGCCTGATAATTCCCAATCGATTTCTGTGATTATCAGCTCTGTGGCTGCCCTACAGATCGAGTTAAGTACGAAAAACCGAGAGCGTCTGCTACAATGACTCGAATAATACGAATAGGTTTGCGACCCTAGCTCGGCTAGCAGACCGAGTTCAGACCTCTGGATTCAACAGGCGAACGCGCCTGATCATTCTGAATGCATTAGCTGTGCTGACCAGCTCTGTAGTTGTCCTGAAGCTCGAGTTATCTTGAGAAAACCGACAGCGCGTATCAAGATGACTCGAAACGGCCGTTCCCGCCTGCCTGCTTTTTGGCCTTCAAAGTTACCCGATCGAGCTGAGATCAAGATGGCGAGCGGGAATAAGATCGAATATCATGGGAAAAAATACTAGAGCTCTAACGAATTGTCCAATTTTGAGAACAAAATTTTCATACGACCAAAAGTCAGCAAAAGGTCCGTCGAGATTTGTCTTGCCAACTAGCTCTCCAGCTTCCCGGAATTACTGGGCGCCGGCGGTAAACCGTCAACCTTTGTTACCGCCGGGGGACTCGTAGAGCTTCCTGACAACATATAATGTCGAAAAAAATGCAGAGAACGAATAGTTTTTCAGCCCAACTCGAGTATCAGACCGAGTTCAGACCTCTGAATGCGACAGACGGACGCGTCTGATTTCTCCGAATCGATTCCTGTGATTACCCGCCCTGCAGCCTCCCTACAGCCCGAGTTAAGTGCAGAACGCCGACAGTAGCTCTCAAGATGACTGGAAGAATACGAACAGTTTCGTGATTCTGGATCGCGCAGCAGACCGAGTTCAGAGCTCTGGATTCGCCAGACAAACGCGACTGATGATTCTGAATCGGTTTCTGTAACTATCAGCCCTGTAGCTGTCCTATAGCTCGAGTTAAGTACAGGAAACCGAGAGCGCCTATCAAGATGATTCGAATAATACGAATAGGTTTGCGGACCTGGCTCGGCTAGCAGACCGAGTTCAGACCTCTGGTTGGAACAGCCGAACGCACCTGATGATTCTGAGTCGATGAGGCGTGCTTACCAGCTCTGTAGCTGTCCTATATCTCGAGTTAAGTTCAGAATACTGACAGTGCGAATCAAGATGACTTGAATAATACGAATAGGTTTGCGGTAGCTCGGCTAGCAAACCGAGTTCAGAGCTCTGGATTCAACAGGCGAACGCACCTAATCATTCTACATCGATTAGCTGTGCTTACCGGCTCTGTAGCTGTCCTACAGCTCGAGTTAAGTACAAAATACCGACAACGCGTATCAAGATGACTCGAAACGGCCGATCCCGCCAGTGTGCTTTTTGGCAGTAAAAGATACCCGATCGAGCTGAGATCAAGATGACGAGCGGGAATAAGATCGAATATCACGGGAAAAAATACTAGAGCACAAACGAATTGTTGAATTTCGAGAACAAAATTTTCAACCGACCAAAAGTTGTGAAAAGTTCAGTTCTTTTTTTTCGAGCCAACTAGCTCTCCAGCGCTTCGGAACTGGCGCCGGCGGTGAACCGTCAACCTGGTCACCGCCGGGAACCTCGTAGAGCTCCTCTCACTAGTAAGAATGCAGAGAATGGAGACATAATCAATAAATGGAGATTTTTCGAAAATCTTGAAATTCGATTTTTTCGATGTTCATATTCTTTCAGTTCCCGGAAGTCAACTCATGCAAAAATGCATCGAGAGAGCTGAGCTGCTGTCAGAGAGGAGTTCATATGCCAATGCTCGGCGTAAAAATCTGCTTTTTCAATATGAATGGTCAAATATCTTTCAAATTTTCGCAAAACCACCCAAAAGTTGCCACATTGTCCGCCTCGGCCGGCTGGGCCAACTAGCTCCACCCCGCGCCGGAATTCCTCTAGCTCATCGATGCCGAAGAGCTCTACTGGGCGCCGGCGGTAAACCGTCAACCTTGGTTACCGCCGGGAGACTCGTAGAGCTTCCTAGCTCGACTTAAGTTGAGAAAATCGACAGCACCTACCAACATTATAGTGCATATTTTTTGACCTCTGAATGCGACAGGCGGACGCGTCTGGTGTCTGCGAATCGACTTCTGTCATGACCAGCCCTGGAGCCCCCCTACGGCCCGAGTTAAGTGCAGAAAACCGACAGCACCTCTGAGGATGACTCGAACAATACGAATAGTTTCGCGGACCAGTTCGGGCAGCAGACAGAGTTCAAAGCTCTGGATTCGATTGGCGGACGCGCATGATGTCTTGTAATCGATTCCTGTGACGATCAGCACTGTAGCCGCCCTGAGCGCGAGTTGGGTGAAGGAAACCGAGAGCACTTCTCAAGGTGACTCGAACAATACGAATAGTTCGCGAATCTAGATCGGGCAGCAGACCGAGTTCAGAGCTCTGGATTCGACAGACAAACACAAATGATCATGCTGAATCAGTTTCTGTAAATATCAGCTCTGTTGCTGTTCTACAGCTCGAGTTAAGTGCAGAAAACCAAGAGTTGTTATTAAGATGACTCGAATAATACGGATAGTTTTGGGGATCTAGCTCGGCTAACAGACCGAGTTCAGACCTCTGGATTGGACAGGCGAACGCGCCTAATCATTCTACATAGATTAGCTGTGTTTAGCAGCTCTGTAGCTCTCCTAAAGCTCGAGTTATCTTGAGAAAACCGTCACCGCGTATCAACATGACTCAAAACGGCCGATCCCGCCAGAGTGCTGTTCGATAGTAATATTCACCCGATCGAGCTGAGATCAAGATGGCGAGCGCGAATAAGATCGAATATCACGGGAAAAAATACTAGAGCTCTAACGAATGGTTGAATTTCGAGAACAAAATTTTCAACCGACCAAACTGGGCGCCGGCGGTAAACCGTCAACCTTTCTTACCGCCGGGGGACTCGTAGAGCTTCCTGACAGTATATAGTGTGGGAAAAAATCAGAGAACGACTAGTTTTCAGCCCAAGCGATTTCAGACCTCACAAGATGACTCAACAAAAAAACAAACAGTTTCGCAACCCAGTTCGAGTATCAGACCGAGTTCAGACCTCTCAATGCGACAGGCGGACGCGTCTGATGTCTGCGAATCGACTCATGTGATTACCAGCCCTGCAGCCCCCCTACAGCCCGAGTTAAGTGCAGAAAACCGACAGCATCTCTCAGGATGACTCGAATAATACAATAGTTTCGCGGACCTGTTTCGAGCAGCAGACCAAGTTCTGAGCCCTCGAATCCAAATCGATTGAGTGCAGAAAATTGAGAGCACTTTTCACGATGATTCGGACAATACGAATAGTTTCGCGAACCTAGCTCGGGCAGCAGGCCGAGTTCAGAGCTCTCGATACGACAGACAAACGCGCCCGATAATTCCCAATCGAGTTCTGTGACTATAGGCTCTGTAGCTGCCCTACAGCCCGAGTAAAGTACAGAAAACCGAGAGCGTTTGTCAAGATGACTCGAATAATACGAATAGATTTGCGGACCTAGCTCGGCTAGCAGGCCGAGTAGACCTCTGGAGTCGAGAAGCGAACGCGCCTGATGATTCTGAATGCGATGGATGTACTTACCAGCTCTGTAGCTGCCCTGCAGCTCGAATTAAGTACAAAATACCCACCACGCCTATTAAGTTGACTCGAATAATACGAATAGGTTTGCGGACCTAGCTCGGCTAGCAGACCGAGTTCAGACCTCTAGAGTCGAGAAGCGAACGCGCCTGATGATTCTGAGTGCGATAGGTGTGCTTATCAGCACTGTAGCTGCCCTAGAGCTCGAGTTAAGTAGAAAATACCACCAACGCGTATCAAGTTGACTCGAATAATACGAATAGGTTTGCGGACCTAGCTCGGCTAGCAGACCGAGTTCAGACCTCTGGATTCAACAGGCGAACGCGCCTGATGATTCTGAGTGCGATAGCTGTGCTTACCAGCTCTGTAGCTGTCCCACAGCTCGAGTTATGTACAAAATACCGACAACGCGTATCAAGATGACTCGAAACGGCCGATCCCGCCAGTGTGCTTTTTGGTAGTAACAGCTACCGGATCGAGCTGAGATCAAGATGGCGAGCGGGAAGAAGATCGAATATCACGGGAAAAATACTAGGACCCAAACGAATTCTTGAATTTCGAGAACAAATTTTTCAACCGACCAAAAGTTGTGAGAACTTCAGTTCTTTTTTCAGAGCCAACTAGCTCTCCAGCGCGCCGGAATTGCTCTTAAGCTCCCAGCAACTAGCTTTGGGAAGCTCTACGAATCAAGTCAGCAAAAGTTCGGTCGAGACTTTTCTTGCCAACTAGCTCTTCAGCGCGCCCGAACTGGCGCCGGCGGTGAACCGTCAACCTGGCCACCGCCGGGAACCTCGCAGAGCTCCTTTCACGAGCAAGAATGCTCAGAGTCGAAAGAGAGAGCTTCTGGAAACATTTCTCGAACAAGAGGGAAAATGATGTTTTCTTGTCGACATGGGTTCCTCGAAGTGTTTTGATAGCTTACGGAGCTCATACTAAGACATAGAGGCCCTCATCATCGTTTTCAGGTGCGTAAAATCTGCTTTCTTAACATAAATTATCAAATATCTTTCAAAAAAATCACACTTGTAAGAAAACCCGGATAGCGAGGCAAGGCGCGGAGCGCAGAGCGCTCCAAAGCGCCGCACGGCGACCTCTGTCAGACCGCCTGGAACGATGCGTGCTGCGCTGGAACCTCGCAGGAGACGCCTGCAATGGCGTATTTTACGACGCGCGGGGCTCTGTGAAACCTACCACGACACCTCTGTCTAGGAGCCTGCGAGCACTGGCGAAGCTCTGCCGGAGCTCTGCCGAAGCGCTTCGCGCACCCTTGAGCCACGCGTATTAGGAAACGCTAGGAGGCCACGCTCCCGGACCCGCTGCAACCTCCGGCAACTCGCTGGATCGTGGACCGGCAGAAGTGGGCGTGTCTCCCTCACCACCCACCTCCGGCTTCTTCTATGAAATCATTAGCTCTTCTAGGAGCTATCCGGGAAAAACCACCCAAAAGTTATCACTTTGTCCGTTCTGGCCGGGTCGACCAACTCAGAACCGGCGGTAAACTGTCAACCAGGTTGCCGCCGGGACCCTCGTAGAGCTCTCTATAGACCAGGTACCTCGTAGAGCTCTTCGGCATCGATGAGCTAGAGGAATTCCGGCGCGGGGTGGAGCTAGTTGGCTCGCCCGGCCGAGGCGGACAATGTGACAACTTTTGGGTGGTTTTGCGAAAAATTGAAGAATATTTGACAATTCATTTTGAGAAACCAGATTTTTCGCACCTGTAGTAGGTTCTTCCGCGTCTGCCAGTAAAATTTCCAGGTCCGTAGCTGCAGTATTACTATCAAAACACTTGGGGGAACCGGCGTTGGATAAAAACAGAAAAACGTCATTTTTCGAGTTTCTGAGATCTTGCTCTGGACGCTTTCTTCATGTTCACCGAGAACCGCCGTGTGATAAAAAGAGCTCTACGAGGGACCCGGCGGTAATCTGGTTGACGGTTTACCGCCGGTTCCCTTCCGGCGCGGGGTGGAGCTAGTTGGCCGACCCGGCCGAGGCGGACAATGTGGCAACTTTTGGATGCTTTTGCGATTTTTTGAAAGATATTTGACAATTCATTGAGAAACCAGATTTTTCGCACCTGTACTGGGTTCAGACGCGTCTGCCAGTAAAATTTTCACGTCTATAGGTGCAGTATTTCTATCAAAACACTTGGAGGAACCGACGTTCGATAAAAACAGAAAACGTGATTTTTTCCAATTTTTTCGTTTCTCACTCCAGAAGCTGACCCCCTGTGTTCTTAGGAGCGCGGTGTGAGAACAGAGCTCTACGAGGGTCCCGGCGGTAACCTGGTTGACGGTTTACCGCCGGTTCCCAGTCGGTTCCGAGATAACAACAGAAAAAAGCTTGTGCATACTAGCTTCAAACAACTGACATTTTTTTTTGGGTTGTACGCAATGATGGTTCCCCGTAGTCTTTTCATCGAAATCATTCAGCTAGTGCCATAAGAATTGCACCATCGAAAGCGCCATGATTCGATGCATAGAATAAAAATTCGAATTTCCAAAACGAATTCAAAATCACCACATTGTCCGTCGGGGCCGGGTCGGCCAACTAGCTCCAGCCCACGCCCGAATTCCTCTAGCTCATCGATGCCGAAGAGCTCTACGAGGTACTAGCGACACCCCGCGCCGAAGCTGCGCGCCGGCGGTAAACCGTCAACCTTTCTTACCGCCGGGGGACTCGTAGAGCTTCCTGACAGTATATAGTGTGGGAAACAATCCAGAGAACGAGTAGTTTTCAGCCCAAGCGATTTCAGACCTCTCAAGGTGACTCTAACAAAAAACAAACAGTTTCGCAACCCAGTTCGAGTATCAGACCGAGTTCAAACCTCGCAATGCGACAGGCGGACGCGTCTGATGTCAACGAATCGACTTATGGGATAACCAGCCCTGCAGCCCCCCTACAGCCCGAGGTAAGTGCAGAAAACCGACAGCATCTCTCAGGATAACTCGCATAATACAATAGTTTCGCGGACCTGTTTCGAGCAGCAGACCAAGTTCTGAGCTCTCGAATCAACCAACAAACGCGCCTGATGTGTGCAAATCGATTTCTATGACCCGCAGCACTGTAGCCCTCCCCCAGCACGAGTTGAGTGCAGAAAATTGAGAGCACCTTCGACGATGATTCGGACAATACGAATAGTTTCGCGAACCTAGCTCGGGCAGCAGGCCGAGTTCAGAGCTCTCGATACAACACGCCCGATAATTCCCAATCGATTTATGTGACTATAGGCTCTGTAACTGCCCTACACCTCGAGTTAAGTACAGAAAACCGAGAGCGTGTGTCAAGATGACTCGAATAATACGAACAGATTTGCGGACCTAGCTCGGCTAGAAGACCGAGTTCAGACCTCTGGGTTCAACAGACGAACACGCCTGATTATCCCGCATGCATTTGCTGTGCTCACCAGCTCTGTAGCTGCCCTAGAGCTCGAGTTATGTTCATAAAACCGTCAGCGCATATAGAGATGACTCGAAACGGCCGAAGAGGTTTGTGCACCTAGCTCGGCTCACAGACCGAGTTCAGACCCCTGGGTTCAACAGGTGAACGCGCCTGATTATTCTGCATGCATTAGCTGTGCTTACCAGCTTTGTAGCTGCCCTAGAGCAGGAGTTATGTTCATAAAACCGTCGGCGCATATCAAGATGACTGGAAACGGCCGATCCCGTCAGAGTGCTTTTTGGTCTTCAAAGTTACCCGATCGAGCTGAGATCAAAATGGCGAGCGGGAATAAGATCGGATATCACGGGAAAAATACTAGAGCTCTAACGAATGGTCAAATTTCAAGAACAAAATTTTCAACCGACCAAAAGTCAGCAAAAGTTCCGTCGACATTTTTCGTGCCAACTAGCTCTCCAGCGCGCCGGAATTACTCTTAAGCTTCCAGCAACTAGCTTGGGGAAGCTCTACGAGTCACTTTGTCTCTTAAGGCCGGGTCGTCCACCCGGCGCCGGAATTCCTCTAGCTCATCGATGTCGAAGAGCTCTACGAGGTAAAACGCTTCCGCGCGTGCCTGCACGCGTGCAGGCACTCGTGGAAGCTTGCCGAAAGCTCTCCCGGACCGGCTGCCGGTTCGAACGAGCTGCTGCTGGGGTTCTGGACTGGCGGGGATTCTGGACCGGCGGAAATGGGCTGCTGGCGGGCACTACCACCGTCCGGCTTCAAATTTTAAACCCTTTAGCTCTCAGCGAGCTCTCCGGGAATTACTTGCTAAGGGAAGCTCTACGAGTTACGAGGCATCACTCTAAAGCTTCCAGCAATAACTTGCTAAGAGAAGCTCTACGAGTTACTCGCAAGCTTCCAGCAATAACTTGCTGAGGGAAGCTCTACGAGTTTCTTTGTCCCTTCTGGTCGGGTCGACCAACTAGCTTCGCCCCGCGCCGGAACTCCTCTAGCTCATGGATGAAGAAGAGATCTACGAGTTATTCCTCTTATCTCTTGCCGAAGAGCTCTACGAGGTAAGAGAGGACACGCGGGAAAGCTTTCCTGGCGAGCCAGTCCGGCGCTCCTGTAGAGCGCTTCTGGGGCTTTGGGCGGGCCCCGCGCAGCGTCTCTGAAGCGCTGCCAGGAATTCCCGGAGAGCAAAGGGTTTAAGATTAGAAGCCGGACTGGGCGCCGGCGGTAAACCGTCAACCTTTCTTACCGCCGGGGGACTCGCAGAGCTTCCTGGCAATATATAATGTGGAAGAGAATTTCAGAGAACGAGTAGTTTTTCAGCCCAAGCGATTATAGACCTCTCAAGATGACTCTAACAAAACAAACGAACAGTTTTCCAATCGAGCTCGAGTATGAAACCGAGTTCAGACCTCTGAATGCGACAGGCGGACGCGTCTGATGTCTGCGGATCGATTCCTGTGATTACCAGCTCTCCAGCCCCCCATACAGCCTGAGTTAAGTGCAGAAAACCGAGAGTAGCTAAAGGGCTTAAGATTAGAAGCCGGACGGTGGTGGTGCCCGCAGGAGCTCTTTTCCGGCGGTCTACGTTCCCCGCAGAGGCTTTTTTGAGCCGGCAACGTGTCCGGGGAAGCTTCCGGCAAGCTTCCATGCGTGCCTGCACGCGTGCAGGCACGCATGGAAGCGATCCTGGCAGCACTTCAGCAGCGCTGCAGCTGGCCCTCCAGAGCCCCCAGTTCCCGAGAGTCTCTTTGCTCTCCGTAGCCATTTTGGCTCAAGGCGTCTGGATCAAGGCGTCTGGATCCCACAGGCGTCTAGGCGTGTGGGAGGGGGGTGCGTCGCCGCGGGCGGCGCGGCAGCCATCGCTGCCTTCTTCGTCTTCTTCGGGTTCAGCGAGATCGAGGTCAGCTAGGCCGCTGCACTTGTTATTGTTATTGTGTGGGCTAGGCTGCCTGCACTTGTTTGCGGCAGTAGTCTCTTTTCCTCTCTCTTGGAACGACGGAGTGCTGGGGATCTGACTTCAGTCACGCGGACTGGGACTATCTTGCTAGACAGGTCGGGACACCTCGAGGGGACAGAAGAGCTGTTATTTGCGTGCCATCGCTCACACCAACAGTACCGTTTGTGCAGGGTGAAGGTTACGATTTCAATATCTTGCGTAACCACTTCGTGCAGGGTGAAGGTTACGATTTCAATATCTTACGCAGCCACAAAAGGAAGATGGCTGCTGCAGGTTCTTCAGTTTCAGGTGTTGCACCAGCGATGCCAGCAGGTTCTTCAGTTTCAGGTGCTCCAGGCTTGCATGCGGTGGGCCAGGACATGACAATTGATGATGGGGGTGGGGCGTTTGCTAGAGCTGTCCGCGCTCGTAATGTCAAAGGAGCAGGGAAGGGAGAAGGAGGAGGTGCGGCGCAAACGTTGGGTGCGAATGAGGTTGCCCAGGAAGCAGGCCTTGACATTGAACAGATGTTTCGATCCATCATGACGGGACAACAGACTATGACGGCTGACATGCAATCGTTCAGGAACTCTATTCGTACGGAAATGGACGGTCTGAAAACATCTCTGGCTTCCAGGGTATCAAAAACAGAATCGGCGATCCAGGACCTCACCAATGAAGTTCAGAAGCTCAAGCAGGGGGACGGGCTGTCGGTAGCAAGTGGATCCACGAAGGCGGGTACGGACAGGCACGATCCTGGTTGGAATCCACGTTATGTTGAGTTCAAAGGGTGGGTTTCAAGGGAGGGATGGAGGAACCGTGAGATACGTCAGCGGGAGGCTCTGTCACAGGAGGCACTGACGACGGCGATGAATGGCCTCATTGACTCTAAACAAATTGATGCTACACAGAGGGTGGCACTGGACTTGGATCGGACGGTTCAGGAGAATACTGGTAGATATTGGCCGTACACGAGGGGTAGGATCTATTTCAAGCCAGGTACATCCTCTGAGATCCTATGGGAAGCGAAACGTGTGTGGGAGAATGACTACAGGCGGGGACTCACTTCATTGCCTCCCAATGTGCGATTTCAAGTTGAATGCCAGCCATGGAAGATAGAACATGTTCGGGCGGTAGGACGGTTTCAAGCACTATTTTCTGATATCAAGAAAAATGCGACGGCTATTCTTCGAGGTGAGACGGGTCCGCCAATGACATATATGTGGTATATGCCGAATGCTGATGGTACTACACAAAAGACCTTGATTGCAGAATGGGGACCGACAAAAGGATGGAACCTCTATGGTGATAATTTGACACACGTTGAGCCCGATATTAATCAGGTGCAGTTTCTTCAGACACTACGGCGCCCGAATCATTGACGGGGCGGTAGGGCTGCGACAGAGACCGTGGTCGCAACCTGGAATGTGCAGAAAATATCCGACGGTCAAGTACCCAACCTGGTCGCTGCATGTGAAGCCAGGTCAATTCAAATGGTGTGCCTGCAAGAGTGTGAGCATACCAGTGCAAATACTTTTAACAGATGTGGATGGGAGATTCACTATAGCTCCTGCTCTAAGGCGGCGGTTGCATGGTGCAGGGATTGGGCACCACATGTGATTGCTCGACGGAGTGGGGTACGATTTGCGTGTGTTGAATTCAGGGGTGCTCTAGCTACATCAGTGTATCTACCATGTGTGATGCGTGATGTGGACCACTTGGGGGAATATTTAGATGTACTTACTAAGTGCAGTGTTACTATGTTTCAAACGACACAGGCTGGAGTCATACCATGGGTGGGGATGGATGCTCAGACGGAACTTGAACCAGATATGCTGGGAATGACGGGAGGAGGTCTTATGCAGGTGGACGGGAGGAGGGAGGAGGCGAACTATCATGCAGAAAGGAGGGACATGCTGATGAGGTTCATGAGTACTTGGGGGATCTGTGCGGCGAACACATATGGAGACCGACGTATCACACATATACCGTACTGTTCCACACATGTGCAGCGTGTGCTTGACTATATACTCATCCCTACACATTGGTGCGCGGATGAGGCAAGAGCTCACCAGGAAATGAGATGCCAGGTCCAGTTTGTGGAACCCATCAAAGCTACGCCAGGTATACGTGCAAAAGCCAGTGCCTACAGTGATCACGCTCTGGTCTGGGTAAATCTCAAGACGACGGAGATCAGGCGCCCAGCTTTGCCACCCCGCCCGGTGTCCATGGTTGGCTGGCAGCCGACGGACGACACGGCGAGGAACATGTTTCGTGTGCTTGCGGATGTGTCGATTGAGGGACTTGCATCGGACACGGTAGGGACGGACCTGCAGCAGGTCGGACGGGTACTCTTGGAGACGGCAAAGCTTGTGGACCACACTAAGGGGCGCCCCAACTGCAAACCTATTCAGAGGCCCAGGGAGCTCATAGAGGTGGAGTCTGCCATCAGGCGTGGGGCCCTTGGGAATACTCGTAAACAACTGCTGCGTAGGAGGAAGACCCTTAGGAGACAGCATAGGAGGAACCAACTCCTGCAGGACCACAGGGGATCCAGTAAGACCTCACGGTGTATCCTCAAGGAGCTGGAGTGTGAGGGTGTGCTGACAATGGACAGGACTAGGTGGAGTACGGAGATCACTAGGTATGCGACGGCGTCTTACACGAACTCGGAGGAGGAAAAACGGACTTTGGAGGCCTTTCAGGAACTCAGACACAACGACCGTGGGGTGGAGGGAAGAGTCATCACGATGGGCATGCTCATGCAGGCTCGTGCGTCTTTGAAGCCTGGCACGGCACCCGGCAGCGATGGAGTCGTTGCGGAGGTCATTCGTGAGTTGCCGTGGAGGAGCCTCTTGTTTGTGCGGCGTGCTTTCCAGAGGATTTTCGAGCAGGGAGCCTCCAGCCCTGAGACGTGGAGGCAGCTCAGTATCCAACTTGTGCCGAAGATGCGGGATGCTACACGACTCTCCAACACCAGAGGGATTTGCCTGATCAGTGTGATGAGTAAATGGTACATGGCATGTGTGTTGCAGTTTATTGATGCATTTCCTGTGAACCGACGGTTGTGCACATACGGATTTGAAAAGGATCAGAAGGTTACTAACGTCACGGCACCACTATCACATCTTACTAGACATGCAAATGTGTGGGGAAAGGCGGAGTCCATGCACGTGGGAGTCTTGGACATACACAAAGCTTTCGATAATGTCACACTGCACACTATCATCAAGGCCATGCTGTACCTTAAGTACCCTGTGTGCCTCATCAGAGCCATTGTGGAGCCCATGCTGGATAACTTTGCTATCTTTGAGTTTCAGAACGTGTGCGGCGATGAGGTGAGATACAACAAATCGGTCCGAACGGGAGGTAAGGAGGGACCAATACTTTTCAATATTGTCTTGGAGGCCATCTGGGGATCTGTGATTCAGACTTGGGATACCTTAGGATACGGTGTCCGACTGGAAGGGGAGGGGACGGACGGTGCTCTTGTACACCACTTCTTGTGGGCGGACAATGTTGCGCTCTGTGCTGCATCGCAGCTCCAGCTACAACAGATGATCGGTATGATGACGGTAACACTCAGACGGGTAGGGATGGACTGGAAGGAGGACTCTTTGGCGTATGTACTTTTTGGCCAGACGTACACAGGTGGCGATCCGCCGCTGCTCTGCCCGCTCTCGCCAGCCATATGTGCGATTTCTGGAGATGAGGATCTCCCAGAGCACTTGCGCTCTACTGTCGTTATGCCGAGGAAGGAGGAGGTGGAGGTACTAGGAGTGAAGCTCAGCTCGGAAATCAAGGGATATCACGGCTTGTATCATCGACTGGAGAAAGGGAGGAAGGCCTATTTTGCTGACATCCAGTTTTATCGCTCCAGATCGGTCTCACTCAAAGAGAAGTTTCGCAGGTATGCCGCTCGTGTGCAGTCTGTGGTGTACCACGGATGTATAGGCTGGCCGTGCAATCTACGACTGCTGGAGAGGATTAAGGTCTGGGAGGGGAGGTGTCTCAACGGTATGCGAGGATTACACAAGAGGGAGGAGGAGACGTGGGAGGAGTTCAGGGACAGGACCACACCGAAGTCATACGAGCTATTCTTGCAGGCTGGCCACTGCAGTCTCCTAGAGAAGGTGGTCCGAGCCAATTTCGAGTTTGCGTTGGAGCTGGCCCAGTTTCATGATCGGGCCTTCGCCTCCACGGACTTGCGTGGGGCACGAGCCTGGCGTCAGACGCTGCAGGCCATGTTACACTGTGCGGGGGAATGGTCACTACGGAGGGACACACTTGTATCCATGTTCACGGGAGCCAGGAGGAGGGAAGGTACGAGGAGAGTGGGAGGGAGAGCGCATGCAAGCACTGACAGCTGGCATTGTCTTATGCTGGCGGCGAGTGGTAATTTACGTTGGTTCAGCATCAAGTGGAATGCGACGGACTGGTGGAATGTAGTTGCGTGCATGACAAAAATACAGCCCGATGGGAGCCCATCTTCAGGAAACCGCCCTGTGCTCCTTGCCCTGTGGATACGTGGGACTCCCCTGAGGACTCCGACAGGCTCGCTCGTAGGATTGCCCACGGATATAACAACGAAACTGTCTGGCAGGAGGGCTCGGAGAGCTCATTGTTGGTTGAAATGACTGGTGATAGTATGTGTGTGGTGAACTGGGCCCGAGGGATCTGGGAATGCCGTGATCGTTCGTACCGCAGGAGAGTGCACGGTCTACAAAACGATATGAATCAACTGGCGGAGGATTACGACATCAGGTGTGCCACTGTAGGGACGGATCCGTGGAAGCATATCTACAGAGAGTTCAATTGTGTTGCGGATGAGTTGACTTGGGAGGCGAGGAGGGGAAGGACGGGAAGATGGATTGACTTCAGATATTTACGACAACAGAGACATTGTATCAAACGTATCCGTGGAGGATGGGACGGTGGCGTGAGTGTTGAAGGCTCTGCTCTAGGTTGCTATGTGGAGGTCTCATTTGGGGACAACCACTGGCGACGAGTTTTCCAGGAGGCTTCTTTACTCCCTCTGGGGGCCACTGTTACAGATAGCGAGCTCACAGCTTGTGAACGCCTGCTCCAAGGTGTTCGGCAGATTATCTCTGTGATCCTCGGGCCTCCAACCCCAAAGAGGTTGAGAGGGCGTGAGGGACCCTAGGGACTCTGCACGGCTAGGGCGCACGCGCCCTGTGTAGCCGACCCCAACACCCAACCAAGTGCTTCCACGCGTGCCCTGGACGCTTGCAGGCACGCGTTCACGCTTGCCGGAAACTCTCCTGGACCCCCTGCGACGTTTTACAAGCTGCTGCGGGGATCGTGGACCGTCGGAGATGGGCTCCTGGCGGGCACCACCACCGCCGGGCTTCTACTCTTAAACCCTCTAGCTCTCAGCGAGCTCTCCGACGAGAAGTTGCCACACTGGCGCCGGCGGTGAACCGTCGATCAGAGTCGAAAGAGTTTCTGAGAGCTCGACGAGGTACCTGCTCAGGTCGAGCCCTGCAACGCCCGGGGTCTGGCCCCCCGGACCGCGCGGCGCCAGCCTTGGGTTCTCGCCAGATCTCACGCACTTGTAAAAGGAGGCGCTGGAACCCTCGCGTGGCGGCCCTCTGGGGACGCTCGAAAGCTTCCCTGGCGTATCTGAATGCTGGGCGCTGGCGGCAAACCGTCAACCTTTGTTACCGCCGGGGGACTCATAGAACTCCCTGAGAATATATAATGTGGAACCAAAATTGAAGAGAACGAATAATTTTCCAGCCCAAGAAATTTCAGACCTACACTTGGTAGCGTCCACTGGCGCCGGCGGTGAACCGTCAACCTGGCCACCGCCGGGAACCTCGTAGAGCTCCTAGCACGCGCAAGAGTGCTCAGCATCGAAAGAGAAGGCTTCTGGAAGCATTTCTCGAAAAAGAGAAAGCACGATTTTTTTCATGTCGACATAAAGTTGTTTCCGCCAAGTGCTGTGATAGTAAAAGTGCATCTAGAGAGCTCATATTGAGACGCAAAGGCCCTCATAACCTTCTACAGGTGCGAAAAATCTGCTTTCTCAAAATGAATTGTCGAATATCTTTCAAATACTGAGCAAACCGTCAACCTTGGTTACTACCGGGAGACTCGTAGAGCTTCCTAGCTCGACTTAAGTTGAGAAAACACAGCACCTACCAACATTGCGACTTATAGTGAATATTTTTTGACCTCTGAAAGCGACAGGCGGACGCGTCTGATGTCTGCGAAGGACTCCTGTCATTACCAGCCCTGCAGCCCCTCTACAGCCCGAGTTAAGTGCAGAAAACCGACAGCACCTCTCGAGATGACTCGAACAATACAGTAGTTTCGCAGACCTAATTCGGGCAGCAGACCGAGTTCCGAGCTCTGGATTCGACAGGCGGACGCGCCTATATGTCTTCGAATCGATTACTGTGACCACCAGCACTGGAGCCCCCCTCAGCGCGAGTTGAGGGAGAAAAACCGAGAGCACTTCTTAAGATGACTCGACCAATACGAATAGTTTCGCGATTCTAGATCGGGCAGCAGACCGAGTTCAGACCTCTGGATTCAACAGACGAACGTGCCTAATCATTCTACATCGATTAGCTGTGCTTACCAGCTCTGTAGCTGTCCTAAAGCTCGAGTTATCTACGGGAAAACGTCAGCGCATATGAAGATGACTCGAAACGGCCGATCCCGCCACAGTGCTTTTCGATAGTAATATTCACCCGATCGAGCTGAGATCAAGATGGCGAGCGCGAATAAGATCGAATATCACAGGAAAAAATACTAGAGCTCTAACGAATTGTTGAATTTCGAGAACAAAATTTTCAACCGAGCAAAAGTCACCAAAGGTTCCGTCGAGATTTTTCTTGCCAACTAGCTCTCCAGCGCGCCGGAACTGGGCGCCGGCGGTAAACCGTCAACCTGGTTACCGCCGGGGACCTCGTAGAGCTCCTAGCCACGTGTCATAAGTCCATGCATATCTCTGGAATGCGCACGGTGAATTTATTTCCAATAATAGAATGAACACATACATGTATGAGTTTCAAGGCGTCTTCCAGCGCGCGAGAGCGATGCTTCCGTGGCAGCGCACCTGTATGTAGACATGTACAGATGGACAAGCATGCGAAAATAGGATCGACGTCAGCCGGCGCGGCAACGCACCGGGCACGAGCGCGCGCACGCACATACGCGCGCACGCAAATAAATACAATCTCACGCGCGCACGCACTCACAACCACGCGCGCTCACTCACGCACCGGCACCCCCTCACGCACACACATGCACACACACGCACGCGCACACACACACACACACACACACACGCACGCACACACACGCACACACACGCACACAAACACACACACACACAAAAACAAGCACACACACACACACACACACACGCGCGCGCGCGCGCGCATACACACACTAACACAGACACAGACACACCCACACGCACACGCACACGCACACACACACACACACACACACACAGACGCGGCCACACACACACACACACACGCACACACACACACACACACGCCTGCCAGACACACACACACACACACACAAACGCAAACATCTACAGATACACAAGGACCGACGCCTTCGCACTCACAAACCGATCCCCCCACTGCTCAGCGCTCTCAATCCCCCGCGAAATCCTCGCGCCCCCGCGCACCCCGCCCCCCCCCCTTCCCGCCGGCGCTCCGGAGGGGGGAGGCACCGCCCCATGTCGGGGCCGGCCCTCCCTCCACTCCAACCACTCCGCCCTCGCGGAGCGCCGGGGGGGAGGGAGGATGGGGAGGGGGGGGAGGGGGGGGGGGGGCGCGGGCGGCGCCAGCACCGCGCGCGCACACACGCACACAAACGCACACACACACGCTCACACACACACACACACAAACAGACAAACGCAGACACAGCCACACACACACACACGCGCGCCCACACACACCTGCCAGACACGCACACGCACACGCACACACACACACACACACACACACACACGCACACACACACACACACACACACACACACCCGCAATCCACAGACACGGACACACTGACGACGTCGCACTTACACACCGATCCCCACACTGGTTAGCGCTCTCCGCCCCCGCGACCCCCCTGCCGCCCCTGCGCGCCCCGCCCCCCCGCTCTTCCCGCCGTCGCTCCGGAGGGGGGAGGCACCGCCCCATGTCGGGGCCGGCCCTCCCTCCACTCCGCCCACTCCGCCCTCGCGGAGCGCCGGAGGAAAGGGCGGAGGGGGAGGAGGGGAGGGGGGCGCAGGCGGCGCCAGCACCGTGCGCGCACGCACACACACACGCACACACGCACACCCACGCACACACACACGCACACACACGCACACACACACGCACACGCACCCTAACACACACACACACACACACACACAC
>CAUYUJ010021659.1:82453-135810 GCA_963575745.1 Prorocentrum cordatum | reverse complement strand
TCCTCCTCCAGTGCTTGTGCTCCCCTTTCCTCCTCCTCCACCATCCTCCTCGACCTCCTCCTGCCCTCCGCTCCTCCTCTCCTCCCCTCCTCCTCCTCCTCCTCCTCCTCCTTCCCTCCCTATGCAGCGCTTCTCCTACCTCCTCCTCTTCCTCCTCCTCCTCCTCATCCTCCTCCTCCTCCTCCTCCCCCTCCTCCTCCTCCTCCTCCTCCTCCTCTTCCTCCTCCTCCCTCCTCCCTCGCCGATCGGGGTGCCCCTGGAGCGCCCGGAGAGGGCCGGGGACGCGCACGCGGAGCAGGGGGTTTCGGAGGTGGATAGACCTCCTGCCCTGACACGTCGATTGGCGAATTGGCGATTGGCGGAGCAGGGGCTTCGGAGGTGGATACCCAGACGTGATCGCGTCGTGAAAAAAATCAGGATGGGAGGTTTCAGCCATTTTCGGCCCCGGGAGGCCCTCGCCGGGCTTCGGGAAAAACGATCCAGGACGACAAACCGGTCCCGGGGAAGGGGTCGGGACTTCCAGGGACGCCGTCCTGAAAAAATCAGGACGTCGCATGTCTGGGCAGAGCTCCTGCCCTGACACGTCGATGAGCGAATTGGGCCGTGTTCGGGGCGCGAGGGGGCGTCGCGGCCGTCACTTTTGCGGGTCCGGGTCCGTCGGTTTCGGTCCTGGGTCGTTTTTCACCCAAGCGTGGTTTACGAAAGGGAGGTTTGTCCACCGCCGAGGGTTGGGGATGCATGTTCTGAACCTGGTGGGCTTGTTTTCCACCACCACCTCCATAAGTTGGAGGAGGAGAAGGTGGAGGAGGAGGCGGAGGAAGAAGAGGGGGAGGGGGAGGACTCCCTCCCCCTTTCCCTCCTGCTTATGGTAGTGGGTGGCGGTGGAATACAAGCCCACCAGAACCTGCTCCTGAAGGTTTTCGGAGTTTGTTTTGTATTTTTCTCTGGGTCTGGGGTTGTTTGGTGTCAGCTGCGCTTCGTTGGGAGCGTTCCGGGGTGCCAGAATCTTCCCGAACGGCCGCGCGATTCCCGAGTGGTGGCCCGAAAGCCAGGGAACGGAAGGTCAGGGGCAACGTTGGGGGGGGATGGGCTCAGGGGAAGCGCATCGACCCCCCATCGCCAAATCATCGCCGATGGGCTCGATTGCCAACCCCGCCCAGGAACGTGCGGCTTCGGTATCGGAGGCATATCGGCATCGTATCTCCCCCCCTACGCCGGTCCCCCCCTCTGCGGGCTCGCAGGGGTCCCCCACGGCAACGGCTCGCGCGCTTGGATTTGGGGTTCCCTAGCGCGCTCTTGCGCGTAGCCGACAGGGGGAGGAGGGATGGGGGAGAGGCAGAGCAACATCAGCATGGGTGATATAAGTGCTGTCCACTGTGGGCAGTTCCAGGACTTTCGTGACGGGAGTTGTGTTTGCGTTGATGTTCCTGTTTCACCCGTCACGGCCGGGGCGATAGCCATTCTCAACGATGCGGTCCAGACCTCCAGGGGTCTACGCATCGAGCAGCAATTGAGCGGTTCTGATGTCTCGGGAGGATGGGGGAGAAAGGGGGAGAGAGAGGGGGGGGGGGATGATGAGAGGGAGAGAGGGAGAGGGAAGGGGAGGGAGGAGGAAGAGGGACGATGAGGGAGGAGAAGGGAGAGGGGAGAGGGAGGGGGAGGGAGGGAGAATGGAGGAGGGAGGGGGAGGGGGGGGGAGGGGGAGGGGGAAGGGGGAGGGGACAGGGGGGGGGAGGGAAGGGGAGGGGGGAGGGGGAGGAGAGACTGAGGAGAGGGGGTGGGGAAGGGAGGGAGGGAGGGAGGGGGGGGAGGGAGGGGAAGGAGGGAGGCGGTCATAGGCCGAAGGCGGGACAGCCGGATCAGATGCCAGGCTGCGCCGCGCCGGGCGGGCCCCCGCTGCGCGGGGCCGAAGGTTGCGACAAACGCCAGGCCCTTGCGGCCTGGCCCCGGCGAGGACCCCCGGCTCTGCCCCTGGGCTTACGTCGGTCACGTCCCTCCAGAAGAGGTGTATCCAGGAGGGGGAAAACACACACAGGCCCAATAAATCGTCGATTCCCCCCAAAAAATGCGGAACGATATGGGAAGTGGGGGGAGGACGAACATGCAAAGAAACATCTGAAACAATATGGGCGATTCTGGGATTTGTGTGCATTTAGTTGTGTGTGTGTCCCTGGGCCCCCTCAAGCGTGCAAGAAGAGCCGAAGAAGAGTTCGAGCATGGTCGGGGGACGAGTTTCCTTCGATCATGGTTCGACGATGTCCTGGAATGTGTGGACTGGTTCTCACTTGTCTCCCAGGCTCCGCCTGGGGGTCCCAGGGACACACACACACACACCACCACCGCGCCGATTCCTCCCTCCCTCCCCTGCCCTCCTCTTCCTCTCCTCTCTCCTGGGAGAGGGAGGGGGCGAGGGAGGTGGTGGTGGTGTATATATTATTGGGCCCCCCCACCGCCCGTCGAGGACGTGCCCGACCTCTCCCCATGGGCCCGTCGGGCCCTCCGGGCCCCCGGCCCTCGGGGGCCGAGGGCCCCGCCGTGGCGGCGAGGGGCCCGGCGGCCCACGAGCCCACAGAGGCGCCGACAGCACGCCCACAGAGGCGCCGGACGACGCCGACGACGACGCCGACGACGCCGCCGCCGCCTCTATGCTTCCTCCCCCTCCTCCTCCTCCTCCTCCTCCTGCTCCTCCTCCTCCTCCTCCCTCCTCCCTCGTGCTCGTGCTGCTGCGCTCAGGGCGCCCTCCCAGCGGCTCATGCTGGTTGTGGGCGACTTCAACTTTGCCGCGGAGGATGCTGTGGTTCTTCACTTACCACAGGCCGCTGTTCGGCGCGCTGCACGTCAACATCATGGGCAGGCTCAGGTCTGGAGGCGAGCTCTCTCGCAGCTCGTCGAAGTGGAGTGCGATTTGGGGTCGCACTATGAGAAAAAGTCCAACTTTGAGGCCGCGATCGACCGCCTCTTCCTCTCTCTCCCTGGTTGGATGGTCTGTCAACATCATTTGCAGGCTGCTACTGTTGGCTCTGCAGCTGCCGTCTCTGATGCCGTCGTCTCGGATCATACCGCGGTCGTGGTCACCATCACCCCCCGTGCTGCCCGTCCCCCTGCCGAGCGTCCTCTTGCCAAACATCTCTTCCATGACCAGTACTACCTGAGCCGCATCCGTACTATGGTTGATTGTACTGATTGGGGCAGTATGTCGCCCCCATATCGATTGGAACATTTTAAATATCTCATGAAAGAAGCTGCGCGCGAAGCCCGTGATAATGACTTTCGACGGCGCCCCCATCATCCATCCACCCTGTTGCAACTCGCTCGCTCAATGGCCAGAGTTGTGTGGCGGCAAGATGTGAAGCTCGCTTGGAGATTACTAGAATCCCACCCCGTCGCCTCCGATTTCATCCGTGTCCAAGGGCCTGTGGTCGAGCTGTTGCATCCTGAATCGTTCCATGCCTGGTCCGACCGTCTCCAGTGGGAAGCTGCCGAATGTGCCCGTGCCGAGTTGCAGAGGAAGAGCGACTCCTCTCAGGATATGCGATCCGCCCGCCTTCAGTTGAAGTCCTTCGAGAGGCGGGCTCGCCTCTGGTCCCCGTTAAATCGACGTGTATGCCTGACGGCAGTTACCGATGATAGTGGGCGTTCCGCATGTGACCCTGCCGAGCGCGTGGGCCTGCTGAAGAGCTACTGGGGCCCCGTCTTCTCCAGGAAGCCCTGGGACCGCGACAGAGCCGTCGAGCATGCTGCCAAGTACTTGCCTTCTGTTGACGATGTTGTTTTTCCCCCTCCCACACCACGCCTCCTTCGGGCTGTTCTTGCCCGTGCTGCTGACTCCGCCGCTGGTTGTGACGGGCTTTCCTACACGGCGTGGCGCTCCATACCCTTTGGTGCGACCGTCCTCTGGGACTGCCTCGAGTGGGTGATGAGTGGCCAAGCGTTGTTTGACTCTGCAAGTACGACTCTCCAGGTCTTTTTGCCCAAGAACGTGACTGAGGATGAGGCCCAAGCCGGCCAAGTCGCAAGGGGGGCAGACAAAGTGAGGGTGCTCGGTCTCCGCAATTGTGACGTTAAGGTCCTTTCGGCAACCATGAACGCCGCCCTTCGCCCCGTCCTCGAGCGCATTGCCCCACCCTGTCAGAGAGGCTTCGTCCCTGGGAGGAACTTTGGCCTGAACGTTCTGGAATTGGACGTTTCGAGGCGTCAGCTCTCGTGCACACCGCATGGCTCTCGGGACCTGCCCATCCTGTACAGCCTGGACTACGGCCAAGCCTTCCCTTCCCTGAACCAGGAGCTCGTGCTGTTTATCCTTGGGGCGCTTCGTCTTCCTGAGGCCATCTTGAAGTTCGTGGGGTTCCTCTATGAGGCCATCGAGGGCGTTGCGGTATCCATGGGGCTCCGTGTTCACCTGCACTGGGTCCGCAGCGGGATCATCCAGGGGTGTGCCCTCTCAGGCTCTCTTTAGGCGATTGCATCGTCCACGTTTTTGTACCACCTCGTGCGCGCGATCGAAGAGACGGGCCGCGGGCTCGCGCGTGCGTGCGCCGACGACATCGGTGGCACGTTGATGAGCATAGAGGACTTGGCCTGGGTCGCCCTCGTGATGAGGGAGGCGGAGTTGGTGGCGAACCTTGCCCTGAAGATTCAGAAGTGCCATATTGTGCCCCTGTCAGCCTCATTTAGTCCCGCACTCGCATCGGAAGCTCCTGGGAGGCTCACTCGCACTGTGCCCCATTGGTCCGCCATGAAGATCGTCTCGGAGCTCCTGTACGTTGGGATATGGTTGGGGCCCTCTGTGGACTCTATGAGGCCCTGGGTTGACCCTCTTGCAAAAGCGCGGCTGCGGGCTCGAGCAGTCGGACGAGGTGTCACCCCTGCTAGCCTCTCATCCATCATCTACAATACTCGTATTGTCAGCACACTCTCCTATGTCAGCCAGTTCTTCTTGGATGCCGCGAGCTGTCCTCGCATGCGAGCTGGGTGTGCTTGCACAGGTCTTTCGTGTCGCGCTGGGCACCTTTCCGCTGAGTGCCTGGGTGCAGATGGGCCGCTGGCGTGCCCCGCGTGTTCTGAGCTGGGCTCACCTCAACGCGGCGCCCCTGCTGCGGGCGGCCGCCCACACCTTCCCTGGGCACCAGAGGCTGCTGGACGACGTGCGGACCCACGCGTGTACGCTCGCGGACTCCAGGGCGCTATACATGGTCGGCTCTGGTGCACTGTATCCTGGCTTCTGGCGGAGCCCTGCTATTGTGGAGAACCTTGCTCTGGCCTTGGGTGGACCCGCCCCGGCTTGGCCGTGGGCATCGCTTCTCCCCCGTGCTCGTGAAGCGCTTGCCAGTGCTGCCGAGGCCCCTCCTGGTGTCCGCCCCCGTCCTCAACGCGCTGTTCATCGTGCTCTTCGCGACCTGGCGGCCTCTGCCACGCCGCTGCGCGACTTCCTCCGCTCACGGCTCCAGAAGTTCTTCTTCCCACGTCGCGGTGCTCTACTCGACCTGATCGATTGGCAGCGCGTCTCTGCCACGCTCAACCTGTGCCCCTGCTCATGGGTGTGGGCCGCTCTGAGGACCTGGTGCGATGGCTGGCTTACCTCATCTCGCATCAACCACCCTGCAGGCAGGCGCGGCTGCGCCCTGGGGTGTCGCAACTGTGTTGACTCGCTTCTTCACTACTCAAGGTGCGTGCGGATGCATGCTGCGCTGCGCCGTGCCCTCGGGCATGGCTTCCCACTGGAGCTTGCTGAGAGGCGGGGCCTCGTGGCGCCCTCGACTGCCGCCTTCGGCTTCCCGGCCGCCGCGGTGAGCATGTACAACACGATCCGTCTGATCCTCGACTGGCCGAGCTCGGAGCAGGACGCGTTGAGTGCTGCGCTGGCTGGAGTGAGGAGCATGCGGATGGCCTCGACTGGTGCCCTGCCTGACGACTCACCACTACAAGGGAGCGTCCGCTTTATGACGAGACGAAATCGGTGCCCGTCTTCCTCTTCATCGCCCTCCTCTTCGTCTTCATCCTCGCCCTCCTGTGCCGTCGAGGTGGACGCGGACACTTCCAGCGGCCCTGGCCTGACGCCGACGATGTTCACCGAGCTGCAGGACTCTGACTCGGACGCGGACGATCTGGTGTCATTCGACCTCTGCCCGTGCACTCCTCTGGCGACGCCTGGGACTCCATCGACGGCCGTGGCCGCCCCTCAGCACGTTAGCCACTCGCATGACATGTATGATTGCGACTGGGGGCGACCGACCCCCGTCGAGGTCAGAACGCAAAGTCCTGTCAGCGGGTGCTCCTCGAACCCGACTGCTCAGGCTCATCGAGTATTATGCGAGGAGGGGCCCCGCCTTCCTGCTGAGCTCAGAACGCAAAGTCCTGACGGCGGGTGCTCCTCGAACCCACCGCCTCAGGCTCTTAGAGTATATTGCGAGGGTGTCTCTGATGGGGGGCGCGCGACTCTTCCCACGCGCCCCCCGCCCTCGGAGAAGGTCAGATCGCAAAGCCCTGCTCGCGGGTGCTCCTCGAACCCTGGGCTGCTGGCTATCACTAATTGTGGGGGTGATACTTTTGGGGCCTATTGCTTCACGAGTTGCCAGATATTCTCCCCGCGGCTGGATCTGGTCGACGACTCCCTGGGGCGCGTCGTCGGGCTCGCAGATGCGGTCTCCCTCAACCCTGAGAACGGCCGCGGACCCACGGACGCCGCCCCTCTCGATTTCGACTTCGGCCTCGGCCTCGACCTCTGACTCGTGCGCGTGCCCTCAGCGTGTCCTCGTCCAGCGCCCCCGCTCTCCTGTTCAGATTGCCGTGTCCTGGCCACCGCCCCCTGCTCCCGACCGCTCCTTCTCCCCCGCCCCTCTTTGCGAATCATTCCGTGCATTGCTTTTCCGTTGATTCTGACTCAAGAGAATGTGGAGTTGGCCGTCAGATTTTGTCGACGGCGTTGGTCAGCTCGCTTTCGTCTCAGATCCCACCCCGTTCGTGTACTGGTCTCGCATCTCGCCTGCCGCGCCTGTCCCCCTTCCCCTCCCCCCTGCGTTCGAACCTCTTGCTGCTGCCCCCATTCCTCCGCATCCGAGCGCGCCCGTTCGCTGCCGCACGCCGACGCCGATGGGCGGCGCGACGAGGAGGCGTTCATCTAGGCGGGGACCCGCGCCGCTTCCCTACGGTCCACTCCTCCCTCCTCCCTCCTCCTCCTCCTCCTCCCCCCCCTCCTCCTCCTCCTCCTCCTCCTCCTCCTCCTCTCCCCTCCTCCTCCTCCCCCCCCCTCCCTCCTCCTCCTCGTCCTCCTCTCCTCCTAGCCCGCGGGCCCGAGCTGATTGCTAGGGGCTGCGGCGCATCCATTCTTTCTCTGTGCTTCTCCACAAGAAATCGGGGGGGGGGCCATGCTTATTCCTGCTCGGGCAAGATGAGCGCTCCTTCTCGCCCCTACGCCAATGCCGCGCAGGTGATCAGCTACAACCCTCTCTCCACCCTGAACTGCGGCAGGCTCGGCGACATCTTCAGTGAGTTCAAGCGCGAGGCGGTCATCGGGTTGCAAGGTACCAGACTGCCAGGACATGATCTTGCTATCGAACAGCGAAGTATTGGAAATCATATATTCTATTCTGCTGGATATGGGCGGCGTTCTAACAAGCATGCAGGCGTGGCAATTGGACTTCATCGGCGTCTGTTTCGCGACACCTCTATCAAGGAGATCAAGGTGCCCAAGGACCCGAGCTTGCAAGGGCGTGGCATCCTTATACGCACCCGCACTGACAACATGGATGTTGCATGAATATCTTTGTACTTTCCTCCTGAGAACGTTGGCAACCACAAGCCCAGGTCCCCGTTCCAGAAGCCTCTTTCGTGGACTTCGCAGATTCTTGCTGGACTACCCGCACGCGTTTTACCAATAGTGATGATGGACGGCAATGGCAGAGTTGGCATGCTTGCTGGACCTCAGGGCGTACCCTGCCCAGATGATTGTTTCGCGATTGGCCCGCACTTCAGAGAACCCACCAACGCGAACGGCAGCTACTTGAGGCAATTCTGGATCGACTTTCGCTTGTGTGCGGTGAATACATACTTTCCTCACGGAGCTGGACCTACTCATTATAACTTAGGAATGAACACCCAACACAGGATCGACTACATATGCGTACCTTATGGATTTCTGACATCTGGAGCTATACATTCGGCATTCGTTCTTGAGCGTGCTGGCGATCGACTTCAACTCATACAAAGCATTCGCAGAGCTGATCACCGACCCGTTCAGATAAATCTTGATATTCAACTGCAGTACGATGGCAACAAGCAGACTATGAGATGGAATCGAGAAGGTATGATGCAGGAAATGCTACATGGTGGACTTCGAGATTTGATATACACCGACATCACCCAGTGGTGCCAGGACAGCGAGCAGCAGCGGCAGCAGTTCTTGGACACAGGCTCGGTTACACAATCATGGCAGTTTCTCGTGGACGGATTGCAGCCCATCGCTCAGAAGCACTTCGCACCACGCCCTGACACGAACCTTCGGGACAAATCGAAGCAAAAGGTTCAACTTCTTCGAGAACGACGCGATCTTCGACAAGCGGTGGCTCAGCAATGGACACATGACGGCCTGGGACCTCTGAGATATATCTTTCGCATTCTTGGAATTGGATCGAGCATGCACTCTTTACGAGATCTACCCCACGGATGGCGAGTTGCCGTGTGTCTTGGCAAGGCGAGTAGAAAGGTCACCTCACATATCAAGCAAGCGCAGATCGATCGACAGCTGGCACTGATGGAGGCATGTACGCAGGCATGGAATGATAAGCGCCATGCGGAGGCGCATCAACTCGCACGAATGATTACAGGAAAAAGACTTGGACCCAAACGACGACGGTGCAGACGACCTATTACGTTGCGACTTACCCGAGATGAAGCTGAACAACGTTTCTCGAAAGCAGGAGCTCTTAAAGGATGGGGTGCTCGCAGGATCACGGACGCCATGCTCTTCATTCAGGCACAACAGTCTTGTCGCCCCCCTACTCCAGACGTACGGCCACAGGCTGAACGCGACCTTCTTCGTACCATTCGAGCTCTTGACAGCAAAAAATCGACGGGCAGCTGCGGAATGGGATTTACCTTCTGAGATATGGCGTATCTTTCTTTCTCCACCTTGTGGCACGGTGGCGCAGCATGGCATTGGATTGGACACTCCCACAGAGCAGCTGCAGTGTATGTATGATCGGCTTTTGGTGTTTCATCAGAAGGTTCGCGCGAACAACAAGGCTCCACAGCAGTGGCATCGAGATAAGTGTTTTGGAATCCCCAAGGACTTAGACGACACGCGATGGGTACATGTATATGGTGCTTACAGTAACTCGTTCTATCGCGGCCTCTTTCGTAACCAACCCGCAGACATACTCTATCCTCACGCGTATCATTTTCCTGGAAGGAGGTGCGAGGGTGCAATCGCGGCTACCGCGGTCATGATGGATCGACTTCGGAAGGCTCGGAAATCTCACACCGCTCTCAACTTCGACGCGGTCAACGCTTTCAATTGCGTGAAGCAGGATAGCATCATCTTCCCCACCGCCTCCGAGAGTGACGCGAAGCTTTCTGATGATCGCATTGGTGGATGCGTTACGGAGTATGACGCTCTAGATGGCAGGGTCAACTTTCACCACGGCGAAGGCGCTGCACAAGTGAGTTCGCTTGGCACTGGTCTTTTTGAGAAAGCGTATGGCGCATCGGTCGACGACTGGCGAGCTGATACAACAGATCCACAGTTGCAGGTCCCCTCGGTAGTTCGTGACAATATCGTTGATTGCTCGATCTTTAGATTCGTGGACGACGTCAGGCGCCTACTGCGTGTTCAAGGATTTGCACAGATGAGGGACTCTACTTCACGATGCATCGATTCTCTGTCGCAACACCTCCTGGATATAGGTTGCGCGCAGAATGAGAAGGAGCTGGAGGCCACCGCCTTCTTCATGGGTAAGCTATCTGGCAATCTACAGCGACGTGCCTATGCAGATCCATGGATGCCTGGACGTGTGATGCGAGAGGCTCGATATCTTGGCCCCATGCTTCACTATCGCGGATACACGGGTGTGGAACTTAACCGACGGATTCAAGCGTGCAAGAAGAACTGGTACATGTTTCACAAGTTCTGGTTCAGCAGCGTCTGCCGTGATTTCAAGACCATCTTGTTTCGCATGATGTGTATGGCTTGTCTCATGTCTGGTGTCTTGGGGCTGCCTTTTGCCGAAGAGGACGAGGCCAAGCTCGACAGAACTCAGATATGGTATTGTCGTAAATTGATGCAGGGCGCGGCGACGAATACCACCCTCCTTCCCGACGGCACCGAGAAGAAGACTAGCCTCGCTTCTGCACGAGTTTTGCAGCTGCTCCGATTAGCACCCGTCTCGTTGGAGCTCAGGATTCAGAGATTGAGGTGGTACCAGGCAATGTTCAGGGCCCCCCCCCCCAAAAAAAAAAAAAACGAACAGCTCCTGACTATCCTCTTGGCCCCCCAGATGCCCTTCGAGCAGGACCCAGTGGATCTTAACTTTTTCGTGAAACGGATGATTGAGGATTTGAACTCGCTCGCGGAACTCGAGGAGGGTGCGGATTTCGTGGGTAGGTATGAGGGCGCCCCCCAAAGGCTCTTGCTGGATCAGGATCTGAAGGCCCACTTCTTGGACATCGACGTCTCAGAGCTTCGGAGTAAGTGCCTCTCGGTTGCCGCGCCTCCTCCAGGCCGCCATCAGCCCCCTCAGGATCCCGAAGATGAACCCCCACATGCTCGTGAATACCGATGTCATGATCTTCTCCCGAATGGACAGGAGTGTGGAGAGACGTTCGAGACCCTTAGAGCCCTGCGAGTCCACCAATCTCGTGTTCGAAGAGCGGACGGTGTCGTACATGTTGAGAAGTTCGTGCAAAGTAGTATGTGTCCATGGTGTTCGTCTGGGTTTAGCAGTCGGGACTCAGCGGTATCACATGTGCGCCATGCTTTCATCCAGAATCGGTGTCTTACGGATCATGCCATAACACCACAAAGTGTACCAGATGAAGTTGAACTTGTATGCCCTTTGTGTGAACAGCACTTTACGTCTCTGGCATTATATCACATTCATGTCCGGTCGCATGTTCCAGGGCCTCGAGATATTCATTTATCAGTAGCTCGTTCGGGGCTCGAGATCATCCCAGAACTGGCCGCGCGGTTCGGCCACCTACCTCTCCGCGGACGTAGAGGCCATGCCCCTCGATCTCGCGCTCCCGCCAGCGCAGCGGCAGCGCAGGGAGGAGCCCCTCGGCAAGGCGCTGAAAGAGGCCGACAAGGACAATCTGAAGGCGATGAAGGATATGATGATTCTCGTAGCGAAGTTGGGACTGGCAGCCGAGCATCAGGCACGCGTGGCGAGAGCGGTATCGGACTTGGAGGTGTGCGTGTGCCCGTTGTCGGTCGAGATGGCGCAGGCCGGCTTGGAAGCGGGTCGCGGCCACGCGCAGCGAGCAGCGGGAGTGGCCAAGGAGGATCGCGAGCAGCAGTTGGGTCTCCCGCACACGTCGACATACTTGGCCATCATGAACAAAGCCGAGCAGCAGGCCGTGCAGTTGAGCGGCCAGGCGAAGACGGACTTCGAGCGCTACACTGCCAACTACACGCAGATAAAGGACTCCAAGGGCATGCAGGCCCTACATCACGCGTTGCAGAAGGACATCCCCTACTGCCGCGTGAAGAAAACGTACGCGCGGGACTACGCGAAGATAGAGATCAAGGTGAACAGATCGGCCGTGGCGTGGCCGGCTTGGGAGCATGCCAAAACGTTGTTGGGCAACCAGGGCGGCATCTTCAAGTACGGGATGGCGCCTTCATCAGACATAGCGCGCCGCGTGCAGCAGGTGCTCGAGGAGCTTGGCGAGAGTCGTTCGCACGAGGAGAGGTACCGCTAGCTGGCTCGCGCTCTTCTTCGACTGCGGAAAGAAATACTTCTGCTGGCTCGCTTTCTTCGACTGCGAGAAGAAATGCTTCTGCTGGCTCGTTTTTTTCTTCGACTGCGGAAAGAAATACTGCTGGCTCGTCTTCTTCGACTGCTGGTGGAAATACTTATGCAGGGCTCTCGCTTTCTTCGACTGCTGGTGGAAATACTTCTGCTGAATCCCGACAGCTACTTCGAGCAGCTGAGCGACTTCAGAGAGCGGGATCTGAGGCCGCCCGTTTTGCCGCTGCTGATGTTTCCTCTTCTCCTCCTCCTCCTCCTCCTCCTCCTCGTCGCGTGAAGTAGTGTATCTCGACCGGCACGCTCGAGTTCAGAGCGTTCGTCGGGATGTAATTCGTCGTCGAAGCTGATGGCACCTCCGCCGAGGCGTCCCGTCTGTGGGGTGGGCGTCCCCTGCCCCCTTTCGGGTGCCTCGGGGGGGGTGTCTTCAGCTTCGGGCCCGAGCAGGCTGGGTCACGAGGCGGTGTCCCTGCCCTGCTCTGGCCTCCTAGGCTCCATAGGCCGTGTAGGAGGTTCGGAGTGTAGGGTCGGTGGGTTCGTTGGCCTTGTAGATTTCTTGTCGAGTAGGCCGAACTCCAGCCGATTTTCAGCACGTCTTCGTCCGATCGTAGCACTAGCGCACGCTGTAGAGCACATTTAGCAGCAGAGCAGAGACATATGGGACCAGGAAGGGCATTCATTCATTCATTCATTCATTCATTCATTCATTCATTCCTCCTCCTCCTCCTCCTCCTCCTCCTCCTCCTCCTCCTCTCGGGCCGAACGAAAGGGGGGGATAGGGAAAGGGGGGGTTACGAAATCTGCTGCATGTAGCTAGTTTCGGCCCCGCCGCCGGGCCCATTCCTGGATACATTGGCGCCTCCTGGCGCCGGGTGGCGCCTGGAAAATCAGCTGCGTGAGCTGTTTCTCAAACCGCCCCCCTTGGCTATCCCCCTGTTCGCCCGGCCCGACTGAAGTCGGGCGTCGAACACGCCCACAGAGGCGTCGAACACGCCCACAGACGCGTCCAGCACGCCCACAGAGGCGCCGGACGGTCCTGAATGGAGGACGGACGTCGGATGACGTCGGGCGTGTGCCTTTATACGAGGAAAGTTTAAAAATAGTAAAAAATAGTCTGAGGACGATTGTGTGACTACTTCTTATGTTTCGCTCAGAATCCGCCTGTACGGGACACGCCCGACGGAAAAGGCGGAGCGAATTGCGCCCTGCAAGATGGCCCGGACTGTCGAAGGCCATACTCACGTGCATGAAAATAAACTTCAGGTGCTCCGCGCAGACTTCCTGCATCCGCGCGTTGGCCCTCTCGGCGGCGCCTCCAGCACCGCGGGGGGGGTCCAGCGCAGATGCAGGAAATCCGCGCGGACCGTCGAAAGTTTCTGTTTACGCGTTATTGTTCTTCTTCTGCTGCTACGGGGGGACAGACATTGGAGTTCACTGATGCCCTGCAAGGTGGTCCCAAAAAGGGCCTCCCGGCCTCCCCAAAGGCCCCCAGCAGGGCCCCCAGAAGGCTTCGCCAGGGCCAACGAGGGCCCCTCACGCAGAGAATATCGAGAAGTTGCGGCACCAGCCGTGTCCGCCAGTTTCAGCGGCCTTTGCGGACGCCGTCGAGCAAGGCGTCGGCCGCGAGGTCGCGTTGGTCCAGCTCCACCGTGTTCAGGAGAGCTTCCAACTGCATGAGATCCGCCCGCGACTTGCAAATTAGAGAGTTCTTCCATCCGATCCCCGAGCCTCCTCCCGAAGATCTTGACGGCCGCCTCGCTGGACTCCTCTAGTTCTTGACCGCCGCCGCTGTCGTCGTAACGGCGGTGGCCGCCGCCCGCTTGCGCCTTGCGCAAGCGGTCGTCGCGCTTTTGCTCTTCCTATCCACCTTCGCGGAACTGCTGTCCGTGGTGATTGGCCTGACTTTCAGCTCGATCTCCCCAGGTGTTCCAGAGGCCTCACAGGCCTGCTCTGCCTCGGCCTCGGCGCCGTGCTGGTCGCCGCGGCCGCCCGCCAACCCCTCCTGCCACGTCACGGGGATCCGAACGACCACTCTTCCTGCTTCTCTTCACCCCGGGCCCGGCCGGGGCTGGAGCACGCATGGCCCGTGAGCGCGTCAAGCACTGTCGGACGGGGCTAGGACGGGGATACATCCATTCGGGAGCGTTCTGGAACGTTCTCAGAGAACGCTTTGAGAATGCCGCGGCGCCCGATACGTCCCCTAGAGCCGTCGAATATCAGAGATTCTCGATTCATGTTCACCGCAATTGATCCTCGTCTTGGCTTCGTCTTAGAAGTGGGAAGGGGATGGCTTTCTCAGAAGGCTGCGGGACCTCTCAGGAGCCCTCGCGCCTGCTGATAAGCTTTCCGCGTCTTAGGGGAAGGGGCTTAGGAAGCTTCTCAGGAGGCCAAGGGACTTCCGAGCCTTCTGAGAAGGCCCGCCCCTTCTCGCGTTCCCCCTTCGCTCGCCGCCGAAGTTGGCGCCCTTCGTGACCTGGCTCTGCTTTTCCAGGATCGCGTGCACCGGCTCCCCAAGCGCGATCAGCTCCTTGTCCCTGGCCTTCTGCTTGGCCGTCTTCCAGGCCTTCTCCGGGTCCGCGCTCCTTGAGTTGAGGAGGAGGAGGAGGAGGAGGAGGAGGAGGAGGAGGAGGAGGAGGAGGGGGAGGGGGAGGGGGAGGAGGAGGAGGCGGAGGACGAGGAGAAATAGACAGGTGGAAGAAGGAGTCAGAGGCGGGAGGCAGGAGGCAGAAGGAAGCTTTATAAGGAGGAGGAGGAGGAGGAGGAGGAGGAGGAGCAGGAGGAGGCAGGAGGGAGGCAGGAGGAGGAGGAGGCATGAGGAGGCATGAGGAGGCATGAGGAGGAGGAGGAGGAGGAGGAGGAGGAGGAGGAGGAGGAGGAGGAGGAGGAGGAGGAGGAAGGGGAGGAGGAGGAGGGTGGAGGGAGGAGGGAGGAGGAGGAGGAGGAGGAGGAGGAGGAGGAGGAATGCAGGTCTCGCCTGGAGGCATCCCGAGCAGGAGGAGGAGCAGGAAGAGGAGGCAGTGGCTCGGGGGTAGAGGCAGCCTTTCTGCTGCGCGCGCCCCCGCGCAGGCCTCGCGCTGGCCGCCGCGCTGCTGGCGCCGCTGGCCCCGGCGCGTGGTGCTCCCACCCCCGGAGGAGGAGGAAGGAGGAGGAGGAGGAGGAGGAGGAGGCGGAGGCAGGAGCAGCAGGAGCAGCAGGGAGCAGCAGGAGCAGCAGGAGCAGGAGAGGGAGGAGGAGGAGGAGGAGGAGGAGGAGGAGGAGGAGGAGAAAGAGGAGAGAGGAGGAGAGGAGAGGAGGAGGAGGAGGAGGAGGAGGAGGAGGAGGAGGGGGGAGGGGAGGAGGGGAGGGGGAGGGGGAGTGGTAGGAGGAGGAGGAGGAGGAGGAGGAGGAGGAGGAGGAGGAGGAGGAGGAGGAGGAGGAGGAGGGGGAGGGGGAGGGGGAGGAGGAACGGCAGGAACATGATGATATACAGGAGGAGGAGGACGAGGACGGTGGGGAGGAGGAGGAGGAGGAGGAGGGGGGAGGAGGCCTCCTTCCGCCGTGCTCCTGCTGCCCAGCTGAGGTCGGGTCCGACGGCAGGGTGTCTCCGGTGCATCGCCGATGCACGAGCGATGCGCGGGCGAGGCGGCGCGGGCTTTCGATCCCAAGTGCGGTAGGTTCGCGTGGTGTCGGCGTTGGGTTGCTTGGTTGCCTGGGTCGCTTGGGTTTGGAACCGCCTGGGGGCGCCTGGGTGGCTTGGGTTTGGAACGGCGCCCTGGCGCGCTCCGCGTGCCAGGGAGGTGGCCTCAGCGCAGATCCAAGAGATTGGCGCGGAGCTCCGGCGGTGTGTTGTGATGTTGCTTTCCCCCGTTCTCCTGACATGGGGTTCTTGATGCCTATCTTATAAGGTGGGGTTATTGTTGTTACTCTGAGCGCGCCGATTCCCGCACGCCCCCCCTTTTCTCCTGATCACTCAGCCTCACTATTCAGGCTCACTCCTAGACTTACTCAGACCCGTGCGTATTCACTCACACCCAGACTCCTCACACTCAGACTCATTCACACTCAGACCCATTCATTTTCGGACTCGCTCGCACTCAGACGCATTCATTCCCAGATTCAGATTCTCTGGCTTACGCCACACCGCCGACCCCTTGGGATGCTTTGTTTGGGTGCGTCGGTTTTTTTGTGGGGCGGGCCCTGGGCAGTCCGGCTGCAGATGCAGGCTTTGTGGTGTACGTGTGCGTTTCCGGGTAGGGGTGGGGTGAGGGGGGTCTCAAAGTGTCATGTGTTAGTGTTCCGTGCGCGTTGTTCCATTGAGTGGCGCAGTATGGGTTGCTAGCGGGTCGCCCACCAACGTGTGCAATTAATCAACCCGACTGGGCTCTGGGGGGAGGTTGTGGAGGGCGACACATCACACACGCCGATGATGCCCAAGGGGTCGGCGTTTCTCACGCCGCCCATATATTGTAGCGGAGCAGCGATTCCTTCCGCGGTTCCAGCGCAGATTCTTGTTTTGGTGTCACAAAATAGAGTAGCGCTTGCAGTTTTCGTGGCCCGCGCCCGCGGCTGGCGTCGCAGCCTCAGCGCGGAATTCGAGGCAGGATTCTGCAACATAATGTGAGGTCCGCCAGCACAAAGGGGGAAACACAACCACCTTCATCAAGGTCGTCATCATCGTCGTCGTCATCGTCACCATCATCATCGTCAGCATCGCCATCATCATCGTCATCTTTCTCACGTGTTTGAGTGCTTGCTCTATGGTCGTGCTCCTCCTCCTCCCGCTCGTTTTTCTTTTTCCTTTCTTCCTTCTCGGGCTAAATGTGCCTTTATGTATAAGACTGGCGTTCTTCTGCCATAAATGGTGGGAGAGGGGGGGGGTACAGGACGCGCACTTGATGCAACGGAGAGGGGGTACGGGGGATAAATTTCGGCGGAGGAGCACGAAGTCGCGGAGGGAGGATCGGCGAGAGGGTGAGCAGGCAGGTGGTCTTCATGCTCCCTCTCCATCTCATCCTCAATTCTCTTACCCCGACCAAAATCCGCTCAGAATCGTTCCTGGACTCCTCCCAGGGTCCATCCGGTGCAGTTTTCTACGCGGATCCGTTTCTGACGGCCCCGGGTCCCGAGAACCGCCCCGCAGAGGCCGAGGAAAGCGAAACACGCCCTCGAATTCTGACGTCCGATGTCGCGATTGTTTCGGGAAGCGGTTTCTTGGGGGGCTCGACCGTATCCCGGGGACTGGTTCGTTATCCTGGCATGAGTTGTTTATTTGACGTTGCTGGGGCCCGTTGAGGGCCCCCCCGGGGCCGAAAATCAACAACACATTCGGATCGACTTATTCGACACGTCAGAGGCCTGGGAACGTCGAACCTGGAACCCTCTCCTCCTCCGCGCGCGGCAGCGCTTCCTTGCGCCGGCCTCGCCGCGCCGCCCGACGCCGCGTCGGCCGCCGAGCGCGGCGAGGCCGGGGCAATGACATAGACGACGAATCAAAGCGTCGGGTACATGTAGGGGGTACAGCAGTGGCGGAAGCTCGTCGACAGAGTGCGGAAGCCATGGCTTTGTCTGCGCGCGTGTGGCGGCGGCTTCCTGGCGGCGGCGGGGTTCGCCGAAGGGCGGGCGGGCGCGAACAGACGGTCGCCAGGAAGTGCCGGGCGCGGAGTTGAAACGGAGGGAAGCGGAGGCAAGGGCGTCGCAAACCAAAGAGAGTGGAGATTCCATGGCGGCTTATGAAAGCGAAGACGGGCGCATTGTGTCCGAGGCGGCTGGGGCCGCGCGGGAGCTGAGGAAATGGAGAGCGAGTCTCAGCGGGCCCGAGGAGGAGCGCCCTCTGAAGCTAAACGAGCAGCAGCGGGGAGTGGTCGGGAAAGTCGTCAGCAGGATGATAGAGGAGTGCGCGGAGGACGATTCAGCGCGGGCAAGCGGGGAACCTTTGTTGTGGATGTTGCACGGGGGGCCAGGAACAGGCAAGAGCTACGTGGTGAACGCTTTACGGACGCACGTGTTCGAGGGTATCACGAAATGGAGACACGGGCTGGACTTTCAAGTGGCGGCGCTACAGGCGACGAACGCGTCGGCGCTGGACGGGCGCACATTGCATGCCGCTTTTGGGATGACGCCTTTTGCGCGTGGATCGGAGAACGCCAAGAGGCGCGGGTCGGACGAGGCAAAAAAACTGGAGGTTCCCAAGCGGATACAACAGGGGCAGTGGTTAATCATCGATGAGATTAGCATGGTCAGTGCCAGCTTTCTCGCGGAGTTGGACGCGCATTTGCGGTCGGTCATGTCAGCGGCGCGCCAGGGAAAGGCCGACGCCGAAGGGGTGGGCAGACTGTTTGGAGGGGTGAATGTATTGTTTTGTGGAGATTTCTACCAGCTGGAGCCGCCGGGTGGTGCGCCCTTGAACGCGACCCCGACGTCGTGGGTTCGCAAGGCACGGGAGTACGCGCCAAGCGCGGGGGAGGACCATGGGCATTGTATTTTCTGGGGTGGGTGGCACGGGTCCGTTGCAGGAATGACCGAGCTAGTGGAATGCAAGCGATTGGAAGGTCATGACGAGTGGTTCTTGGGTGTTCAGGACGAGTTCCGGCGCGGGGCCCTGAGCGAACGGACGCACCAGTTCCTGCGCGGCAGACCGACGGACGTAGCCGGATCGCGGGTGGGGCGCGGGCCAACGTGCGGGTCAGGGCACTGCGCGAAGAATGCAGGGGGCCATTGCAAGAGACAGCGCGCAGGAGTGCGGGCTTTGTCAAGCAGAGCGCCGTAGACGGCAGTTGGTCGCGACGGGGCCAGATGGCGAACGGTTCTTTTTGCCGGGGTTCGTGAAGGCAACAGCGATTTACCCGAACCAGGATGTGAAATGCAAAGTCGCGCGCCAGCGTGCCGTGGACTGGGCCGCGAGCGAGGGGCAGCAAATTTCGTGGGTGTACGCGAGAGACGCAGCGCGTCATGGAGCCTTCCAAAAGAGGCCATACTCGTCTGTTGACTAGGTTCGGTGGCTGGGATACCATGATAAAGCATGCGCAGATATGCCGGCGTGGCTGCCAATGGCGGCGGGCATGCCCGTGGTTGTGACGGATCATTTGGATCGGGGTGAGAAGCACCTGCTCCGCGGGTGCCACGCGACGATTCACTCGTGGGTCGTCGATGAGGATGAGGGTGCTGTTGCGGGCGCGGCGGAAGTAGCGCTTCGAAGGGTGCCGAGGCAGATCGTGCTCGACTTTCACACGGACGCGTGGACGCTGAAGAGCATGCCGGGGCCTGGTTTGCATCCGATCTTGCCGAAACGATGGGTCTGGTTCTTGGACGCGCACCGAAAGAAGCCTGTGTTGGGAGTTCGGCGGACGCAGTCTCTGATATCGCCGGGCCTGGCAAGCACGGCTCACGCGGCCCAGGGCCGATCCTTGGACGTTGTCATAGCAGATTTGCAGGAGGGTCGAAATGTGAGTTGGATGTCGACGTCGAATTACGCGGCAATCACCCGCGTGGAAACTCGCGGAGGTTTGCTGATGCATCGCCCGTTTGAGTTGAAGCCGCATGCCCAAGGTGAGATGGAAAGGGGCGAAACATCTGCTAGGCAAGTTGCGCGGGGAGGAGGTGCCGCGGGCGGAAATAAAGGCGAAGCTGACGCCCCGCAAGGCGTGCAGTAGATGTAGGGCCGTGAAAGAAAAAGCGGGTTGATTTCACGCCCACAGAGTTCAAGGAAAAGGAGGGGCCGAGTTTTTGTCGCGAGTGCGCGGATGAGTTGAAGGAGGCAGGCGAAAAGTGGTGCACCGAATGCAAGACGTGGGCCGCGTTGGGGCCGAGGGTGCCGGAGAGCGAGGCTCGCGGAGGGCGAGTGCATGCAAGGGCGAGCAAGTGCGAGAGATGCGCAGGGTCCGCGACGGCGCGGAAGTCACGGAAGGAATCGGAAGCGCGGCAGGAGAAGGGTCAGCAGAAGTTCAAGATTCGGTACGCGAAGTGCGCGAATTTCTTGAAGACGGAGACAGAAGTGGCGGCGAACCAGTGCGGTTCGAAAGGCGCGGGGAAGAGGCTTTGCAGGGCGTGCGCCCGCAAGGGGAAGGGCGGGCGGAACGAGAAGGCGGACGCAGGGAATCGCAAGCGAAAAGCAGAGGCGGACGCGAAGCCGCTGACGTGCGCGGCGCGCGGAGGAGCGTTCTCGGATACGAAACATATGAAGCAGAAGCAAGTGAAATATCATCGACAGGCAAAAGGAGCCAAAGTTGCGCGCGGAGCCTGTAGGACACTCGGGTTCACAGCGCGCAGTTGCCAGGCGTATCAGTGTAACGGCCCGTGCAAGAGAAGACTACTAACGTCTGCGTACCCCGACCTGCACAATGTCCCGCGCGACGCAAAGAATGGCACCCTGAAGTGCACGACGTGCAAATGATGCACATTCGGGAAAAAACTATAAAAAGGAGGACGGGGGAAAAGGATGGGCGGCGAGGCGGGAAATGGGGAGAAGAAGCATCGAAGAGGATAAGGTGAAGCGGGGCAGGAAGAATAGGAGAGGAACGAGGAGGAAGTGGAGCAAGAGAAGGAGGAGGAGGAGGAGGACAAGGGAGACCCTGAGTAGAGGTTTGTTGTCTGTGTTTGGGGGTATCGAGGCACGCCTCTCCAGGACCTCTGGAAGGCTGTTTTGAAGCCACTTATGCACCCGGATGGAAAAGAAAGCGAGGAGCAGGAGAGGGACACGGAAGGAATGCTCTTGGTCATGGGTTATGGGTTAGCGGCTTCTTGGATGTGTATTGGGATCTCGCGGCACGCTTCTCGGAGGCCTGTCGAATACGGTTTTGAAACCACTTGGGGGCCGTTTCGGAGCCTCTGAGGGGCTTCTTGGGGGTTCCTTGGGGCGTCTTGGGGGCCTCTTGGGGGCCTCTGGCGGCCTCTTGGGGCACGCTTGGGGCGCACTTGATGTTTTGAATGTTTGGCGGCCCGCTTGGGCCCCTATTGGTGCCGTCTTGGGGCCCTCTTGGGCCGTCTTGGGGACCTCTTGGGCCGTCTTGGGGCCATCTTGGGCCGTTTTGGGGCCGTCGTGTAAGCCTTTTGGGCCGTCTTGGGGCTGTTTTCGGGGCCTCTTGGGCCGTCTTGGAGCGTCGGGAAGCCGAAAAGGCGAAAAGACAAACAACCCCGAAAAACACAATGGACAATCAACAATTTTAGCCTCCCGGGGCCCTCTTGGGAGGCTTGTTTGTGACCTCTTGGGCCGTCTTCGAGGCCTCTTGGCCCGTCTTGGGGTCATCTTGGGCGTTTTGGAGCGCTGGTTTGGCGTCTCAGGGCCCTCGTGGGCCGTCTTGGAGGCCTCTTGGGGCCTTTTTGGCCCATTTTTAGGCCTTCTTGGGCCCAGAAGAGCCCGTGAGTCGCTCGTCGGGGGTCCCCCCCCCCCGTCCGAATCGACCGGACGGGGCTCCCGGGGGAAGGGTTTGGGGAGGGGGGAGCATCTCACACGCCGATGATCCCCAAGGGGTCGGCGGACTTTTTCTTTCATAGCGGTTCGCTAGAGGATTCGAGGAGGCTCACATATTCTTCGCACCAGAAACTCTCGACAGAGGGGGTGGCCGGAGGGAGGCGTCTCGCCGGTCTGGCAGCGGTCCAGGATCGATTCTCTACCGAGTTTTGGCTCGATTCCAGCCTTCGCAGATCCAAACACAAGACTCACTATTGTGTTCTGGCTCGATGTGGCTTCGAAGTGAGACTCGCGTTGATGGTCTGGTTCGATGTCAGCCCTCCCAGATACAGACATGAGACTCACTGTGGTGCTCTGGCTCGGTTTGGTCCACAAATGGGACCCACTATGGCTCTCTGGCTCGATTGCAGTTCAAAGATTTCTCACACCAGAGTGTTCACAGGGGCTGCCGAGCTTTCTGGCTCGATGTCAGCCTTCGGTGATCCAGGCATGCGACTCGCTATGGCGTTCTGCTTGGATTCTCGCCGTGTAGAAGTTCTTGCAGGGGCATCGGGGTCTCACCATTCCAGCTGTCCTGTTCTGGCTCGATTTCAACCTTCGCAGATACAGAAATGATATTCACTGTGGTGTCCTGTACCGATTTCAGCCATCGCAGGTCCAGAAAAGGTTGCAGGGGTATCGGATTCACACCACTCCAGCTGTCCCAGGTCTAGAAAATGTGGCAAGGCCAGGTTTGCTTGTTTGGGTTCCCTTCACCTTATGCTTCCACAGCAAGTTCTGAGGATGTCTCAGTCGAGGCGCTGCAACTCAAAAAGGGGAGGCGCCCGGTGGGTATCTCAGGGGCCCGTTCGCGCCCAGATCGTGGGGACATCTCAGGCGATGTGCTTGTTTGCGTGCCCAACATCCTCTGATGTCGCAGCAGTTTGCGAGGCTGTGTCAGGCGAGGCGCATGATTGAGAACTCGCAAAAGGGGGGCAGGGAGGTATCTCACGGACCCGTTCGCGCCCAATGTGCGGGGATGTCTCAGGCGGCTTGCTCGCTTGGGTGCCCAACATATCAAATGGATGTTAATTGGGATCTCGTGGAATGCCTCACGTGGGCCTTTGGGAGGCAGTGTGGGGCCGTTTGGGGGCCTCTTTTGGCCTCTTTTGGAGCTCTTGGCGGCCTCTTGGGGTTTCCTGGAGGCCTCTTGGGGGCCTTTCGGGCTGCCTAAGCGCATTTTGGTGCCTCCTGGGGGTCTTTCGAGCGGACAGCTCGGATTTTATGTTCGTGCGCCCTCTCTTTGGCCTTTTTGGGGCCCTCTTGGGCCATCTTGGGCGCCTCTTGTGCCGAGTCGGGGTCCTCTTGGGCCGCCTTGGAGCACTTTTGGATGCGTCTTGGGCCTTCTTGGGGCAGTTCGGCTGATTTCTAGCGCCGTCTGGTGGCGTCGGGAAGCCGAAACGACGAAAACGCCCAAATCCCTTAAAGTCAGCGAGGTTTGCCTATTGGGGCCCTCCTGGGAGGCCTCTTTGAAACCTCTTGGGGCGTTTTGGAGGCCCCTCGGGCAATCTGGAGGCCATTTTGGAAGTCTTCGAGCGATCGTTCGGCGACCCGGGGCACTTTTGGACAGTCTTCGGGGCCTCTTGGAGCCCTCATGACCCGCCTTTGAGCCCTCCTGCGCTCGAATATGTCACGCGCCACCACTTGGCAAAGCCCAGGAGCCACGCGGGAAACCTCAGGGGGCACGCAGGAACCCCCAGGAGATGTCGGATTTTGGGGTCCGGGCCCCTTCAGATGAAAGAATCAGGCAAAAGGACTGGAAGACACGCAATCGTGTCCAGAGGCACGGTGGCGGAATCTCGTCATCGGAACGGTTCCTGTTGATGTCTCGGGCGAGTCGCCGGTCTCAGCATTCTCAAAGGGGGCGCGCCAGGGGGGTGATGATCTCACGGGCCCGCTCGCGCCCACCTGGTAGGGATGCCTCAAGCGGCTTTCCTGTTCAGATGCCCAGCATACTTCCACCGCCAGAGTATGTCCACATCCACCGCTTCGGAGTCATGCCCTGGGAGTTCGAGGAACGGTGGATATGGATATCTGCCCACCCGCGTTGACGCGCAGATATCCATATCCGCCGCTCCCCGAGTCCTCGGAACACGACCCAGCAGCAGTGGATATGGTCATACTCTGGCGGCGCAATACTTTGCTTTCGGAGCAGTTTGTAAAGTCGCCTCAGGCGCGGCGCTGGTCTCATCACCATCAAGGGGCGCCAGGGTGGGTATCTCACTGGCTTATCCGCGTCCAGATTGCGGGGATGTCTCAGTTGGTGTGCGTGCGTCGGGGCACTGACATGAGCCCTTTGGAGCTCTCTTGGCGCGTTCTCGGGGCGGCCCTTGGCGCATTTAGGGCCATCTTGGTCCCTGTTGGGCCCCTCGTGGCGCCGTCTTGGGCCATTTTGGAAGCGGTCTGGGACCTGAGTTCCTCGGAAGCGAAACGGCGAAATGGCAACACACATAAAACAACACGCGGATTTTGCCGTTTCCCATGACGTGCAGCAGCCTTGGAACCGTCTTGGGGCTTCTTGGAGCCATGGTGGAAACTACATTGAACCATGTTGGGATACATTGGGCGATCTTGGAGGCCACTTTGGGGTCTCCAAGACCATCTTGGAGCCATCTTGCCTTCACGAAACGCCTCTTCCAGACTCAAGGGGGGGAGGGATGAGAGGGGCAGGGGGAACACCCTCACCGAAGGGGAAGACGCAGGGTTAGCAGAACGACCTCGTTAGACCACTCAGGCCCAGAAGGCTATGACTTCGTGTTGTCGGACGGGGGTCCCTGCTCGAACGAGGGCCCCCCATGTCCACGCCTGCTGCCCAAAGCCTGGTGTCCACACCTGTAGCGCCTCCATCGCCCTGCCCTCCCTCACTCCCTCCCCCTGTCGCTCTGAAGGCGTTGCTTATGGGTTGCGGTGACACCCCTCCGCCCCCTGAGAACCCCTTCTGCCCCCCACCCCCCTTCGCCCCCTCAGACCTCCTCCGCGCCCCCGTCTCTCTCCTCCGCCCCCCCCATCCCCTCTCCCCCCACCCGCACCCCACCCTTCGCTCCTCGCGGCCCACCCCACCCCCCGCCGCCCCCTCTCACCCTCCGCCCCCTCCGCCCACTTCTCCGCCCCCATCTTGTCGTCTCCGCCCCTCCGCCCCCCTCTCATCCCCCGCCCCCCGCCGCCACCCTCTTTTCTCAGATGGTGATGATTTCCCGTGCTCTGTTTTTGATTACACATAATATGGATGGGCGACCTTCCCAAGGATACCCTTGCATCCTTGTCCCTTCGGCCCATCCTTGGCCACATTCTCTGGCCGTGCCCCGCTCGAAAAGCGCCGAAATGGCCCTCCCAGGCCCTTGCATCCTTATCGCGACTCCTTGCTATACGGGTTGGTACAGGTACAGGTACAGGTACAGGTACAGGTACAGCCTGCATGCCGGCTCCAGAGGAGCGGTCCCTCAAAGGGGCAGGCGGCGGCACAGGACAGTGAAACGTGTCTTGGGTGAAAACTGCAGTATAAATCGCTCACTTCTGGTAGAAGACGACAGACACGTGTTGGTACGTGGATTGCAACAGGAGACAGAAGACGAACGAGACAAGAGATAAACATTCACCCGATTGGGTATGACAACGAATCTCCCCATCTTGAATAAGGCTTGCCTGGGCGACGAACAGCGGCGCAGCGAAACCATTGCCTCCACGTCAGGAGTCGGCGGCTCCACTTCTCCTCTGCCCCAGAAGACACCTTCGTCGCAAACGTGAACTTCCGAGAAGCATGTGCAGTTGCCCAATTCTGAAAGCCCCACTCCGCACACGCAGATTCCACCCGGATTGTCGCTCTTTTGATGTACTCAACCCATGACTCCTCTGCGCCCCGGGCCACGCGGAAGATCTTCCTGGCCATCTTGCGCCAAGCTACTCTCAACTTGCTCCCGTCGACGGCACCGAGGGTCCAGCATTCGCTGCCGTATAGGGCCGTGGGCGTGACGACTGCCTCGAACAGCCTGAAGCGCGACCTCAGCGGGTATGATCGAGAACACAATACGTCTTTGAACTTTGCAAAACATCTCCATGCTGAAGACAACCTGCTGGACAGCTCCGCTTCATGGTATTCGCCCATGCACAAAATTCGCCCCAAATACTTCTCTTTGCTCGTCTTCGGGTTGACTGTCTGTTTCATTTTTGTTGGACTCTGTGCATTATTCTTCGTCCAAAAACCGCCTGGCAGGAGGACATGCCCGACCTGACTCTTGTCTCTCCCCAAGCACTGGGCTTTGGCGACCCCGTGCTCCGCCCCCCCAGGGCCCCCCCCACTCCGCGAGGCGGGCCCGGGGGCCCTGCCGCCCTTGCCGCCGGCCCAGCCTCGCGCGGCGGCAGGCCCTCGCCCGCAGCCACCCCCCATCCAGCCAGTCGTGTTCCATCTGAACACGCCCTCCGCCTCGACTCCTTCTTCGCCCTCCTCCTCCTCCTCGACTCCTCCTCCACGACTCCCCCTCCTCCTCGACTCCGCCTCCTCCTCCTCCTCCTCGACTCCTTCTTCTCGACTCCTCCTCCTCCTCCTCCTCCTCCTCCTCCTTCTCGACTCCTGCTCCCCCCCTCCTCCTCCTCCTTCTCCTCCTCCTCCTCCTCCTCCTCCTCCTCCTCCTTGACGTTTCCTTGACGTTTCCTTCTTGACTTCTCCTCCTCGACTCCTCCTTCTCCTCCTTCTCCTCCTCGACTCCTCCTCAACTCCTCCTCTCCATCTTCTTCCTCGTCTCCTTTCCGTCACCCTCCTCCTGCTTCTCTCCTCCTCCTCCCCGACTCCTCCCCGTCCCCCCCCAGTCCAGTTCCCCACGAGTATGTTCGCCCTCTCGCGCCCCGAGTCGTGTCGGTCGGGCGGTGCGGGCGTTTCGCTCGAGAAGTCCCCACCATATATGATATTGGCGTGGAATCTCTGCAAGAGTTCGCGGATGGACAGGCCTCGGAAAAAATAGCGAACATTCATGCCACATTCATGTGTCAACGCGTCCCCCTCCCCCCAATGTTCAAAGTTTGCGGTGGGTCTGCTGAGCTGCACCTCGACCACAGTCTCCCCCGCGCGTGCCAACTGTTGAGTTTGGAGGGCAGGGGGGGGGGTCACTGATTGCTGCCCTCTACCGGAGTTCGCGGATGCATGGCGGGTGGTCAGCGCCCCGAATCATCAGGGGTAGCTCGGGTCAGGGCTAACTCGGGTTCGTTTTTCGGGATTCCGAACCCGAGTTTCCCCGGGCACGAGTTACCCCGGGTAATTCGGGCGTCCAGGGCCCCAAATCATCAGGGGTAGCTCGGGTCAGGGGTAGCTCGGGTGCGGGGATCCCAACCCGATTTACCCCAGACCCGAGGTGGTTTTTCGACGTCGGGTCCTCGCCCGAGAGCAGCGCACATTCGTGTCCAGTGCCTGCAAGGAGTTGTTTCACGGGCGGCGGGCGGGCCGCTTCCAGAGTGCGGCTCTCTCGCTGCCGCGCAGCGCGCGGTCGCTGCAACACGTCCGCCAGAATTGTCCACGGGTGGTGGGCGGCTCCTTCTCGAGTTGCGGTTCTCTTCGATGCTCGTTTTGGGGACATTCCTGGGGGCCACCTAATGGATCTGTTCGACTCAGGTTCGACTCAAGTTCGACTCAGGTTCGACTCAGGTTCGACTCAGGTTCGACTCAGGTTCGACTCAAGTTCGACCCAGGTTCGACTCAGGTTCGACGCAGCTTCGACGCACGAGTGAGGCGAGTGGCTCCGGGAAGGTCCCCCAGAATGAGCATCTGAGGTGCTCGTCTCGGCGCCGCACGCATCCGTCTTACAGTACAGCAGCACAGGGGTTTCACGGAGAGGGCGGTTACTTGTCAACGTGTGTTCTCGTCTTTAGCGCCGCGCAGATGCAGTTTGAGGGTGCACATCTGTTTCAAGGGTTCTCATGTTTAGCGTCCCAGAAGTTGTCTTTTGGCACGATGTTGGATTGTCAGGGCTCAGTGGTTATGTTGATTCGCGCTGCTGAAGTCCCGGAATGCCCTGGCTCGACTCAGGATCGTTAAGACGCAACAGTATCGGTAATTCGCGGACTTGAAGCCCCAGGAATGGTGTATTGGCACAGGTCACGATTTTCAAGCAGTATCTGGGCATTTCCATGAATCCGTGTAGCGGTCTGTGAAAGGGGGATTTTGGACGGAGGGTTGATTGCAATATCGTTGATGAGTCTTGGGTTTACTGGTCGTCCTCGCTCCTCGCCCACCTTTTGTGGATGTCAGGCCATCTTGAAGCACTTTCTTAGGTCATCCTCGTTCCTCCTCTTGTTCCTCACCTCCTCCCCCCTCCCGTGGACTACTTGAGTGGGTTCCCGCCTGTTACGCGCATGCAGCCGAGTGTGTGTGTGTGTGTGTGCGTGCGTGCGTGCGTGCGTGTGTGTGTGTGTGTGTGTGTGTGTGTGTGTGCGTGCGTGTGTGTGGTCGTCAGTTCTCAGAGGTCATCGGGCTGGGGGGCTCCAGCATAGCAGAGGTAGGACACAAGCTCTCGCCTCCCCCCCCTCCCCTTCCCCCCCCCCACTTCTCCTCCTCCCTCTCCTCCTCCTTATCGAAGAAGAAAATACAGTTCAGAACACGATAGAAACTTGAACTGTCAGCGGTTACCATTACCCACGGCCTAACCCCCTCTCCCATGAGTAACGACCGTCACCAGAAATCATAAAGACATCTCGGGCGTAAACGTATCTGTTCGGAGGTCCGCGCGGATCTTCTCGGTCTGCGCTGGACGCTGGACCTGGAGGCAACGCCAGTTAATCATATACTTGGCATCCGTGTACATTTGTTCTCGGTGAGGACCATCGCGTAGCATGTTGGATCATCTGGCGAACTATCCGGGCGATCGGCCCAACCATATGTTGTCGTGGGTACCGCGTTGTGGGCACCGCTTTCGGTGGAGCCCCCTACGGGGCCGCGAAATGTGTGAGTGGTGAGCGGGGAACCGCATGCAGACCGTGCCATTGGCGCCTTCGGTGGAGTTCCCTACAGGGCCACGGGACGTGTGAGGGGTGCGCAAAAATTGGCGAAGGACAGCATGTGGACCCTGCCACTGGGGCCTTCAGCGGAGCTCCCTATGGGGCAACGAAGCGTTTGAAGGGTGCGCCGACATGGGCGGGGAAACGATCGTGGATCCTGCCATTGGGCATTCGGTGGAGATCCCTATATGGGCCACGGAACGTGTGAGGAATATGCCTACATGGGCGGGGGAAAGCATGTGGACTCCGCCATTTGGGCCTTCGCTGGAGCTCCCTATGGGGCCACGCAACGTGGACGGACCGCATGTGGACCCTGACACAGGGGCCCCTCTATGGGGCCACGAAACGTGTGGGCGGGGGGCAGCCGCATGTGGACCCTGCCACTGGGGCCTTCTGCTGGGCTCCCTCTGGGGCAACGAAACGTGCGAGGAGTGTGCCGAAACGGGCGGGGAGCCACATGTGGACCCTGCCCTTGGGGCCTTCGGTGGAGCTCAGTACGGGACCACGAAATGTTGTACTTGGTGTGCGGACGTGGTTGACCTGCGGAGGGGAGAGGTCATGGTGGGAGGAGGGATGGGGGGCCCGAGAAGGAAGGGGTGAGACGCGGCGCGCTGTCTCTTGAAGAACGAGGGCCCGACACCCCAGGATGGCTGGGGAAAGCAGAACACAGCACGAAACCGAAACTTGCACGTAGAAAGGACGTCCGATGGATCGCACGTATACAGTCGGGGCGCTGAAGAAGGAACCCGTTTTCGTTGGGGAGGGACTCGGTGATCTTTGATTGGTTCACAGTATGGCCCCGATTTGCCGTAGGTTCCCGACGGACGAATCGAAGGTTCACTGATGGATGAAATGGGCCTCGTTCCTTATTCAGGGTTCCTTTTGTCAACGCCCCGATGATGCTGATGATGCTGCTGATGATGATGGTGATGATGTTGATGATGATGACGATGCTGCTGCTGATGATGATGATGATGATGATGATGATGGTGATGATGATCATGATCATGATCATGATCATGATCATGATGATGATGATGACGACGATGATGATGGCAGTCATAATAGTGGTGGTGATGCTGCTGCTGGTGATGCGAATACTCATCGGTCTCCGGACCGTCTCGCCCGCGGACCGCTGCGCCCGCGGACCGTCCCGCAGTTGCTGGGCCGCCCCGTCCCGCACCGCTCTCCCCCGCGCCGCCCCGCACCGGCCAGGACGGCGTCGCACCGGACCCCTGCCTTCTCCTCCTCCTCCTCCTCCTCCTCCTCCTCCTCCTCTTCCTCCTTCCTCCTTCCTCCCTGCTCCTCCTCCTCCTCCTCCTCCTCCTCCTCCTTCCTCCCTGCTCCATCCTCCTCCTTCTCTTCCTCCTCCTCCTCACCCGTGCGGGTGCGCCTGCCCGCTCGGCTGCAGTCCCGCTGGCCCGCTCTGACCTCCCGCGCTCGGCCCACCCGGTCGGTCCCCGCCCTCGAGGCTCCGCGCGTTGGGCTTCGCCCGCCGGGCCCGTCTGCCTCGGACCAGGTGGAGGAGGAGGAGGAAGGGGAGGAGGAGGAGGAGGAGGAGGAGGAGGAGGAGGAGGAGGAGGAGGAGGAGGAGGAGGAGGAGGAGGAGGAGGAGGAGGAGGAGGAGGAGGAGGAGGAGGAGGAGGAGGAGGAGGAGGAGGAGGAGGAGGAGGAGGAGGAGGAGGAGGAGGAGGAGGGAGGAGGAGGAGGAGGAGGAGGAGGAGGAGGAGGAGGAGGAGGAGGAGGAGGAGGAGGAGGAGGAGGAGGAGGAGAGGAGGAGGAGGAGGAGGAGGAGGAGGAGGAGGAGGAGGAGGAGGAGGAGGAGGAGGAGGAGAGGGAGGAGGAGGAGGAGGAGGAGGCAGGAGGAGGAGAGGAGAAGGAGGAGGAGGAGGAGGGGGAGTAGGAGGGGGAGGATGAGGATGAGGAGGAGGATGTGGATGAGGAGATGATGAGGAGGAGAGACGGATGAGAGGAGGAGGAGGGGAGGAGAGGAGGAGGAGGAGGAGGAGGGGGAGGGAGGAGGAGGAGGAGGTGGAGGAGGAGGAGGAGGAGGGAGCAGGAGGAGCAGGAGGAGGAGGTGGAGAGAGGGGAGGAGGAGGAGGAGAGGAAGAGGAGGAGATGGGGGAGGAGGAGGAGGAGGAGGAGGAGGAGGAGAGGAGGATGAGGAGGAGGAGGAGGAGGAGGAGGACAAGGAGGTTTTTTTTTGCTGCAAGAACGATGCCTGGCGGTCCCCGCCCCAGCTCGCCACAAGAGAAAGAGGATGGGCGGGCACTCCGCCACGGGGTGCCTCCCGCCCCGTCCTGCCTCAGTCCATGAGGCACTCCCAGAAAGCGTCACACTCCTCCTGTACCAGGGAGCGCGGTACCGCTTCGAAGCAGACCTTTACTGCATAAGGATTCCTGCCTCGGCGCAGGAGCGAGAGGCGGCACCCTGCGGTGGAGTTCGCTGGGGCCCCGACGCAGGCGCCCAGGAGCTTGCACCCCCTCTCGCTCGAAAAGACACCGCACCGATCGCAGAATGTATACTGGCCCACTCGGTGCAGCTCGTGCCCTAGGGCCGCTCCACGGAGGGCGGGAGAAATGTCTCCTTCCCCATCCCCCCGCCCCAGCCCGACTCCCCAACGACGATCCACCCTCATCTTACCCAGGCAGGGTCTACGCGCCAACGCGCGCTTGGTCTTGCTGGAGAAAGCTTTGCGGCCACACGTCGAGCAACGCCACGCCCCCCTCCTCCAGAGGAGGACGTGAGCTCGGGCCCCCTCGGGCGGTCCTTGCCGCCTTCGGCGGGCCCCGCTGGAGCCCGCGGCAGGCCTCCCCGTGGAATCCCCGAAGTCCGCAGTCAACCCCGTCACCCCCGCCACCAGAGTCAACACTGCCTGGACCTCCGCCGAGCGGGTGGTCCAGGTCTGGGCCTTCCACGGGGGGACCTCCTGCATGTCGGCCCCTAGGCGGGCCTCATTATCTGCCAATTGGTTCCCTTGAAAATCGAGAAAACTTTCGTGCGAGTCATCCTTCGGCCCGCGCGCATGGGCCTTTACCTTGACGGCCTGGAAGTCGCCTTCTTGGCTGAAACTATCCTGGAGCTGGGCCCAAATCCTGCCCCAGAGGTCGGCGTGAGGCCTCCGAGGGCTGCAGCACCAACGGGGTCCTCTACGGAGGCCTCGAATGACGGAACTGTTGTCAATCCCTACCCTCAGCGGAGGGTGGGCGCTATACAGCAACTTGAGCAATCCATACAATTCAGCACGGAGGACGGAGGCGAGGATACGCAGCCCTGGGAGGGTACCCCGCATGGCCTTGACAGCCCCCCCGTCCTGGTCCAGGAAAACGAAGCCCCAACCAAAGCTCTTGAGCCCTGGTGGGCCTCTGGCTGATCCGTCAGAGTAGGCCCACCCTGAGACCAGCGGGAGATTCACAAAATCGGGGTTTTCATCCTCCAGGGCAGTAATCCAATCAGACTGCGGGTCCTCCAGGGGGTGCTCGTGAAGCCCACGGGAGAGGAGGAGGGAATCCGAGGAGGAGGATTCAGCACGATGCACGATCCTTTGGAGGCCCTCAGCCTCTGCGACGGTGGCTCTCGCCGCTCCCCGGTCTGGGCAGCAACAGAAACGATGGTGCTGACATCCGACTTCTGCGCCGCAGGCTTGGCAGGACCTGTCGCCCCCGAAGCCCGCGCGCCAGACCTTATCCTGGGTCCAGAAATCTCGGCCTATGTAGGCCAGGATAGCCGATCGCCTCTGCGGCGATCGGTTAGCCTTTCGCCGAAGGAGAGCCCGAATAGGCTCGAGGAAAGGACGGGTGATCCCGAGGTCCCTGGAGGCCGCCCAGGAGGTCATAACCGCAAATTCCAAACGGGTCCAGATCAGCCTCTTGAGACACTGCGGTGCCGTCCTGCGCAGCTCCCAGTGCTGCCCGAGATGGTCGGAGAAAACGTGAGGGGCGGGCCACTTCCACGAGAGGAGATGGAGTGTGGCCCAGACGGCTGAGGCAGGTCCTTTTATCTGTCTCCAGGGGTTGCTCCCAGGCTTGGCGGCAGCAGCCGCGGCACCAGCTCTACGCCACCCCGCAGCCATGATCTCCTCATGGCTGCCAGCAAAGATAGCCTCCGCCCATTTGAGCAGTGGCTTCGTGCAAGCGTCGACCAGGGGGTCGCAGCGAAGCGTCCACAGGCGCAGCAGTCGGTCCTTACCGATTGCGTTCCCGCCCAGCGCTGAAGCCATGAGAGCCCTCGCTCGGGTGAGCCGAGTCGGGTCCATTCCGAGGCAGACCGCCCCATACAGCACAGAGGGGAGAAATCCCATACGCGCAACTTGAAAAGTGCGCGCACCCTGCTTGCCGAGACTCGACAACTTACTTCTGCGTCGCCGAGCGCTCCCCATCCTGGCATCGGCCCTGGCGCGCAGCGACACAACTCCTCCTCCCGCCGAATCAACTCCAAGCTGCGTGCTGTTGGCCTGGACCTCCAGTCCCAGGCTGTGGGCCCAGCCTTTGATGCGGGCCCGCAGGGAGCGCTGCGCTGTCATGATGAACCCCTTGCCCTTCGGCTTGTCTGGTCGGGCCCTGGAGACGGGGATCCCACGGGCCTCCATTTCATCAATATACTGGGTCGTGGCCGCATGCAACGAGGCCGAGACATCCGCCTCCGCACCTCGCGCTTGAATGCTTAAGTCATCAACAAATAGCTTCAGCTGCATGGCAGGGTGCTCTTGCGCCAACCGGTCTACAACTGACAAAATAGCTAGCTTGAGGCATCTCGTGCCCCCGCTGCTGCCAGCAACGACTGCAGAGAAGGTGGTGACCGAGTGCACTGACACCACTCCGCGGAACGAAACAAAGCGCGTGGCTGTGCATATTGGGATCAGGAGCTTCAAAAGCTGCAAACGAAACTGATGCTTGGGCGCCTCGGCCCACAGCAAGTACATCGTGACATGCTCAAACGCCTTCTCGAGGTCTAAGACCGCCGTGCCCGTCACCTCCCCAGGTTGGGCTCCTTCGTCGAACAACATCTGCTGCCATATCGCTTCCTCTGATCCCCCGCCTGGCGCCGCGAAGTCGTAGTCCCGTCGAATCTCCCGCTCCCAGTCGCGGAGCTGGTGCGAGCGCGCGCGCTCCACCAGCCGCGCTGCAGTGGTGAGGGGGCCGATGGGCCTAGTCCCCCCACCCTGCTTGGCCAGTAGAAAATACATCACGTAGCGCAGCTGGGGGGGCCACCTGGCCGTGCGCGACACGTAGGCGACGAAGGCGGCCAGGAACACGAGCCTTTCGTCCCCCAAGCTCGCAAACCACCTGGGGTGCCAGTTGTCCACTCCAACCCCCGTGTGCTCTGGGAAGGCTCTGCATATGGCCCTGATGTCGTCCGCTGTAGGCTCGACCATGCTATGCTCGAAAGTGGCCGCCTCCCAGGGCCGAGGGAGCTCGCCTCGGCTCTGGGCGCCGTGGGAGGTCCAGAGGTCAATCCACTTCAGCGCCTCCAGGTCCACCGCGGCCTGTGGGCAGGTCATGTCCAGATTGGTGTGCCCTCTGGCCCCGAGGGTGGGGTCGATCCCCTGGCGCCACTTCGACATGCGATGGACAAAACCTGCTCCTCCTTGTGAGCCGTCCTTGAGCCTCTGCCGCCACGCCTTTGCCCTCTGGTCTCGGAGGCCTTGCTCGATGACGTGGGCCTGCTGCGTGGCCCGACGCTGCAGCCCCATCGCCCTGGGAGCGTCCTCCCAGAGCGCGCCCCCGTCCCAGGTGAGGTCGCCCAGCGATAGAAGGTCGACGTGCACGGTCCTGGCGTCGTCGCCCAGCGCGTCGCACCAGCGGGCAGCACCATGGTGGAGGCGTCTGCGCAGGCGCCGCCACTGGTCGGTAAACGGTTGCCAGTCGCGCCGCTGGCGGGCCGCCTGCGCCAGCCAGACGATGTCCCCGACTCGGCTGGCCACCCAGCGCCATGCCCTGGAGCGCGTGGTGCCCCTGGGCCTCGCATGCGCCTCTGGGCCTGCGATCGGGGCTCTGGCCCATCGAGGGTGCCCCCCCCTGCCAGTGTAGTCGGCCTCGCCAACGAGGTCGTGGATGCCCTGCAGGTCGTGCTCGGCCGCCGCCGAGAACTCCGCCCACAACTTCTCCAGCTCGGCGTCGCTGTAGCTTGCTCCGCTGTCGAGGATCGGCCAGGCTGGTGGCTCCCTGCGACAGCCCACGGGGAGGCGAGTCGGGAAAGCACGAGGCTTGACCAGCCTCCAGCCTAGCCGCTCCCGCAGTGGCCTCTCCGTCGTGATGGCGACGGGGCTGTGCGGGGCGGTGGACGCGTCGAGCACCTCCGCTGCACCGAAGGCTGACGCGATGCGCGTGTCCACCACAAAGTAGTCGATGACCCTCCCGCCTCCCTTGCCATGGCAGGTGGGGGCGGCCGAGGAGAGATGATGCCCCCGACGTCGTCCACCCAGCCCGTGGCCCTGAGCGTGTCGGGGGTGTTGTTGAAGTCCGCCTGGAGGACCCACGGTATGTCGTAGGACCTCACTAATTCTCCTATGGCGTCCAAGATGGACAGGTTGCGAACTGTCCAGCCCTCTGAAACCCAGAAGTAGGCGCTGAGGACCATGAGGCCACCACGAAGAAACCCAGGGGTCCAGGCCGCCACCAGCCTTCCTGGCGATCCTGGCGGCGAGAAGTCGAAGGTGTCAACGCCCCCAAGGTGGGTGAGGCCCACGCAGCGTGGGGCGACGATCCCCACCCCTGCCACTCTGCCGCCACCTGGCCCCACTGCCGCGGGAGCAAGGGCGACGGTGAGGTGCCTCTGGAAACAGCTGGCGCTGATCTCGCCGACGTAGTCGCTGGTGAGGCGGTGCTCCTGGACCAGCATGATGGTGTTTCTGCCCAGCGACATCTCATCCAGATGGTCGACGAGGGTGCCCCAGGCGCTGCAGTTGAGGCCTCTGAGCACTATGCCAGGCTTTGCGTGGCGCCCTTTGCCTCTAGTTCTGGGCCTCCAGTATCCCTCTCCCCAGCTGGGCTGCATCGGCCACCCCCCCGTCGGGGGAGCCGAGCTGGGGGCGCTCGTGTGGAGAGGCGTCGACCACCCGCACGCCTGCGGCTCTCGGTCCCACGAGCCCATCGCTGATGGCATCGACCACCCGCCTGTCGGCGGCACCAGCGAGAGGGGCGCATGGGGGGAGGCGTCGGCCACCCGCGCATCCGCGGCTCCCCGCTCATGCGCCACTGGGGCCTCTTCCGAGGCTCTTGTGGCCGTGCTCAGGCCTGAGTTGGCATCCATGTCGGGCTTGGCGTGGCGGCCCTTGCCTCGCGGTGGGGGGTTCCAGTATTCCTCTCCCCAGCTTGGCTGCGTCGGCCACCCCCCCGTCGGGGGAGCCAAGCTGGGGGCGCTCGTGTCGAGAGGCTTCGACCACCCGCACGTCTGCGGCTTTCCGTCCCACGAGCTCATCGCTGACGGCGTCGACCACCCGCCTGTCGGCGGCATCAGCGAGAGGGACGCATGGGGAGAGGCCACGGCCACCCGCGCATCCGCGGCTCTCCACTCATGCGTCACTGGGTCCTCCTCCGAGGCGTCCGTGGCCGTAGTCGAGGCTGAGTTGACCCCCATGCCAATCTTGGCGCGTCGCCCTCTGCCCCTCGACCGAGGCCTCCAGCAATCCTCTCCCCAGTTTGGCTGCATCGGCCACCCCCTCGTCAGGGGAGCCGAACTGGGGGCGCTCGTGTGGAGAGGCGTCGACCACCCGCACGTCTGCGGCTCTCCGCCCCACGAGCACATCGCTGATGGCTTCGACCACCCGCCTGTCGGCGGCATCAGCGAGAGGGACGCACGGGGAGAGGCATCGGCCACCCGCGCATCCGCGGCGCTCCACGCCTGCGTCTCTGGGGCCCCTTCTTTGGCGTCCGCGGCTGTGCTCGAGGCTGAGCTGCTGCTGTCCCGCCGTCGGAGCCACGGCGCGAGCAGCTGGCGGCGGAGCGTGTCCGCGCCCCTGAGCGCCCGCCGCGCCCAGGTGCTTGAGGAGGAGCTGTCGCCGTCCCCGCCCAGGATGTTGATGCCCTCTTCCATGGCTGGGACGTGGGCGCTCGCCCCCACGATGAAGGCGACCCGCTTAGACCCAGGCTGCCTCCGCCTGCTTGCCCATCGGGGCAGCTCCTCCGAGACGGGCGGAGGAGTCGCCCTCCATGTAGTGGTAGTGCTCGTAGATGTGGTGGGGGTCGCCACGACCCCGTCGATGTCAGGTGGTAAGGCTGGCGCACTTCGCCTCCGCGCGGCGGTCTTGCCTCGGCCACGGCGTGGGCGCTGACGCCACCTTCGCCAGCCTCGCGGGGCTGAGCCTTCAGGCTGTGCTGGAGTCTCCGTCGGCCGCTGGGGGGTTGGCTGCTGCCCGCTCCAGGATCCTGGCTCGGACGTCCTGTGCCAGCTCGCGCTTAGTCCTGCCTGCGGCCCCCGCAGGAGCTGTGGCGCCTGCAGCGCCGCCTCCGCTGGCTGCAGCAGCGTCGCGAGCACCGTCAACGCCAGCATGGGGAGGGGCTGGTGGCCCCGCTGTGGGGGCCGCCTTGGCCGCGGCCGCCACTGGCTGCTTGCCGTCTGCGCCGCCTTTGCCTGCCGCCTTGCCTGGTGATCCCCCTGAGGCGGGGGCCGCAGCGGCCTTTGGTGGGGGGGGGGGGGCTCCGACCTAGCCCTCTTGCTCTTGAGCCTGTCGCTGAAGGCCTTGAGGTCCGCGCGCATCGCGGCGAGTCCCTCCGCCGCTGGGCCGAAGTGCCTCTTGACCTCCGACTGGACCTGCTTGACGAACTGGCCCATCTGCTCCTCGAACTGGCGATGCTCTTCGGGCGGGATGTCGAGTCCCTCCAGGTCGAACGCCTTGCCTGGCCGCACGCTGAGGATGTCCAGGTCACCTTCGAGCAGCTGCGACAGGTCCAGGGCTGGCGTGGGCTCCTCCACAGGCGCCGCGACCTTGGGCGCCGCTCGAGCGTGGGCCGCCTGGACCGCCGCCTCCGCGTCGGCGACCTCGATGACCCAGGTCTCCCGCTGCTCCTTCTGGTCCTGCAGCCACTGCTCCCCCTCGGCGATGCTCTCGATGGTCTTCTTGAGCGCTGCTTCAGCCCTGCGGAGCCGCGCCTGGGCCTGGTTGAGGGCGACGTCTGGGTGCACCTCTGGTGGCTGCACACAGGCGAGCGCCTCGAGGTGCTTGGCGGCCTCTGCGTCGCCGTCTGGGAGGGTGGCCCGCAGCTGCTTGAGAAGCTCCTCACGGCTCGGCCTGACTGACGGCCGACTGCGGCGCCGCGAAGAGGCGCCGTTGGGGCCCCAGGCGCCCTGCGGGGCTCGCTCTTGAGAGGTGGCTGGCTGCAGACCTCTCTTGCACTTGTAGCACTCCGACCTGTTTGTCCAGTTCCACTTATACCCACATCCCCTGCACTTCGCATACTGGCCTCCAGTTTGCTGATCATCCTTTTCCCCTGCGCCCCATGCGCGACCTTGAAGAATAGATCTCCTGCCCGACCAGTACAGCACGGGGGCTCCTCGGAGCGTGGCAAAATTGTGTGGGCGCCTGCCTTGCCCAGCAGGCCCCTGATGCGCGGGCCGAGCCTGCTGGGCAGGCTCCTGGTCTCTGCAAACCACCTCGAGAAATGGTTTCTTGAGCCAAAATGGCTTTACTTGAGCCAAAATGGCTTGAGCCAAAATGGCTACGGGGAGGACAAGGAGGAGGAGGAGGCGGAGGAGGAGGAGGAGGAGGAGGAGGAGGAGGAGGAGGAGGAGGAGGAGAGGAGGAGGAAGGAGGAGGAGGAGGAGGAGGAGGAGGAGGAGGGGGAGGGGGAGGGGGAGGGGGAGGGGGAGGGGAAGTGGGGGAGGGGGAGGGGATAGGGGGAGTGGGCGGGGATGGGAAGGGGTGGGGGGGAGGGTGAGGTGACGAGGATGTACGATGTGAGGTATTAGTATGAGGATTATGAGTATGAGTATTATTATTAGTATTATTATTATTATTATGTTATTATTCTTATTATTATTATTTTATGATGATGATTATTATTATTATATTATTATGATTATTATATTATTATTCTTATTATTCTTATTCTATTCTGATTCTTATTCTTCTTCTTCTCTCCTTCTGTCTTCTTCCTCCTCTCCCCTCCCCCCTCCCCCCCCCCCCCCCCCCCCCCCCCGCCCCCCCCACCCTCCCCCCCCCCCCCAGCCCAACGTGATTGTAGGAGGAGGAGGATTTGGTATGATGAAGGAGTATGAGGATTAGGAGGGAGGAGGAGGAGGAGGGGAGGAGGAGGAGGAGGAGGGAGGACGAGGAGGAGGAGGAGGAGGAGGAGGAGGAGGAGGAGGAGGAGGAGGTTAGGAAGAGGAGGAGGAGGGAGGAGGGAGGAGGGATGGAGGAGGTAGGAGGAGTGAGGAGAAGAGGAGGAGGAGGAGGAGGAGGAGGAGGAGAGGATGAGGAGGAGGAGGGGGAGGGGGAGGGGGAGGGGGAGGGGGAGGGGGAGGGGGAGGGGGAGTGGATGGCGAGGGGGAGGAGGAGGAGGAGAGGATGAGGTGGAGGAGGAGGAGGAAGAGAAGGGAATAGGAGAGGAGAAGGAGGAGGAGGAGGTGGAGGAGGAGGAGGAGGAGGAGGAGGAGGAGGGAGGAGGGGGAGGGGGAGGGGGTGGGGGGGGGGGGGGGAAGGGGAGGGGGAGGGGGGGGGGGGGAGGGGGAGGGGCAGGGGGAGGAGGAGGAGGGGGAGGAGGAGGAGGAGGAGGAGGAAGAGGAGGAGGAGGTGGAGGAGGAGGTGGAGGAGGACCCGCTGGCGACGTGGCCCGCCGGCGGGGTGGTCAGCTGGCAGAGCGGTCCCGGCTCGAGGCTCAAAACAGGAAAAGGGGTCCCAGCTCGAGGCTCGAAACAGGAAAAGGTACCCATATCGCTACCCTTCGTCTGTTTCCCCCTTTCCGGCCTCCTGGGAGGCCCTCGTCGCCACCGCTAGGTTCGCCTCGAAATCCTAGTCAGAACGCACCCCGGGAGAGGTCTCCAGAGTAGAGGTGGTAACTGTACTTTTAGGTTTTTTCAGAGTTCTCTTGTAGATCTCAAGGCCATCCTGGAGGCAATCAATTCAGGAAGGAGGCAGCGTCAACTACGGCCCCACCTGTCAGAGACCAGCACATCGCCTCTTTGGGTGCTCGTTGAGCGCTCTTGAGGCGCTCTTAGGCTTGGCTTTCGGCGCTCTTAGGGCCGTATTCCAGCCCTCCTGGGCCCCTATGTGAGCTCCCTTGGGCAATTCTGGAGCCATCTTGAGGGTTCACAAGCCCGATGGGAGCGGAAAGGCGAGAATAGTGTTGTCCATTTGTTTCGAAGGATGGAGGACTCAGTGGGTCGTAATGGGGAGGCTCTAAGCCCATGTGAAGACATCTTGGGGCGGCCTTGGACCTTCTTGGATACAGAACAGAAACCATCATCTCGATCAATGATGAGCTATTGTACCATATTGGAGGTCATCTTGTGCAATCTGGATCCATCTTGAGCAGTCTCGGACGCTTTCTCCCCGCGAGACCCCCCTTGCAAGACCCTGAACACAATTGCATGGGGAGCTGGAATGTCCACCGTGTAGGTACTTCATCTCACATTCCATATTTTTTGAGGCGCCTTCTCATTTCAAGAGCCGCTAGATTTTCTTCTCATTCATGTTCAGGAGGCGGGTGGGAACCCAATCTGCCTCGAATGCTTTTCTAGGTCAGGCGTCTCCCACTTCTTCCGAACGATGGGTACGGGTAGGCTGGAAACACGTGCGTGACGGGCCCGGTTGTGTTGTTCACTTTGGGTTTCATGCAATGTCTCCTTCTCCGTACCGCGCCAAACTTGGAAAAAGGGTAGGGGCGCGGTTTTTGGGCTACCATCAGGTCTTCGTTGTTTGTGGTCGGGCCTGGGCTCCCTTTGGGTTTCTTGATTTGCCGGCCCACACGCGAGAGCGGGTCTCCCTCCTCCGACCTCTCTGTCCGCAGTGACTCCAGCCCTCAGTGTTTCCAGCCTCCCCGCCGCTTCCTCCCTCCTCCTGCCTGCCTAATTCAAGGCTTCGCGCGGCCCGCTCAGCTTCGACCGGAAGAGGTGCGCTCTCGACCCCGCGAATCAGAAAAAGTGTTTCCAGCCTCCCCGCCGCCCTCGCTCTGAGGCTGCGCCCTCCCCCCTTCCTCCCCCATCGCTGGTCAATTCAAGCTTCGCGCGGCCCGCTCAGCTTCGACCAGAGGAGGTGCGCTCTCGACCCGCGGATCAGAAAAAAAGTGTTTCTGGCCTCCCCAGAACCCGCATCGAGCCCGTGAGATCACTTACGCCCAGAGTCCTTGGAGAGATCCTCCGTCCCGCGCGCGGGAGCGCGCGCGGGGGAGGAAGGCATTGCGAGAAGCGGAGACCAGCCCGCGGATTCGTCCGCTGTGATCACTTTGGCATGTGCCAGATGTTATCCTCCTCCCTCCTCCCTCCTCTCTCCTCCTCTTCCCTCCTCCCTCCTCTCCTCATCCTCCTCTTCTTCTCCTCCTCCTCCTCAACCTCCCTCCTCCCCCTCCTCCTGCTCCTCCTCCTCCTCACGGCGCCTCCCGCTGCAGTGTCCAGCAGTCGCGGATGGTGCCAAACCCGCCCGATGTCTTGCCTGGAGCCAAGACTCCATTGTGGAGTTGCAGCTGCGGGTGCCCGGACAATTGGGCGTCCAGAGTCATATGCAGAGGCTGCGGCAAGGATGCCCCAGTGCGAGTCGTCCAGGCAACTCGTAAGGCATCAGCGGCACTCAAGTCAGGATCAGTTCGTGGGCCTCGTGGTGCCTGGGCTCAAAGGCCGCCGCCGATCGGACCCAGCAGCAAGGAGCAGATGCGCCTCATTCAAGAGCTCAGGACTGAGGTTGCACAGTTGGCGGGCAAGCAGCCCCCAGCTCGGCCGCCATGGCAGTCCAGTTCCCCTTCGCCGCTGCGGGGCACAACGGGTGGATCGTCTGCCAAGCTCTCGTTCGCTGATGTGCTGCAGTTTCTCAAGGATGAGGGCGTCGACACGGCGAAGGTCGAAGAAACAGAAAAGGCAAAGAAGCAGGCTACGGCAGTCAAGCAGCCCACGTCCAGGGCCGCGCACTGGAAGGTCGAGAACCTCCGCACCAAGCTCTCCAAGGCGGAGGTGCGTGCGGCGGCGCTGCGCAAGCAACAGGAGGATCTCCAGGCCGAGATCGCGGAGCTGGACAAGAGCGTCGACAAGCTCAAAGAGGACCTCGTTCAGGCTGAGCAGGCGCTCTTCCGTGTCCAAGCAGATGGCGATCCACTCAGAGCAGTCACGGCCGCCCTGGACGAGGCCGTCGCCCAGTCTGATGAAGGTCAAGCTGCTCTGGCCACCCTCCAGCGCCTGCAGGCCGAGGCCCAGGCCAAGAGGGCAGTGGCCAGCGGGCCTAATGCTGCAAGTGCTCCTCCTGGTCCTGCTACAGGCGGGGCGGGCAGCGGTGAGCACATTGCTGCCACGGCAGGAGATGGCGACGACATTGACATGGACTTGCTGGATGGCGAAGACTTCGATGAGCGCAAGGCAGCTTTCGACAAGGCCGCCCAGGAGCTCAAGGAGGCCAAAGGAGGAAGTCAGGAGCAGCTCGACGCCGCCAAGCGCAAATACCTCGAGGCTGCGGAGGCCATTGGGGTCAAGCGGGCTCGGTCGTGTTCCTGAGCTGGGCGCAGGAGTGGAGGGTCCTCCTCCAGACAGTGGTGTCAAGGAGCTGTCCAGCTTGAATGACTTCCTGAGGTGCAACCTCCTGGGCCATGACTGGGAGCAGGCCACGGGTTTCGCTGTGCCAGTCATGCGCGACGACCTGCTGTTCGACTCGATGCAGTTTCGCCATCGTGACGGAACTCCGATGGAGTTGGACGAGAAGGATTGGCCCGTGCTCGGTTCCGGTTTGGCGAGGAGTACGTCGTCGTATCGCTTGGGCAAGGGAGGGAGGGATTCAGCCCCTCGAAGTCACACTCCCTTGCCCGCATCGTCGATGGCTTCCAGTTCGAGCACGGCGACTTCGGCATCCTCGATGATCCCCCAACTGGCCCGCTCCTCGGGGTTGGGGGCAAGTGCAGTGCAGAGGCATCCTCCCCAACTGGCCCGCTCCTCGGGGTTGGGGGCATGGACAGCACAGAGGCTACCGCCCCAACTGGCCCGCTCCTCGGGGTTGGGGACATCTTCCAGCTGTGAGGCCAGTTCTTCGTCCTGGATGGCATGCGCGCCGACGCAGGCGGCTACTGCGCCTACTCTGGGTTCCTCGCCCCCCGAGGGCACGCGCTGCTCAGCTCTGGCAGCAGGCCATCGGGGCGCCAGCGGGTGCCGACCTTCGGCGGACGCCGTCGGCACGCGCAGCGCAGCGCCCCCAGGCCAGGCTGCAGGAGAGCCAGAGGGCACCGACCTTCGGGGGAAGTCCTCGTCGCCTGGCGGCTCGCGAGTCGCTCACCCTCCTCCCCATGTTGAGCTGGATGCTCTATCGAAAATTGGTAAGTCAGGACCCGATGGAGGGCGGCGTGCAGCTGCCCCCACGGTGGAGAAGAGCTTTGCGCCAAGGAGGCGAGGCTTCAACCTCAGTCTGTGGCTGTCAGTAGGCTCGTCATCACAGGCGTGAATGTCAATGCCTGGAATACGTTTGAATCTGTGATGGAGTGGGTAGCGGACGAGTCCAAGGCTGGCGGGGCCCAGTTTTTCCCACAGGTTTGCTGCTTGCAAGAGACACGCATCAAGAGCGACACCAAGCAGGTCTCCGCGATGAGCTGGGGGCGTAGGCATGGCGATCACTTGTCTTTTGGGATGGCTCATAGTACGGGGCCATCGCAGCAGCAGAGCAGCTCAGGTGTGGCAGTCGGAGTTTGCGCATTGTTAGGCTCGACGCCAACGGCGACCACGATTTTTGGGGACTGTTCTAGCAGAGTGGTGGCCAGGATCTTCAATGTGGGGTTCCCACAGGGCCTTGCCGTCATCAGCGTGTACTTTGTGACGGGCAAGGAGCTCTCAGGACCCAATCTGGACCTCTCGCAGACGGTCGGGGCCTACATAATGGCCCAAGAGAGGCCCTGGGTGCTCCAAGGGGACTTCAATTTCGAGCCTGAGGCGCTCCTGGGCTTCGGGTGGATACAGAAGGTTCGAGGAGTGTTGGCGGCTCCTGCAACCCCTACCTGCAGGACCGCCAACCCTCAGGAGGCCCAACAGGTACCCCAGAAGGACCCGCAGGGCACCTCGGACGACTGGGTCATCTCGGGTGGAGCAGCTGGGTCAGACCAAGCTGCAGATGACAGTAGGATCCTCGATTTCTTTGTGGTTGCGGAGGTGTTGGCCTCGCGCGTGGAGGAGATCTCGGTCATGGACCAGGCTCCGCCCTACCCGCGCGTGCCTGTCGCATTAAAGCTAAAGGATCTGAGCCATATGTCGACGATCAACCAGCAAGTGCGCTTCAGAGCTTTCCCAATGGAGCTCATAGGTCCCATGCAGGCCCCAGTGGTGTACAATTGGTCTTGGGAAGTGGGTGCCTCAGCTGATCTCAACCTCATGGTGAAGGAGTGGTTTGAGTTCTCGGAGAGGCGCCTGATCCAGATTCACGGGGTTGACCCTCAGTACTCCAGGGCTTTCGTGGGCAGGGCTGCTGGACCGAAATCAAAAGTTGTCTCCCTGGCTTCGGTTTGGGAAAAGGACCACAGGCGCAGGTTTTCTCGATCGACGACGGCTTGGATTTCTTATGTGGCACTGCGCAGGCGTACCTGTCAGACTCGCGTAGGCAAAGCAGGCCGTCAGGGCCGAATGCTCCTCGATCAGTGGTCCAGGGACCTGAAGGCCATGGTCGCCGACATGGGCCCGTTCGCTGCTAACGCCGAGCCTCGCCCAGTTTTTTGTGCACCTTCGCTGATGTCATCGCCACGGGCGATGAGCCTGTCCACGATGCCCTGCATAAGATGGACGAGGAGGTGGACAGAAGGAGACGGGAGGACTCAAAGGCATCACTGAAGGAGTGGAGGACCTGGGCGGTTGAGAGTGTCAAAGGAGGAGGGAAGGCAGCTCATAAGTTTGCTAAGCAGAAGGCGTCCAACGTCACTTCTCTTCTCGACGCCGAGGGCGTCCTCAAGTAGGTGCTGGAGCACGGTCGGCTCTTCTAGACCAATGGGTGCCGCTGTGGCGTGTAGCTGATAGGCAGGATGAGCACCCATCCCAGTGGTCTGTCCCCGCTGATGAAGCCCAATTGGAACCTCTTGCCCTGGATCGGCTTCTGAGGGTTTGTCGTAAGTATGCTCCTGGCGCAGGCTTGGGGCGGGATGGTTTTCACCCAAGATGGGTGCTGAGCCTCACGGAAGAACACCAGCTAAGGCTTTTAGATATTCTGCACAGGTTTGAGGACAGACCACAGGATCTTCTCGTCTTCTTGACCATCATGGTCTTCTTAGACAAGCCCGACGGCGGCGTGCGCCCCATCGGCCTCCTCTGCCTGGTGCTGCGCTTGTGGTCGCGACTCCGCCAGCCACACCGTCAGGCATGGGGGCAGAAGCATGCAGAGGCCTTTTATTGGGGCTCGGGGCCACACAATACCTGTGAGAGAGCTGGCTGGGTCCACAATCTCTTGTGAGGCTTTTGCAGGGAAGTTGGGTTTCAGAGTGGATCTGTCTTGGTCGACTTGAGCCGCGTCTATGAACACATTAGGCACCTGGATCTCAGAGCTGCGGGGCTCCAGTATGGTTTCCCCATCAAGGTCCTCAGAGGGTACTGTACTAGCTATGCTGGATATAAAGCTCTGATGTATGGAGGTGCCGTATCGTCGGCCTACTTGGCGAATGCAGCTGTGGTGGCTGGATGTTCAGGAGCGACGACACTGGCTAAGTTACTGTTGCTCCGTCCGCTTCTTCTCACACAGCAAGGTAGGCCGAATGTATTCATCCGCATCGTTGTAGACGACGTGGCATTCCAGGCGTGTGGTCGGCCAGCTCAGGTAGCTCAGGTGCTATCGAGTGCAGTCGCTCAGCTCTTTTCTTGCTTTGAGGAGCTCCACTTGCTTGTGAACACCAAGAAAACGACGTACTTGTGCACTCAAGAGGTTCAGACCCATGTTGTGGGCTCCTGGTGCTTGCCTGGTACGTCTCGGGTCGAGCACGCGCGCAACCTCGGCACGGATGCGACGACGGGCTCACGACGACGTGTGGGAGTGCAGAGAGCGAGGTTCATCGATGCAGGTTCGCGCTCGAAGCGGCTTCGTTTGCTGAGGGAGGCTGGGGCAGATGTGGCTCTTGTACAGAGAATGGGGGCCACGGCATCGGCCCTCTGGGGCAGTAGTGTCTTGCAAACATCGCCGACAGCCATGCATGGCCTAAGGCTGTCGGCGGCTCGCGCTCTAGGACGTCATCCCAAAGGGGCCCCCCCTGGGAATTCGGCTGCATTCGTTTCGTCTGGGAGAAATCGTCGACCCGTTCGTGGCCTATGTAGGCCATGTGGCCTTTCAATGGGCCACTGCGGTCTGGGACAGTTTTCCCAAGGTTTCGATTTTGAATGCGACGGCCGACGCGGCCATGGGCCGAGCCAATTCGAAAAGGCACCCATGGCGGGGAGCTGCGACACCTGCGGATGTGGCAGTGCTCAGTCTTGCTTGTGTGGGCTGGGCGTTTAGAGATTTTCGTACGGTCGAAACTGACCTCGGGCGGGTCTGGAATCTCTCTCAGATCGCGCCTGTGGGGTTTCGGTTGCAGGTCCGCGCGGCGGCAGTCAGAGCGTCGGACAGACAGGCGTTGATGCAGATATGTGTCGAGCTCCAAGGGTACCCTCTTTTCTGGGATGCTGTGAGGCCCCTCCTTCGCTCCTCCTCCTCTTCTTGGAAGCCCCAGCATCAGAGGGCCCTCAGGGGCCTAATGAGTAATGTGCACTGGCCTCAAGCTAGAGTGCACAGGCATGGGTATCACAGCTGCGGCAAGTGCAGGCTGTGTCAGGAGGAAGCGGGGACCCTTTTCCACAGACAATTTCGCTGCTCGGCTCACGCTGTGCTCAGGAGGGACATGGTCTCGCCGCAGCTAGCCAGACGCGCGGCCCGCGTGCTCGAGGGAGGTGGGGAGCTGGCTGAGAGATTCGCGCGCGCGATCTTTCCGTCGCCGCTGGCGCTCTTCCCTGCCCAGGAGCCAGAACAGACTGTGTTCTGGAATCATCGGCCTGAGACAGGCCGCCTCAGTGGTTTATTTTTTTCGGATGGGTCCGCTTCTTGGCCAGGGGCTCTTGGGCTTTCGAGGGCTGGTTGGGCCTTAGTCCAGGCCGACCCCCTGGGCAATGTCATCTCGGCTTGTTTTCGGACCCGTCCCGCCCCCCCATGCGCCTCGCCAAACGGCCAAGGATGGGGAAGATTATGCAGTATACATGCTGGTTCAGTGTGCGATGGCGCCGATTGGTTTATACTGTGGCTGCCAGGGAACTCTGGATGTCCTCTGGGGCGGCCAAGGGGCGGGGGCCTCGGCTGGAGGGCCCAGGGCCCACCTGTGGGCTCCCTTCTGGTCCAGTTTTTCCCCAGGGGACTTCGCGGCATTTAAGACGGCAGCTCGCTGCGCGACGTCGGCCGTCCACAGTGGCAAGACGACCCTGTGGGAGAAGCGAGCCAATGACTCGGTAGACTCCTATGCAAAGATGGGCGCTGCTAAGCACCAGATTTGCCAGCAGGACGTTGACTTGTACAGAGGTCTCAAGTGTCTTGTGAAAGAGTCGGCCAAGTGGGCTGCCCAGTTAGAGGCCCACCTGCAAGGCCAGGCAGAAAAGCGTTTGGACACAGTCGGCCTCGCAGCTTCGGAAAAGAGTGCTCCCGATGCTCACGAGTTGCCGCCTCAGCCTGGGCCAGAGATTGAAGAGTCTGTGGGCGGGGAGGGGGTGGACGTTGGGTCGGGAGGGACGGGCTGCTTAGACTGGGCCGACATGGCCACCTCAGCCTTCTTTCTGCAGGGCCACGCTCTCATGTGCTGTGTCATCGAGAGTCCCGCCCGTGCTGGTGTGCCTATCGTGTTCTGTGTGGAATGCGGGGCCTATTGCGAGGACTATAGGCCAGGCGACCTGCTAGCGGCAGGGTGCAACCACAGGCCTCGCTCCGCTCAGGTCAAACACCAGCTGAAGAGAATTCGGGACGGCAGGCACCCCCACGGAAGGGCCTCGTCCAAGAATTTGGTTGTGTCCCAGCCTCGAGGGCTCTCGGAGGCTGAGAGGGGCCTCATGAGTGTTCGTTGCCTTGCCTCGCCTTCTCCTGCCGCAGGTCAGGCGGGCCGTCGGCCCAGGCTCGGCTACGCTTGCCGCCAGGCCGTGCTCGATGCATACGGCCTCCAGGAGAGCGACCTCGACATGGCCAGGTCGCTAGGCGAGGCGGCTCCCCGACCCGCCCAGGATCCCGAGGATGAGGATGCCTCGGATTCGGAGGGGGAGGTCTTCTAAGTTTTTTCTTCGACTTTAGGTCGCTCCACAACAAACCTCCTCCTCCTCCTCCTCCTCCCCCCCCTGCTCCCCCTCCAGTGAGGACCCTCCTCCTCTTCCTCCTCCTCCTCCTCCTCCTCCTCCTCCTCCTCCTCCTCCTCCCCCCCTCCTCCCCATCCAGTGAGGACCCTCCTCCGGCAGCTCCGAGATATCCATCGCGTCCCCCTCCAGTGAGGACCCTCCTCCGGCAGCTCCGAGATATCCATCGCACTTAGGTCCATCTGGCCTCTTCGACTCCCTCCTCATGGGCACCCTCCCTACCAAGAAGCAGTCCTCTCCTCGTGCAGAGTTGTTTGCTCTTATCATGCTTGCTCGTCGTACTACGGGGCACTGTCGCGTGTACTGTGATTATTTGCGTGGTGTTCAAGGGTCGCGTCGTCCATTACGTGATAAACGTGGGTCGTCTATGTTGGATCTGTGGGTGCAGTTTCATGATGTTATGTATGCTAGAGGGGGATCGATCCAAGTGTTGTGGACGAAATCTCATTCTTCCCAGGCCCAACGCCAAAAAATGTTTATGAGTGACGTAGAAGTCTATTTGAACCAGGCTGCTGATTTCTTTGCCGATGCTGCTGCTGACAGGGCCCAGATCCCCGAGGATTTAGTGGACCGAACCCGACGGGCTGACAAACTGGCGTTTGATGTGGTTTCGCGGTTGTTGGCGGTCCAGCGTGAAGTGCTTTTCTCGGGAGATCGTGAGACCTCGGAGAGGGTTCCTAGGCGGCAGCGCGGGCAGCAGACCAGTTTTTTTGTGAGGCTGTGTCGTTTGCGGGATAGTGGGCATTCTCCTGAGGTTCGCTCAGCGTCTCTCAAGTGTTTTCGGTGTGCGCGGGGCTTTCCTTTGAAAGGGAAACTGGCGGATTTCTGGCCCGATCCATGCAAGCCTCGCTGCGAACTGCAGCAGCGGATTCAGTGTCTTCCTCCTCGTGTCGCACCGATCTCAGGGGTGGAAGATCCGTCTCCTGATGACCTTTCTGCTGTTCAGGGGTGTGGAACACCCCTGGACCACCCAATGTCTGAGTTTTGTTCACCCACGCACCGGTTGGCCGTGTTTCGTGGTGTTTTGTATTGCGAGGTTTGTGGTGGTTTTTGCACAGTGAACCCCCCTCGCATCCTGAGCAGGGCCTGTGATCGGCCCTCAGCCACTGGGAAGGTGGTTCTTTCGAGGATCGCCCGCGGGCTTCCCCCGAAGTCGGGCTCCCGTTTCCCTGATGTGTGATTTGGTGTTTAAGCGACCTCCCTAGAGGAGGATGACGCTTTAGATAGAATTAGAATTAGAATCTCGGGGACGAGGAAGGTGGTGGAGCCGGAGTCGCTTAGGGCGGCGGCGGCGAGAGGCCCTTGGCTCCACCCCCGGCGTGGAGGCGGCCTTCCCGTGTCGGGCGCGGCTTCTTCTTCGCCAACCCGTTCGACGAGGGCACTAAGGCGCGCTTCAGGGGAGCGCTTGGGGGGTGTAGAGGGCGGGCGAGGGCAGCACGAGCGAGGCAATTGGAGGGAGGAGGAGGAGGAGGAGGAGGAGGAGGAGGAGGAGGAGGAGGAGGAGGAAGAGGGAGGAATGGAGGGAGGGAGGAGGGAGGGAGGAGACGGGGGAGAGGAGGATAATGATGAGGTGGAGGAGTATGAGGAGGGATGGAAGGAGGAGTAGGAGAAGGAGGTGGATCCATTCTCCAATTCTCCACGCCCTTTTTCCCTTTTTTCTGGAGTGCGCACAAGTAACTGGTCTCGTGCTTGTTCGAGCGCTGCGTTCCGTGATTTTGTTTCTCGGCTCGCGGGCAATACGCCCGCTTCACGCTGGCCAGCGTTGCTGCAACGCACATGGTCGATGAGCAGCGACAGAGAGCGCTCGGTCGCCTATCTGTATCTCTCTTGTGGAACTCCTCGATGTGCACACTTCTCCCTGTCGGGCCACCTGCTCGGTGTAAGAGGAGGGGCGAGTCCAGGACCTCTTGCAGTTGATGGGCCTCCTGGGTTCGGTCGGGGGCTCGGTCGGAATGGTTGGCCCGTCCTGGAGGCGTGCCCGCTGCTTGGGGCGGAATCCTGTCGTCTCGAGACCACCCGTGGACTGCTCTGCAGGCGTGCCGCCCCGGGGCTGTCACGGGGCGGCATGCGGCCGTCCCGCGCCTCTCTTCAGGTCAGCGGCCGTGCCCGGCCCCACAGGCCGCCGCGAGGGCCCCGGAGCTGCCTGGCGGGAGAGCGGGCGGCGAGCGAGATCGTGCTGGATCGCAAGGAGGTCATGCAGGTCATGCAGGTCCCCCTGGAGGTCTCCGGAGGTTCCTGGAGGGTTCCGAAGGCCTCCAGGGATCGCCACGGCGACATATACCCGACATGCAAGATACGTCGAGACGGCCTGTGTGGGGACGACGCGGGGCCAGCTCCGATGGGCGTGAGGCTGGAAGCACGGCGGCCTCGATCGGGAGCCTTGAGGGCGGGGGGCAGTGCAGACGGGGGGAGCAGACCTGCGGATGGTCGCTGCCGGCCGCCCTCGCCCTCCTCCTCCTCCTCCTCCTCCTCCTCCTCCTCTTCCTCCTCCTCCTCCTCCTCCTCCTCTTCCTCCTCCTCCTCCTCCTCCTCCCCCTCGTCCTCCCCCTCCCTCCCCCTCCCTCCTCCTCCTCCTCCTCCTTCTCGTGGGAGCGCGCGTCGGGCCACGGCGGAGTGCAGGCAGGAGGAAGGCTCAAGTCGGGCCTGTGCCTCTGCGGGAGGAAAGTTCAAAAATATTGAACAAATTGAATGGGGACGATGGTTCGAGTATCTATGTGCATGTTGAGTATGTTTTATTTCTCGCCACAATCCGCCTGTAGGTGGACCCGCCAGACCTGAAGGAAGGCGAGGTTGAGAGACGGAGAGGAGCGAGAGGATGGACTCGACGCTCGGCAGCCTGCGCAAGAAAAGGATGGACTCGACGACGGCGAGGAGGCAAGCGAGGCACCCGCCGGCGGCAGCTTCTGCGCTCCGGGCTGGCCATGCCACACGCAACTGTGCGCACGGTGGCGGAGGAGAGATGTGAAGACGAGGAGGACAGGGCAGAAGAGAGATGGGATCGGAGGTGGACAGACCTCCTACCCTGACACGTCGATTAAGGAATTGGCCGTTTTCGGTTCGCGAGGGGGCGTCGCGGCCGTCGTTTTTGCGGGTCCAGGTCCGTCGGTTTGGGTCCCAGGCCGTTTTCACTAAGGGGAGGTTTACTAATGTCCACCGCCGAACAGTGCAGAAGAGAGATGGGCGACGGAGGAGGCCAGTGCGCGGCCGTGGGGTGTAAGCCACCCGACGCCATCGTTGGGCACACGAGCATTGGCTCGAGGCCAGGAGCGGGCAAGCGTACAAACTGAGCGCTGGCCTGATGCACGCATGGAGAACACATTCACGTGTACAACACAGACACAACAACAATGTACGACATGCGGGGGGCCTGTGGGGGAAGAGTTTCCGTTTCTGGTCAACGAGCGATTTCTGGGCTTTTCTCGGCTCCAGGGGTCTGCGCGGCCAGGAGCAGCTCAGACGTCAGCGGCGTACAGCCGGCACTCGTGTCAAGCACAGCCTTCGGGGCTCAAAAGATGGGGGTCTCTGCAAGCGGGGGTCAGTCGGAGCGCCCGAGCCTGCAGGATCCTGCAGAGCCAGGGGTACATTGACCCGGGTTTTCGGAGGCAAGTCCTGGGAGGTCAGATTTCGATTTTGCCCTGGTCCGAAATTCGGCGTAATCCGGCTTCATCCCGCTTAATCCGGCTTAATCCCGCTTAATCCGGCTTAATCCGAAGCCCACTCTGGCGTACCAGCCCCCCAATGTGGCATAATCCTCCTCAATCCTTTCGACGAAGACCTCCCAGTAGTTGCCTCCTAACGGGTTATGGCGCAGGATCCTGCAGGATCTTGCAGGATTCTGACTGACCAGGGCCTGGATTGACCCTGGGCAGTAGATCCCCCCGAAACTTCGACACTTTGGAGAGAGTTGTCCTTGTGCGTTCTGTGCATGATTGTCCCCTCCACCTCGGATGTCCTTCGCTATGGGTATATCCATGTTGGCGGAAGCCCCCCGGCCTTCTCGGAGCCCCGTCGCACGGGATCAGGATCGGGGGCGGCAAAGAGGGGGGTGATGACCAGGGGTGGGTGGATATCATGGCGTGGGCCATGAGATTTCCTCAGATCTCATGTCGCCTCTTCTTGCTTCGTTACGTCCCTGGTCCACCCCCCTGGGCCGCGCACATGCCGCCGACCATGATTTGCGCACTCCCCTCTTGGACGCCCCCCTCTTGGCTGCCCCCGATAGGGCGAGGATCAATTCGTTCAAGAGCTTTACGGAACGATCTCAGAAAGTGCCGGAACGCGCTGAGAAGGCCGCAGCGCCCAGGACATCCTCCAGAGCCGCCGGATCTCGGAGATTCACGATGTATCTAGCCCTCCTAGATGGGGTCCGAGTAGATGGAGTCGGAGGATCGCGCCGCATCGCCGATGCATTGACGATGCGGCTCGAGGTGGAGCCCGAGTTTCCCCACGCCGACGTCGCGGATGCGTCGCCGACGTCGCCGATACATCGGCGACGCATTCGCGATGCGGCGCGATCTTTCGACCCCATCTGCTCGGACCCCGTCCAGGTGGCCTCGTCCTCGTCCTGGCTTCGTCCTGGCTTGTCCTGGCTTCGTCTTGCCCGAATGCATCCTCACCTGTCCTGATCCTCCTCCTCCTCCTCCTCGTCCTGGTTCGTCTGGGCTCGTCCTGGCTCGTCCTGGCCTCCTCACCCGAATGTATCCTCGTCCTGGCTGCGTCTTACCCCCTCCTCGCCCTGCCTTCTCGGCAGGCCGGGCCCCCGCGCGCCCCCGATCTCTTCTGCGGGTGCCGCCGGCCCGTGTGGCTGGGGCCGTGGCCCCTCGCGGCACAAAGTCAGGAGGGAAAAAACACACAGACACAATTCATCGTCGATCCCCCAGAACATATGGGAACATTGGGAAGTGGGGGGGAAGACAAAAACCCAGAAGATATGGGAAAATGCGGGGCATATTTTTATCTGTGTGTATTGCGAAGGCCTTACGGCCGGTGCCGCCGACCCTGAATGGCGACGACGACGACGACGACAAGCGCTCTTGGGGGCCTCGTGGGGGTAGTTTGTGGGCCTCTTGGGAAGCCCTTTGGGGCCGCTTGGAGGCCTCGTGGGGGCCTCTTGGGGCTTCCTGGGGGTCTCTTGGAGGGGGGCTGGGACGTCTTGGAGGCTTCTTGGACGGTCTTGGGGCTATCTTGGGCGTTTTCGGCCGATCTTTGGGCGACTCGGGGCCCTCTTGGGCCGTCTCGGGGGCCATGTTGGGCATTCGGACCTCATTTGGAGTGTTTTCGAGGTTTCGAGGCCGCCCGAGGAAAAACGAATCTGCCCCCCACCCCCCCCAGGACCCCCCCCGGGACCCCCCCCTCCACCCCCCCTGGGACCCCCCCCGGGACCCCCCCCCCTGGGGAAGGGATCGAAGGGAAGGGGCTTCCCTTCGACTCGATTACGACACTGCTCGATTTTTCTCTCGCTCACGAGCTTGAGAAGGAAGCTGCAGGGAAAGGGACGACGGAGGCGACGACCGACGGAGACGACGACTCGAACAGCCAAGCCCCTC
>CAUYUJ010021659.1:47453-77453 GCA_963575745.1 Prorocentrum cordatum | reverse complement strand
CCAGTCAGTCAGGAGGAGGAGGAGGAGGAGGAGGAGGAGGACCTCCTCCTCCTCCTTCTCCTCCTCCTATTCCTACTTCTGGTGGTGGCAGTGGGAAACGACCCAACACGGGTCCAGACTTCCAGGGCCCGCGCAGCGAATCGCACCTGGAGTAGCCAGTTGTTTGGGTCCGCCCGCGCGTCGGCCCCTCGCTGGCCGGGCCGCGTGTCCGGGGCGCCCGAGCCCCGCGGGGCGCTCCTTTCGGCGGTTGCCAGGAGGGGCTCGTCGGACGAGGCCGGGCGTCGCCGGAGCCAGGCCGTGGCACGTCCTTTCGGCAGGAGGTGTCTGCAAGAACGGTCAAGCGAGCATAGTCGGGGGACGGCTTTTCTATTATTGTGTCTTATGTTAGTTGTGTGAAGGCTATGTGCCACGTTTCGTCGACAATGCGGGCAATGTTTATATCCACATCCAGTGCGTCTTGGAGTTCCGGACTCTCTTCCCAAGCGACATACAGGCGCACTGGATCTGGATTCTAAGCTGCCTCCAAGAAGGCCAGATGTTTATCCATATCCAGTGCGCCTCGGCCTCGCGGCGCCTCTTCCAAGAAAGTCCAAGACGCTCTGGATATGGACATAGATATTGCCCGCAGACACGTCGCCTAAGAGGAGGGCGCGCCCGAGCGAGCGCCGGAGCCGAGGCCTCCCAAAGCCCCACCCGACGCCCCACGGCTCGGCCTGAGGCGCGTCCGCGGGGCCGTCGAGGGCACCCCTCTGGAACCAGGCCTCCTCCTCCTCCTCCTCGAACTCTTCCTCCTCCTCCTCCTCCTCCTCCTCCTCCCTTCTGGAACCAAACCTCCTCCTCCGCCTCCTCCTCCTCCTGTTCCTCCTCCTGTTCGCCAGGCCACGCAATATTAGAGCCACGAGATCGGTTCGCAAGCAAGCCAAGTTTGAGGATCACTTCACACACGCCTTCTCGCAGGTGAGGCAGCAGCCCTGGAGATGCAACTGTTGTAAGAAAGTGCCCGATCCGAAGGTACGGTTCTGCGCTTCTCCACTTGGGCCTGCCCCGCTCGCGCCGTGTTCCCTTGTGGTGATCAGGGAAGCTCGCTCTCTCCTGGTGCTTCGGGCTTTGACATGGTTCTTGAAAGGGGCCGCCTCCCGGGGTCATGGAAACGGGGGACAGCAGGTCGGAGCCTCGACCTCGTCCATCAGGGAGGTCGCCTCCCGCCTCGGCCCGCCTCCTTGGATCCAGGGACTTCCCAGGGGGACGGGCCCGTCTTTGGGGGGAGGGAGACGGCGAAACAACCTACCTCTCGGAGCTTTTCGTGGGGCCGTGCGGTCGGGATGCGTGTTTCTGATCGGACTGGCGCCTCGAATGCGGACGCCCACGCCGACTGACAGAGCTGTTCGTGACCCCGCAGATTCGAGTCGTACTGCGGATTCGGCAGCTTTGACACAGGCGGTCCAGGAGTTCGATCGGTTTTCTCCCTCGCCCGATTCCCGTCCCGTCCTTTCCCCGTCGGTGAGCTTCGTCGTTCGCCCCCGTGAAGGACCTGCTTTTGTGCCGCCTGATAGGCATGTGCGTCCTAGACTGGGCGCCGGCCAGTTAGTCAGGCCTGGCCAGGCTTCGCTTGCACAGGCCATCGTGCCTGCCTCGGTGCTGCTTGCGCGAGGGATAGTGCAGTCGCACCGCGCCAGAGGTCACTTTGTTTGGGCCCCCCCTGGCTCCGTTGTTCTCTGCGCCAAATGTGGATCGATACAATGCCACTGGATTAGCTGGCCTCTTGTTGTTGGATTGTCTTCCTCCCATACAGCTGGGTGGGCACGCTCGTCAGAATCGCGGTCTCTTCTTGGGAGGCCAGCACCCCAGTGGCGAAGGGCGATCCAACCCACGTTGATCCCAATCCCGCGCCCCCCTTCATGGCAGTCGGTCCTGAGGTAGAGTGGCTGAGGCGACTCAGGGAGCGGAGTTCGGATGCTTTGATGGACCATGTCTATGCCCCTGGTCTGAGACTTGGTCCTATCAGGGCTCCTCGGCTTCTTCTGGGCACGGCCTTAGGGCCGTTCTCGGGCTCCTGGTCCAATATCGCCTCATGGTGCCTGTTCAAACTCGTCTGTTGTCTGTTATGTTTGGCGGCGGCGGTTGGACGGCGCGGTGAGCCTCGAGAGGGGTGCGCGCGCGTGCGCGCGCCCCGTGGCCCGTCTCGCTCAACTTCCACACCGACGTGGGCCCCGCCCTGCCCTGCCGCCGCAGCCGTGCTGCGGGTCGCCGCCGCGATCCCACGGGTGGGCGGGGCACGTCTTGATGCACCTTTGGGGGGGGGGGGGGGGGTCGGCTTTCTCCCTCTTTCAAGTGGCCGTCGTGCGCTATGCCCGTCGGTTCGTTGCAGCGGCAATTATGGCTCGAGGTGTTGGTTTCCCCTTGGAACAAAGTGGATGCCGCTTGTCCGCGGCCAGCTTTCGTTTTTCTCCTGGTTCGCCCCAGGCCGAGCAGCGTGTGGTTCACCCCGCGCACTGCAGCACTCATCACGGCTAGGCTGCGCGTTGGCCTGTGAATCCCGCTCCTCAGTCTGCTGCCATGGGGCCCAAGGCCCGTCGTGCCGCCGCCGAGCCTTGGTAGTGCAAGTGGTGTAAGCATGAGCCGCCTGGCACCAGCTGGATCAATCGCGCCGACCACATGTGCTGTGCGCGCTGCGGGCTCCCCAAGAGCAGTGCGTACAAAAGGCGCCCACCTCCCAAAGATCCGTCGCGTCGTTCTGACAGTGCTGCGCTGGCTCGCGAGGACAGGATGGCAAAGCATATTGTCGAACTTCGTCAGCAGCTGGAGAAGTTGGGTCGCACTAGTGGACAGCAGCCCGCAGCCCCCTCGGCCGCGCCATGGACGTCGGGTACCCGAGGGGAAGCTGCAAGTAAGAGAGCCCGCATTCAGAAGCACAGTCACATTCTGGGCCAGCTCGGCCCCGCCGACACCGAAGAGAAAGCCAAGTTCACTGATGAACGCGATCGGCTTCAGACTGAGTTGCAGGCAGCGAAGCCCCTCGAAGCCAACCTCCAGGGTCTATCCCACCAGCTTGCCACCGCCAGGGCCAAGCACGCTGGGCCACTGGCCAAGCTGCCGGCGGCCCAAGCAGCAGTGGAGAAGGCTCGGGGGCAATTGGCAAAGGTTCAGCAAAACGAGAAGGTTGCAGACCAAGCTATCATTGCAGTGAAAGATCGGATACGCAAGACTACCGTCACGCGCAGGATCGATGACAAGAGCCCCTCGCAGAAGACCCTCATCCCTGGGCTGGAGGCCACGGTGCAGCAATTTCGGGCGGCCATCCCGGCGCTGGGGTGCACCGGCGACTTCGCTCAAGATCTTGTTAATATGTCTGCTATCACCGGCCGCCTCAAGGCTGTTCCGTCGCATCATGCAGCTGCTGCAGCGAGCAGCCCGGAGGCGGGGCCCTCGCCCCCCGCGCCGCCCTCTCCGTTCGGGGGCGGCGGCGCAGGCGCCGCGGCAGACATGGCCGTCGATGCGGAGGCAGCGACGCCAGCTCATATCGACGGACTTGACGCCTAGACGCGCAAGGAACACCTCACAGCGTGCGGGGTCAATGTCGAGCCCGCAGGTGAGGGAGTGCCTGAGCCCGCCGCAGAGGTCCTCCGTGAGCAGCTCAAGCGCCACCTCGCCACGGTCTGCGGCGTGGCCAAGAGGCTCAGGGCCACGACTGATTAGGTCGTTGTGGTGTTTGTGGCGTTTCAACTTATCTGTAGTTGCAATGATGAGTGATTACTCTGCCCAGTCTCAGCCGCCGATAGCGGCCGCAGTCGATCTGATGGATGACCCGAACGTTGACCCGTTCGACTGTGATTCCGACGACTTCGGGCCGACAGCCCCAGGACTTCCTTTCGTGTCACAGCGAGGCGTGGGCCTGATTCTGGTCGACGGTGTCGGCCTTATTGCCTGCTGAAGGGGGTGCTGGCGCGATGGCGTCGGCCGCCCCAGTGCCCCTCGTCTCCTCAGCAGCGAGGCGCGGGCCTGATTCTGGAGGGCAGATGGTGTCGGCCCTCTTGCCTGCTGGGGGAAGAGCTGGTGGCCCGGCGGGTGCCCCCGCGCCTCCTTCGGTTTTTTTGCAGCGAGGCGCGGGCCTGATTCTGGCGGGTCGACGGCGTCGGCTCTTTTGCCTGCTGAAGGAGGCGCGGGCGCAGCGAGGACATCGGCGACCAAGGGTGCTTCGGTTTCCGGGGCGGCTTCGAGCACGGCGCCGCCCTCCACCAGCTGCGGCCAGCCGTCGAGGGCCGATCCGTCAGGGGCGCGTGAACCTTCGGTAGGCTGGCGCCCCTCGGAGACCCAGGACCGCCGTTCGAGCTCCCCCCCATCGCGGGTTGGAAGGAGGTTTGGCCGCGAGTACCTGTAGCGCTGTGTCAGCCGCTGGCGCCGGGCAAGTTCTCCGACCTGTTCGCGTTCAACTCCTCGTTTCTTGGCCCGCTCGCCGACTATCTGTCCGAGTCGGGCGCCCGCGTGGCGACGGCGCAAGGGCACCGCGCGGCGGCGGACAAGCTCGGCGAGAGGCAAGCGCAGGTGGACGACATTGGCTGGAGAGGGCTGCGAAGTTGTGTGATTCCTAATGAAGACGGCGGGCTGGGCACAACGGGTGGCGCGGCAGTGCTCACGCGTGCCAACATCATGATCAGCTCACCTCCTGGGCGAGAGTCGCATGAGACCGTCCCAGGTCGGTTGGTCGCCGCCCGCGTTCGTTCGTATCTGCCAGGCGGCGCGGCGTTGATTTCAGGGCATGTCATTCAAGGGCGGCCAAGGCTTAGGGCCGCAGAACTCCCATCCTCTGGCGGCTGATGAAGTATTTCGCAGTGCTCAACGGCATGTAGATCGCGCAGGTGGTCGGCGCCGGTTTCAACGCGGAGGCGGATGTGTTGAACCAATATGATTAACTTGCCGCTGTCAGTGACAGCTCGCTCGTCGCCAGCGCGACGACTTGTCGCCAATCGGCTCCAGGCGCGAGGTGTGATCATTTTATAGGTAGCAGCTGGCTAGAGCCAAGGTTTGCCGCCAACCTGTCTGGGTCCAAGAGCAGGCTACCTCTTTCCCGCGCCTTCCCGTGCAGTTGCGGCCCCTGGCCCCGGGCGCTCCCGCGTGGCTACGGGCTGCCAGGTTGCCGCAGGCTTCCCAGGCGGTTCCTCCTATCGGCTGCGTGAGATTCCTATTCTATCCGCGGGGGGCCGCGCAGGAGGCGGCGGCCCCGCAAATCCGCTCCCCCGAGCAGCTCCTCGAAGGGGTGGACAGAGAGCTCGCGGCCAGGTGGGGCCGTGTCGGCAGTTCCGCGGAGGCCCATGTGGGCCGCGCTGGGCTTCAGGAGGCTCAGTGGGAAAAAATTGTTTGGAATCTCCCCCAATGAAGAGGGCGCGTTAGGGCCCCGAGGCACGCGCCCGGGCCGCGGCGCTGGGATGGGCCACGCACTCTGGGAAACATGCGCCACAATTTAAGGTCGGAGATAAATCACTTGCAAGAGCTAGACAGCCCTCGCCCGATTCCCGTCCCGTCCTTTCCCCGTCGGTGAGCTTCGTCGTTCGCCCCCGTGAAGGACCTGCTTTTGTGCCGCCTGATAGGGATGTGCGTCCTAGACTGGGCGCCGGCCAGTTAGTCAGGCCTGGTCAGGCTTCGCTTGCACAGGCCATTGTGCCTGCCTCGGTGCTGCTTGCGCGAGGGATAGTGCAGTCGCACCGCGCCAGAGGTCACTTTGTTTGGGCCCCCCCTGGCTCCGTTGTTCTCTGCGCCAAATGTGGATCGATACAATGCCACTGGATTAGCTGGCCACTTGTTGTTGGATTGTCTTCCTCCCATACAGCTGGGTGGGCACGCTCGTCAGAATCGCGGTCTCTTCTTGGGAGGCCAGCACCCCAGTGGCGAAGGGCGATCCAACCCACGTTGATCCCAATCCCGCGCCCCCCTTCATGGCAGTCGGTCCTGAGGTAGAGTGGCTGAGGCGACTCAGGGAGCGGAGTTCGGATGCTTTGATGGACCATGTCTATGCCCCTGGTCTGAGACTTGGTCCTATCAGGGCTCCTCGGCTTCTTCTGGGCACGGCCTTAGGGCCGTTCTCGGGCTCCTGGTCCAATATCGCCTCATGGTGCCTGTTCAAACTCGTCTGTTGTCTGTTATGTTTGGCGGCGGCGGTTGGACGGCGCGGTGAGCCTCGAGAGGGGTGCGCGCGCGTGCGCGCGCCCCGTGGCCCGTCTCGCTCAACTTCCACACCGACGTGGGCCCCGCCCTGCCCTGCCGCCGCAGCCGTGCTGCGGGTCGCCGCCGCGATCCCACGGGTGGGCGGGGCACGTCTTGATGCACCTTTTGGGGGGGGGGGGGGGGGGGGGTCGGCTTTCTCCCTCTTTCAAGTGGCCGTCGTGCGCTATGCCCGTCGGTTCGTTGCAGCGGCAATTATGGCTCGAGGTGTTGGTTTCCCCTTGGAACAAAGTGGATGCCGCTTGTCCGCGGCCAGCTTTCGTTTTTCTCCTGGTTCGCCCCAGGCCGAGCAGCGTGTGGTTCACCCCACGCACTGCAGCACTCATCACGGCTAGGCTGCGCGTTGGCCTGTGAATCCCGCTCCTCAGTCTGCTGCCATGGGGCCCAAGGCCCGTCGTGCCGCCGCCGAGCCTTGGTAGTGCAAGTGGTGTCAGCATGAGCCGCCTGGCACCAGCTGGATCAATCGCGCCGACCACATGCGCTGTGCGCGCTGCGGGCCCCCCAAGAGCAGTGCGTACAAAAGGCGCCCACCTCCCAAAGATCCGTCGCGTCGTTCTGACAGTGCTGCGCTGGCTCGCGAGGACAGGATGGCAAAGCAGATTGTCGAACTTCGTCAGCAGCTGGAGAAGTTGGGTCGCGCTAGTGGACAGCAGCCCGCAGCCCCCTCGGCCACGCCATGGGCGTCGGGTACCCGAGGGGAAGCTGCAAGTAAGAGAGCCCGCATTCAGAAGCACAGTCACATTCCGGGCCAGCTCGGCCCCGCCGACACCGAAGAGAAAGCCAAGTTCACTGCTGAGCGCGATCGGCTTCAGACTGAGCTGCAGGCAGCGATCGAAGCCAACCTCCAGGGTCTATCCCACCAGCTTGCCACCGCCAGGGCCAAGAACGCTGGGCCGCTGGCCAAGCTGCCGGCGGCCCAAGCAGCAGTGGAGAAGGCTCGGGGGCAATTGGCAAAGGTTCAGCAAAACGAGAAGGTTGCAACCCAAGCTATCATTGCAGTGAAAGATCGGATACGCAAGACTACCGCCACGCGCAGGATCGATGACAAGAGCCCCTCGCAGAAGACCCTCGTCCCTGGGCTGGCGGCCACGGTGCAGCAATTTGGGGCGGCCATCCCGGCGCTGGGGTGCACCGGCGACTTCGCTCAAGATCTTGTTAATATGTCTGCTATCACCGGCCGCCTCAAGGCTGTTCCGTCGCATCATGCAGCTGCTGCAGCGAGCAGCCCGTAGGCGGGGCCCTCGCCCCCCGCGCCGCCCTCTCCGTTCGGGGGCGGCGGCGCAGGCGCCGCGGCAGACATGGCCGTCGATGCGGAGGCAGCGACGCCAGCTCATATCGACGGACTTGACGCCTAGACGTGCACGGAGCACCTCACAGCGTGCGGGGTCAATGTCGAGCCCGCAGGTGAGGGAGTGCCTGAGCCCGCCGCAGAGGTCCTCCGTGAGCAGCTCAAGCGCCACCTCGCCACGGTCTGCGGCGTGGCCAAGAGGCTCAGGGCCACGACTGATTAGGTCGTTGTGGTGTTTGTGGTGTTTCAACTTATCTGTAGTTGCAATGATGAGTGATTTCTCTGCTTGTCTCAGCCGCCGATAGCGGCCGCAGTCGATCTGATGGATGACCCGAACGTTGACCCGTTCGACTGTGATTCCGACGACTTCGGGCCGACAGCCCCAGGACTTCCTTTCGCGTCACCAGCGAGGCGTGGGCCTGATTCTGGAGGGTCGACGGTGTCGGCCTTATTGCCTGCTGAAGGGGGTGCTGGCGCGATGGCGTCGGCCGCCCCAGTGCCCCTCGTCTCCTCAGCAGCGAGGCGTGGGCCTGATTCTGGAGGGCAGATGGTGTCGGCCCTCTTGCCTGCTGGGGGAAGAGCTGGTGGCCTGGCGTGTGCCCCCGCGCCTCCTTTCGTTTTTTTGCTGCGAGGCGCGGGCCTGATTCTGGAGGGTCGACAGCGTCGGCTCTTTTGCTTGCTGAAGGAGGCGCGGGCGCAGCGAGGACATCGGCGACCAAGGGTGCTTCGGTTTCCGGGGCGGCTTCGAGCACGGCGCCGCCCTCCACCAGCTGCGGCCAGCCGTCGATGGCCGATCCGTCAGGGGCGCGTGAACCTTCGGTAGGCTGGCGCCCCTCGGAGACCCAGGACCGCCGTTCGAGCTCCCCCCCATCGCGGGTTGGAAGGAGGTTTGGCCGCGAGTACCTGTAGCGCTGTGTCAGCCGCTGGTGCCGGGCAAGTTCTCCGACCTGTTCGCGTTCAACTCCTCGTTTCTTGGCCCGCTCGCAGACTATCTGTCCGAGTCGGGCGCCCACGTGGCGACGGCGCAAGAGCACCGCGCGGCGGCGGACAAGCTCGGCGAGAGGCAAGCGCAGGTGGACGACATTGGCTGGAGAGGGCTGCGAAGTTGTGTGATTCCTAATGAAGACGGCGGGCTGGGCACAACGGGTGGCGCGGCAGTGCTCACGCGTGCCAACATCATGATCAGCTCACCTCCTGGGCGAGAGTCGCATGAGACCGTCCCAGGTCGGTTGGTCGCCGCCCACGTTCGTTCGTATCTGCCGGGCGGCGCGGCGTTCATTTCAGGGCATGTCATTCAAGGGCGGCCAAGGCTTAGGGCCGCAGAACTCCCATCCTCTGGCGGCTGATGCAATATTTCGCAGTGCTCAACGGCATGTAGATCGCGCGGGTGGTCGGCGCCGGTTTCAACACGGAGGTGGATGTGTTGAACCAATATGATTAGCTTGCCGCGGTCAGTGGCAGCTCGCTCATCGCCAGCGCGACGACTTGTCGCCAATCGGCTCCAGGCACGAGGGGTGGTCATTTTATAGGTAGCAGCTGGCTAGAGCCAAGGTTTGCCGCCAACCTGTTTGGGTCCAAGAGCAGGCTACCTCTTTCCCACGCCTTCGCGTGCAGTTGCGGCTCCTGGCCCCGGGCGCTCCCGCGCGGCTACGGGCTGCCAGGTTGCCGCAGGCTTCCCAGGCGGCCCCTCCTATCGGCTGCGCGAGATTCCTATTCTATCCGCGGGGGGCCGCGCAGGAGGCGGCGGCCCCGCAAATCCGTTCCCCCGAGCAGCTCCTCGAAGGGGTGGACAGAGAGCTCGCGGCCAGGTGGGGCCGTGTCGGCAGTTCCGCGGAGGCCTATGTGGGCCGCGCTGGGCTTCAGGAGGCTCAGTGGGGAAAAAATTGTTTGGAATCTCCCCCAATGAAGAGGGCGCGTTAGGGCCCCGAGGCACGCGCCCGGGCCGCGGCGCTGGGATGGGCCACGCACTCTGGGAAACATGCGCCACAATTTAAGGCCGGAGATAAATCACTTGCAAGAGCTAGACAGCCCTCGCCCGCTTGCCCTCACGCAATATTCTATGTTGCTGCAGTCACCCCCGTGAGTTTTCGCAGTTCCTGGCTAATGTTGCGCGGCGCAGAAGGCGTCTGGCTTGTCTCGACTGTCGCGCGCGCGACCTCTTTCCCAGTGGGTCATCCGTCCTGGCCCGCCCCGATTGTGCTGGCGTCTTGTGTTCGGCTTATGCCAGGGCCAAAGCGGCGATTTCGGCCGCCGGGAACCGCTCCACTAAGGCTTGGTTTCTTGGGCCAGGGACTCGTTTTAAGCCGGCGCTTCCCGGGCGCGCAGATTCTCGAAGGCGAATGCCGCCCCAGAGATTGTTTCTTCCACGGCGCGAGCTGCACCGCATCAGCTTGCCGACGATGGGCTCAAACCTCGGGCTGACGCGTGGACTGCGCGCAGCAGCCCCAAGGTCAAGACCCCACTTGGGTCGGGCGCTTGGCCAGAGCTGACCACCATCACTACAGGCATGGCGCAGGGCGCAGTCTTGAGTTATTCCGCGCGCGCGGCGACTGGACCCAATTGCCTCCATCCCCGCGCGGTGATTCATGTGCCCGACCTCGCGTTTGCCGCCGTCGCTCGCTTTTGTTTCATGCTATGCGAGCAGTTTCTGGCGTGGCCAGCTGGCAGAGTGTGCAGCGAGCTGGTGCGCCTTGCCATGCCAGAAGGGGGCACTCGTGGTTTCATATCCACGCTCTGCCGAATCTGGGGCAAGGTCCGCGAGGCCCTTGCATGTGAATGGCAAGATCGGCGCAACTGTCTGGAAGTTTGGGATGCGCGGCGTCGGCGCAGCTCCTCTGACAGCGCGTCGGCTCGCAACCTCGCCGCCGACATTGCCAAACTGGTCGGCGACGTCTCGGTATCCATCCGTGCTGCTGGATATGATAACGTGTTTCGAAGTGATTCGATCTGCACAGATCTTGGTCGAGGCCGAAGCCCTTGGCTTCCCGATGCGACTTGCGTGGGTGCTGGTCGATTTGCACAGGCAGCCTCTGCGTCTGCGCGCTTTCGGGAGCTGGTCTCGACACTTTTGCGCGCATCAAGGTATCCTTGCTGGGAGCAACCATGCGACAGGATTGTTGTTTCTGTTGAATTTCAAAGCCCTGCTGAGGCTCAACGCTGAGGCTCAACGCTATCGCCCCCTGTGTCACCCCGAGGGCTCTAGTTGACGACGTGTCGATTCAGTTTGTATCGGGCAACCCGAAGAAAATCGATCAGATAGTCAACTGGTGCTAGGGCGCAAGGCCTGTGGACGCAGGCCAAAACATTAGATTTCATAGCTGGCGGCTGGGTTGCTCGAAAGTGGTTTCGACGTGCAGCTGATCAGCTTGGGCTCCCAGTCAAACCCTGGTTGCGTAATCTCGGGCATGATTTGGCCACGAGGCGAGTGATACGTACCCCAGGGAGAGGGGGGAAAAACAAAAAAAACGAGTCCGTGCTCTGGCAGCGCGGAATAGGAAGTTCATGGCGTTCAGGCACGCGACATGCAGAAGGGTGGCGGTGCTTTGGCGAACGGGAGCCTTGCCCGCAGCTGGCCACGGTGCCTCAGTCTCAGGTGTGTCCGACACCACCATCGCTGGAGCTAAAGAGCGCGGAGGGCTTACCGCATACCTGCTGGCGCAGTCCAATCCGCTGTGCGACCGGATCTACGGTTGTACATTAGCGGTGGTGATCAAGTACGCATGCTTCATATGGGACGATCGGGGCCGCGGACGTCTCGGTGTTGCGGGACACGATGGTAGACGATCCGACTTGGCAACAGGCTCCGGGTCCTATGTCTGCGGCGTGGTTAAGCTTGCTACGCATAGGTTGGACGATGGTCAATGCCCTCGCCCTCCACGGCCACACGGGCCAGAACATCCCTTTTATTGCGACGTGCCCGGGCGATGTGAGGCTGGGCTGGCGCTTATTGAGGGGGCTCAAGCTTGGCAGCACGCGCGGCTTCAGAGGCATATGAGTGCGGCTGCCTCGTCGACCCATCCAGCGTGGCATCGCGCGCTCCGACAGGGCGCGCAGGCTGTCCAGTGTCCCCGTCAGAGGGGGGCCCTGGCAGCGGCGCGGTCCAACGTCGCCCCCTTGCCCTGCGAGCTCAGCCGTGCGAAGTATAGTGCGCCCCCCAGGCGCCTGATGTGCCCCGGCGCCAATGGTGCGCAGGGACGTGCATGGCATGGTTGCCCCGCCTTCATTAACGACCAGGGGGCGACGACCAGGGAGAGGGGGGAAAACAAAAAAAAAGAGTCCGTGCTCTGGCAGCGCGGAATAGGAAGTTCATGGCGTTCAGGCACGCGACATGCAAAAGGGTGGCGGTGCTTTGGCGAACGGGAGCCTTGCCCGCAGCTGGCCACGGTGCCTCAGTCTCAGGTGTGTCCGACACCACCATCGCTGGAGCTAAAGAGCGCGGAGGGCTTACCGCATACCTGCGGGCGCAGTCCAATCCGCTGTGCGACCGGATCTACGGTTGTACATTAGCGGTGGTGATCAAGTGCGCATGCTTCATATGGGACGATCGGGGCCGCGGACGTCTCGGTGTTGCGGGACACGATGGTAGACGATCCGACTTGGCAACAGGCTCCGGGTCCTATGTCTGCGGCGTGGTTAAGCTTGCTACGCATAGGTTGGACGATGGTCAATGCCCTCGCCCTCCACGGCCACACGGGCCAGAACATCCCTTTTATTGCGACGTGCCCGGGCGATGTGAGGCTGGGCTGGCGCTCATTGAGGGGGCTCAAGCTTGGCAGCACGCGCGGCTTCAGAGGCATATGAGTGCGGCTGCCTCGTCGACCCATCCAGCGTGGCATCGCGCGCTCCGACAGGGCGCGCAGGCTGTCCAGTGCCCCCGTCAGAGGGGGGCCCTGGCAGCGGCGCGGTCCAACGTCGCCCCTTTGCCCTACGAGCTCAGCCGTGCGAAGTATAGTGCGCCCCCCAGGCGCCTGATGTGCCCCGGCGCCAATTGTGCGCAGGGACGTGTGGCATGGTTGCCCCGCCTTCATTAACGACCAGGGGGCGACGACAACATGTTTGGCCTGGACCCCATGGGCGACGGGGCCCCCGAGAAGCTAGCAGACCATAGGAGAGCCCTGATCCAGTCCTGCTTAGACATGTGTGACAATCCCGGTGTAGATAGGCACAACCTCACATATGGGATCCCGACTTTAACCGCACCCATTCAGGCCCCCGAGAACGTCCAAATTGTGCGTGAGTTCGGCAACAGATGTGTTTGGGGACCTGAGTCGTTCCTGGGTGGGGCCTGCTACCAGCCCAGCCTCCAAGAAGTGGCCAGAGCTGGCTGAGCGGTGGTTCAGGTGCCTGATCCATGAGACGGTTCGTTGCCGTGCCGTGACATCTACGGGGCCCTCCCAGGAGTTAGGCAAACGATTGGCAGGGCTGAGCGTTGGGCGGTCAGGCAGGCTGTCGCCCGCCACCCTGGCCATGGGATCCTGGTTTCTGATTAGCAGGCTGTCGTGCGTGAAGGGAACTCCTGGGGCCCCGAGTCGGCTAGGGGCACGGCGAAGCATGCTGCCATATGGGAGTCAGTTGTCAGGATTCCCGTAGGCAAACCCCCGAGGCCCCGATGGTGCCCCGCCCACTTGAGCCTCGACGATGTGTTGCCCAGGGGCTTGTGCGTCAACGCGTGGGCGGGGAACGACTGGGCCGATTTTGCCGCGAAGCTCGGGGCACGCGCTCACGCGTTCTCAGAAGGCTTCTGTCAAGCAGTTGCGGGCGAGATGGCTTATCGCAGAAGCGCGACCAGATGCATGGCCTGGGCCGCTCAGAGAATGCTTGAGGCTCGCAGTTGGACAGCGCTCGACCCCGAGGCCTTCCGTCGCTCCCGTGTTCCCCCTGCCCCGCCCAAGGTGTCCCTCACCAGCCATGTGTTGTTCTATCGTGCTTACGAGCAAACGTATACGTGCACGAGGTGTGGACGCACGCCCCCCCCAAGTTTGAAGGCCTTGATCACCTCCAGAGACACGCGGGAATGCAAGCCGCCACCCATCCGCCAGCATGTGTGAGAGTCTTGGTTCGGTGAGTTCGATTCGACGTGCTCGCTCGCTCGGTCGGGGGCGGTGACGGTTGCTTTGGAGGCTGCGGGCTCTCTTTGCCTAGACGTCGGCCAGGAGGTCGGCGAGCCGCCAACTCCCCAGCTTCCCGTGCCAGTCTCGGATGTGGATTGCTTCGGCGAGCTATTTCATGGGGTCTTCTCTTGCGGCCCTGTCTTTTGTTGCAGGATGTTGCAGGAAATGCGGGGCCCACGGTGCGCTAGGCAGTATGCGTAAGCTGCTGGCGAGTTGTGTGTGCCCCGCAGACAACCCCAGCACCCGCGCCAACCAACGCACGTTTGTGCGTCGGCTCGAGCGCGGCGTCCCCCCCAAGACGGGGCAGAAGATAGTGCTGGGAGATGTGCGCGAAGGTTTTGGGCCCGCGGCCCCGTCTGCCCCGTCCGGGCCCCCGCCCGTTTCGGTGCCTGGCGTGGTGGGTGTTGATGATAGCCGTGCTGCGTCCAGCGGTGTTTTTCATTCGAGGATTCCTCGGCGAAGGGAGCTCGCCCAAAACGGCGCGAGTTCGAGATCTGACTAGGTGGGGGCCGCCGCCGCCGCCGAGTCGCCCCCCCGCCCCGCCGCGCCCATCGTCCTCATCGGCGTGGTGGCGGTGCTGGAGGCGATCGGCAGGCAGGCACGGCCGCCCCGCCCGAAGTGGACCACCTGGTCCCGCTTCGGTGGTTCCAGGTGGCGCGGGTTTAAAACTCCTCCTTTTCCTCCTCCTCCTCCTCCTCCTCCTCCTCCTCCTCCTCCTCCTCCTCCTCCTGGAAGCAAGCCTCCCTCTCCTCCTCCTCCTCCTCCTCCTCCTCCTCCTCCTCCTCCTCCTCCTCCTCCTCCTCCTCTTCCTCCTCCTCCCCCTTCTGGAAACACCCTTCTCGAACCAGACCTTATCCTCCTCCTCCTCCTCCTCCTCCTCCTCCTCCTCCTCCTCCTCCTCCTCCTCCTCCTCCTCCTCCTCCTCCTCCTCCCCCCCTCCTCCTATTCCTCCATTCTTTTCCTTGCACGTGATATCCCTTTGTCGCATCCCGAGGTCAGTTTCTAGGGCGGGCCGGGCGTTTCACCAGAGACTTCCTTTCCCTTTATAATTCGGGAGTTTAACAAAATGCGGTTTTCGCCCAAGCGCCGCGCGCACTCGTGTTGATAATGTGCAATGGCTTCACGGATTGAGGGCGGGTGGTTTTCAACATGTGTCTCTCGCCGTAGCCCCCCGCACATTCTATTAAACAAATCGCAAGAGCCTCTAGGATTGAGGGCGTCTCATTTTCAAATTGTGTTTGTCGCTTTCGCGCCGCGCACATTCATTTTAACAAATTGAAGAGTTTCACGGATTGAGGGTGGTTCCAGTTCAAAGTGTGGTTCTCGCCGTAGCGCCGCGCAATCGCTTTACAAATTTGCGAGAGATCCACGGATTCGAATTGTTTTGGAAGGATTCAGGACTATGCAGGTGCAGCAGTTATTTTGATTCGCGGTGTTTGAAGCTTCCGAAAAGGCGTTCCGGCACGATTTCAGATCTTCAGGGCGCAGCGATCAGGTTGATCCGTGGGTGGATATCCCAGGGAAAATTTGCTGGCATGTTTCAAGGTCTTCAAACGGTCGTCTTCAGCAGGTCTCTCGATGGCGCGGAAGTTTGGCGGGAGGGTGGGGCGCGCGCTCACGGAGCGAACTCGCGGCAATGCCAGACCTGTCGGGCCGGGCCGGTCGGCTCCGCGGCGGCACGGGGCGCGTCGGTTTGGCCCCCTCCTCCTCCTCCTCCTCCTCCTCTTCCTCCTCCTCCTCCTCCCCCTCCCCCTTTTTTTCCTCCTCCTCCTCGTCCTCCTCCTCCTCCTCCTCCTCCTCAGCGAAGTCCCAAGCGAAACGCGCCAGGGTTGCAGGCGCCCAGGCTTGTCTTGGTCCGCGCTGGACCCGCTCCCGGCTGCGCTTTCGGCGCCGCGTCCTGGCGCGCTCGGCGCGCCAGGAAGGGAGCCCATGCAACGCCGATCCAACAAGTCTGCCCGCACCGCCGCAAGTCGATGTTTCTGCAGATGTCTTGAGGGAAGGCGGGCGAGGAGGAGGAGCAGGAGGAGGGAAACCAGAGTTGTGGCATCAAGATGCCCCTGGTTCCTTCGCGTAACTCCTTGAACGAAGTCGTTTTCACTTTGAGACGTGCTCCTGGAAAGCCGAGCGCCTCCTGGGCGTGTGAATTCAGACGAGAGCCCAATCTTGAAAAGGAAGCGTCGTCCATCCTCCCGTGCGCAGTAAGCGTCGAGGAAGTCCGGCACAAGGCCGATGAACGTGTCCAGATTCTGCCAGCCCCGTGGTTGAGCTTTGGCCAGTCACCGCTCTTGTTTGGGCGCACGAGCTTCCACCAACGGTCCATTCCACAGCAAGCCATTGGACGGTGTCTGCTCTCTGGTCTCCGCGCCTGGTGGCTCCCAAGGTCACCTCCAGAGGCGCGAATCTAATCTTATGTCGGGCGTGTCCCCCTACAGGGGGATTCTCGACGAAAAATAAAGCATACCTCAAAAATACACCAAAAAGGTCAAACAATACTCAACAAATAGTCCCCGGACTATTCTTGGACTATTGTTTGAATATTTGTGGTGCATTTTTTATTTTTCGTCGAAAATCCCCCTGTGGGGGGACAGGCCCGACTTTAAATATAATCGCGCCTCGTGCGTCGCGTCCAGTGCCGTCGAGATGGCCTGTTCCAGGAGGCGGCGCGAAGGCGCGAAGAGAACCAGGCGTCGCGCATCACGGGGCGCGGTGCGCGAAGCTAGGTGGCGCTGGTTCTGACGGGTTGGTCCCCAGTCGACGCCACTCGTTGAGCATTCAGCATCATACTCCAAATCCCTTCTTAATCGCCCCCCCTAAAATACCGGACCCCCCTCCAAATGCGACCTAATATTCCGGACCCCTGTCTTCGACTGGGCGCCTTAATCAACCAGACCCCCCAAGCTCCAATCCAAAGAAAGCGCCCTAATGAACCGGACCCACCCAGTTACAGAAAAGGCGCGTTAAAAAACCGGACCCAGGGGACGATTAATAAGGGATTTTGAGCATTTAACGCACTCCGTTGATTCGGAGGGGTAGCGCACACAGTGGCTTGATCGCGATGGGAGGAGCAGGCCAGATCGTGAATCTCTTTCTTGCCTTGGGTCACATCGACGTCGGGCCAGAGTGGATACCAATGTTCTCTGCATCCTCAGCACCCTGCGCCCTGCTCCTTTCTCCTCCTTCTGGCTCCCCGCGTTCTCGTTTCTGCCTGCCTGCCTGCGTCTCGTCCCCTCCCGTCGGGGGCAGGCCTGGAGGTCCCCCGAGGTCTGCACAGGGCGTCCGAGGCCTCTTGGAGGTTTTCGGGGGCTTGCTTCGAGTCGGGCATCCCCCTCTGCTGGAGGAAGATTCAAGAAGAGTAGAAATAGTCTTGGGGCGTTTGATCGTTCTCTTTTGTCATCCGCCGATCTTTTTGTCTAGTTGTTTTTCTTCCCAGACCAGGCTGCAGGAGGACATGCCCGACCTAAGGTTTGCCACCGAAGAGCCCAGCACGCTCACAAAACCTCGATATTCGTTCCTGGATCTGTCCTCTCTCGATACCCCCTGCTGTGGTCGGTTCGCGTTTCGGGCCCCGTCCCGTCGGTTTTTTTCTTCGGTGTTGCGATTTCTTCCTCTCTCCTGTCTTCCAGGTCCACCCGCCGATGCAGTAGGGGTGCGGTCCTTGTCCGAGCCCAATCCAGCCCGATACCTCCTCCCTCGCTTCTGCCCCTCCCAGACATCCGGCGCTGTGATTTATCCGCACCGCCTCCACCTCCCCGTAGCCTGTTTTTCCTTCCCGAGTCGTGTTTAGGGATGGTCCAGCTTTTCATCCCGAGTCGTATCCTGTCCTTGGGGGAACCAACAGGTGCTGATGCCGCTAATCCCAGGCCCTCTCCTGGGGTGCGTTCTGGCCTGGATTTCGATGTGAGTCCAATGGTGGCGACGAGCGCCGCCCAGAAGTAACCCCAAAAAGGGAAAACGAGGGACGTGTAGCGGTCTCGGTACCTTTTCCTCCTCTCCGAGGGCCTGAAAGCGGCCGAGGGAGGCCCAGAATGACGTCAGGTTGGCCGCCTCGACATGCATCGGGGCGCCCGGTGTCGGGGTTGGCCGTTGCCTCAGGGGGCCGAGCAAAAACACAGAAGCAGAATTTATCCGAGTTCTGCACGAATGTTTTGGGTCGCGGGGCGCGCCAGGGGCGGCGCCCGACGGGGGGAGAAGGGGGAAGGATGATGATGATGATGATGATGATGATGATGATGATGATGATGATGATGATGATGATGATGATGATGATGATGATGATACTGCTGCTGCTGATGATGATGATGATGTGGATGGGGATGGTGAGGATGATGAGGATGATGAGGATGATGAGGATGATGATGGTGGTGGTGATGATGATGAATTATGATGATGCTGATGACGATGATGATGATGATGATGATGATGATGATGATGATGGTGGTGGTGGTGGTGGTGGTGGTGGTGGTGGTGGTGGTGGTGGTGGTGGTGATGATGAGGAGGAGGAGGAGGGAGAAGGAGGAGGAGGAGGAGGAGGGGGAGGAGGAGGAGGGGGAGGATGATGATGATGATGATGATGACGAGGAGGAGGAGGAGGTGGAGGAGGAGGAGGAGGAGGGAGGGAGGAGGAGGAGGGGGGAGGGGAGGAGGAGGCAGGGAGGAGGAGGACGGGAACAGGGGGGTCGAAGAATATACGAAAGCATAGACATGATGTCTCAGAGGTCCTTGCGGAGCTCCGAAAGCTTCCGTGTATGGATTTGTGTCCACTGAAGGCTGGCACCTGCCCGCCCACAGGTCGGGCGAGACGTTCACTGTGGTTGAGTTCGAGCCAGTCAAGGATGCCCGCCCTAGCTGCACCCCTCTACCGCCGCCGCCTTCGACGCCGTCGCTGTGGCCGTCGTCGTCGTCGTCGTCGTCGTCGTCGTCGGCCTTCTCTTCCTCAGTCCTTCCCCTCCTCCTCCCTCCTGGCATTCCTCCCTCTCCTCTACCTCTTTCTACTGAACCTCCTCCTTCTCTCTCTCCGGGCCCACCTCCTTCTCCTCTCCTCTTCTTCTTTTCCTCTCCCCCTCCCTTTCTCTGCCCCCTCTTTTCTCCTCATTACTTCTTCTCCCCTCCTTCCTCCTGAAAATATCTACCCTTTCCTGGGGCCCGCTTTTCTTCCTGAGTATCTGCAGTCCAGGGACGCCCTGGTTAACCGCTGAAGGTTTTTAGTTTTGGCGCCCCCCTTTTCTTTCGGCGGTGATTGGGACTGGTCCTGAAACCTGCCCGTCGCGCCGGAGACTATTTTCCCTCCATAGTTGGGCGGGGTGGGTACTGGCGGAGTCGAGCGGCGCGGTATCCGCTCGCAGGGCACGGGGTGTCACCGCGGCGCGTGGTCTCCAGCGCCCCGTGGATCTGGCCCGTGGGCTCCAGATCATGAAGCCTACTGGATGTTCGTTGGGATCTTGTGGGAGGCCTCTCGGGGGCCTCCTGGAGACAGTTTTGAGGCCTCTTGGGCGCCGTGTGGGGGCCTCTTTTGGGCCTGTCGGGGGCCTCCTTCTGCTTCCTGGGGGCCTCTTTGGGGCCTCTTGGGGCCTCATGGGCGCCGCTTGGGGGGGGCCTCTTGGGGCGGAAGGCTAGGATTGGTTCGTGCTCCTTCCTCTGAGGGCCCTCCTGAGCCGTCTTGGGCTGTCTTGGGGCGCTCTGAGACCGTGTTGGAGCTATCTTAGAGGCCTCTTGGGCCGTTGGATGCCTCTTGAGCGGTCTTGGAGCTTCGCAAGCCCAAGGAAAATCTATGATGTTTGCCTCTTGGGGCCCTGTTCGGAGGCCTCTTGGAGACCTCTTCGGCCGTCTTGGAGGCCTCTTGGGCCATCTTGGAGCCTCTTGGGCCGTCTTGGGGCCATGTTTGGCGTTTTGGAACGACCTTGGACTGTCTTGGAGGCCTCTTGGGCGGCCTGGGTGGGCTTCCTGGGCCGCCATGGATGCCTTGGAGATTCCCAGGGAGGCGCCATGGACGCCCATGAGCCCCCCGGGAGTAGGTGTGGTGCAGTTGGCGATGTGCGGTCCGGAGGGTGGGGGGCCCCTTAGAAGATGACAGGAACCATGCTAGGCAGTCTTTGGCATTCTTCCACGCCTGAACGTGCCACAGGCACGGTGGCGGATGACGGGAAACGCGCTAAGACTCGAAGAGTCCCGCGATAGACGTTGGTTTCGGCCTGGAGGGAACAATGTTTTCAGCTGGGGAGGTCCAGGAGGGGAAGGGCTCGGGGTTCCTCCGTGACGGACGCCCAGCGGACGACGGGAAGCGTCTTCGATGTACGAGAAGTGAGCTGGACGTTGTGGCTGAATCTGCAACATATCTACTGAACATATCTAACTATATACCGTTCGGTATTGCATGGCTTTTTCGTTGGCGGATGACACATCAGCACCATCATCATCAGCATCATCGCGACCACCATCACCATCATCACCACCATCACCATCACCCATCTCGCCCGCATGCGGGAGCTCCCGCGCGAGTCGGACGCCCGCGTTGGTGGGAGTTTCCGTGGCTCGGTCGGGGGGTCCCCGCATGCATCCTACTCTCCTCGTCGTTTTCCTCCCCTCGCTCCCTGCCCATCTCCCTTCCACCTCCTGGTCATCCTGCCGCCCCCCCTCCCTCCTCCCGCCCTCCCTCCCCACCTCCTCCCCCATCCCCTCCCCCCCCATTCCTCTTCCTGCTCCTCCCCCCCTCGTTCTTCCCGCTCCCCGCGTCTCCCTGCGCTGGCCCGCTGGCCCAGGGAGAGTCCATCCCGTTCCTGCGCCCGGAGCGGAACAACGGCCTGGACTGGCGCTCGCGGCTGCGGCGGGGGGGAGGGGAGGAGGACAGGGTACCCATACAGGCCTTTGAAGAAATTAGCGAACTCTCCTGCCACAGTCATCTGTCCCTCCCCCCCCCAATGATCGATGTTGGCGGTGGATCGGATGAGTTGCACTTCCACCGCAGGCTTCCCCGAGCGTGCCAGCTTTGAGTGTAAGTGGGCGGGGGGGTCTCCGCTAATTGCTTCCACCTACCGTAGCTCTACCATTCCCTCTTTCCCTCTTTTTGGACCTCCTGGGTAGCCGTCGTCGCCGCCGCTGGATTGTTTTCGAAATTCTGGTCAGAGGGCACCCCGGATCCGGGGAGTGGCGGCATCGGTAGTTTTTGATGGTTTCCCCAGTTGGAAGGGAGGGGGGGCTGGCGTGCTGTCGTCGAACGATGGCATAAGCATGGATCTGTTCTCAGTAGTCACAGTCTTCGAAGATGGGCAGGGGCGGGCAGCGCGGCGACAAGTTCTCAATCGCCTTATCAAGCGGAATTAGAGTAAGCATTTGGCACTGGACATAGTGCTACCGCTTAGAGGCGAGGTAGTTTCGGACACCCGACGGGCTGTGTGGTGTGGAGGACTTTCACGCTGGCCAATTCGCTTTCTGGTGCCCCCCGTTCAGCTTTATCGCTGGTGCAGCCAACACCGCCTCGCCGCCGACGAAAAGATGTGGTGTGGAGGAACGTAGAGGCGTGGAGGAATGTGACCTGCATACGTTAATTCGGGAGGCTCGAAGGACCAACTGGGCGTATGCCAACCAAAGCTTGTGGAAAAGGGCACATTGTGGGCGAAAGGGGCGAGGAGCTATCAAATGGACAGGTCGAACTTGGAGGCCCAATTGACCTTCGAGAAACGTGATGCATATCGCCCTAGACAGACCTGAACTGCGAACACCAAAAGCATATTTTCAGAGGCCGACGTCAATCGCTGCTGGGATTTTCGCGACGGCGCAGGTGACGGTCCAAATGCTCAATGCGGCCTCACCCCCCGAGGGGTCCCACACCCTCGGGGGGTGAAGACGCCTTGGGCATCTGGAGGGAGTGGGGCGAGAGTAGACGGGAGGGAGGGGGAGAAGGAGGACGAGGACGAGGACGACGAGGAGGACGAGGCGGACGAGGAGGAGGAGGAGGAGGCGGAGGAGGAGAACGAGGAGGACGAGGAGGAGGAGGAGGAGGAGGAGGCGGAGGCGGAGGCGGAGGAGCGAGCGAGCCGCAGGAGAGGCGTCCGAGTGACGAACACCAACCGCGTGTGAGACCTGAGAGCCACAGGGGTGGCGGAAGGCGGAAGCCTGGGAGAGGGTGGGGCGCCTCAGGAAAACCACACCCAAGAAAACCTCCCAGGCCCAAGTCCAAAAAGAAACACTAGGGGGCAGGGTTCGGGCCAGAACGCGCCGCTCCTGCCCCACGCTGGCGGGGCTCCAGGCCACGAGTGATACGGTCGATCGCCGTGAGCTGGTTCGCCCTAGTCTTTGGATTCTCCGAGAAACCTTGGCACCGCGCCCGCAGCTTGCGGGCGGACCTGAAGGACTCGGACCCGTTGAAATTGCCACCGCACTTGCGGCAACAATACACGGAATTAACACAGAAAACGTCATGCCCCAATTCAGCGAATTCGGCAAGCACAGGTTGGGGAACGTCGGCCGAGCCGCTGGCAGCAGACACCTGCTCCAGCGGCTGAGGAGGGACCGCGGGGAACTCCGAGGAGGCCTCCAAAGGCCGAGACGTGGACCCCAACATCCTATCGGCCGCCTCGATGGCCGCCGTGACCCTAGAGTCCGAAACACTCAGCCACGCCTCAGAACTCCGCAGAAAGAAGTCCTCGGCAAGGCTCTGGACGAGAGGCGAGGGAGCACATACCCGATCAGCTCCCGAGCGAAGAGTCTGGAGGGTACTCGCACTCCGAGCGACACGATTGCACCGTCGGCACCGATACTCTGACATCCTCTGGCAGAAGAGCAACTCGTGGTCCTGGGGCCTCTCGAAAACCACACGCTTGGGCACCTGGGCGAGCTCTGGGTCCTGCCCCACGACAGGGTCAGCTCCCCACCTCCGAAACTGCACAACCTGGAAGGCCGCCCAAGACACATAGTGCAGGACCTGCCTGTGCTGCTTCAGCCCAGCTGCCAAACTGTCAGCCAGTGTCTTTGACACCATATGCGCAGCGCTGCCACACTTCGCGAAGAAGTCGGCCCAGGCATTGCCGACGTAGGCCTCCAGCTCGTCTGGCGTGGCCGACCCGATGATGTCCTCAGCTTCCTGTGAGCTGGAGTCCACTGAAACCGCACTGGTGGCAGACGTGGATCGCGTGCTCTGGCAGCCGAAAAAAATATCTCTCCAGACTCGGGCGTGCTTCGCTTTGCCAAACTCAAGCCTCTGGTCCCAGGACGCACCCTCCTCCACGAGCGATTTCAGATCAGAAATGAAAACCTCATGCCCAGGATGCCTCTGAAGTCCCATCTTGATGGCATAGCGCTCAGCACGTCCTACTGTCTGCACATAGTAGGGCAAGGGCCCATATTCAGCTCTGGCGGGGAGCCACGTGACGGGGTCCAGCTGGCAGACCGACCACCCACACCTACGTACTTCAGGAATGCTGGCCGAGAACCCCGAACCGTCAGTATATGACGTGGACCCCCAAGAGCCCGAGACATCTCCCCATTCAAAAACCTCATTGGAGACCGTGGTGTAGTGCGGTACAGCAACAGGCTCGGGAACCCCATAGATCAGGTATCTCTGGTCCCAGTCGGTGCACCCCAGCATCTGCCCAGGCGCCTGAAGCATGCCACGAACCTCCTGAAGCTGTTCTGGAAACTCATAATACTCCTGGTCGGGGTCCCCCTCGAGGAGCGGCGGGCAGTCGTAAAAGATATGACCCCAACAGGAGTCGATAGCCTTGCCGCAGGCCTGACATGGCCTAATGGGCCTCCCGTGCTTCATGTCCCGGCGCGGTGGGATGGGAAGGTTGTCAGCCCACAAAGCCTGCAGCGCTCCGAGGCGCCTGTGACACTTTATCTTGGCGAGCGCGTGGCGTAGCGCACGATGCCACACGTCCGCCTGCTCGGTGTAAAAATGCTGCTGCAACCGATGGTGCTGCCAGCGCTGAATGCCTTGATGCAGGAACACTCGTAGGTCTGCTGGACATATACGATATAAATCAAAACTGTTTCCCAGATCGTCGACCAGGATGTGCTCTGACGACATAGTCCAGGATATGCGCCTCAAAGTAAGCCAAGTGGCCCCGAGGGGCCCACGCGCCTTGGCCCAGGAAGGTGAACTCTCAAACTTAGCACCCAGACGTACCCAAGCCTCCCGAAGTCTGCTAGGTTGCACTCGCCCGTCCCAGATCCAGGAGGCGTATTTGAGCACAATGTCCGTGGTGGCGTTATATATGGGGTCATAACATTCATCCCGATGAGATATGAGATGTGCTGTTACCCCAACCATCGTCTTACCTGGAGCACCAGTTAGGACTGCAGCACAATGTCGCAACTCACGAAGAGCGCTGTCGCTAACTCCAGCAACTGCACCGCCATGCGCCACTGATGGAAGGGCGCCCGTGCGCCACAAGCTGGTAGCACTCCGCCCCACGGCGGACTTCAACATGCGAAAACGATGCTTGCGCTCTCGAAACTGCACCAACCTACGCTTCTCCATATGCCGAAGAACTCGAGGTCCTGTGAGCTCGTGTCCCAGATTCCTCATGTGTGCCCTGTTCGGGATCTTCAAGGTTCCCAGGTGCCTCTTGAGCTGTCCCCAAACCTTTTGGTTCCCAGGGAAACATCCAGACTTCGGCGGCTTCAGGACCATCCCAAGATCTCCTGCATCCGACGTAAACGCCTTGGCCGCTCGGGTCAGGTTGGACACCTCTCTCAATGCGGGCGACACGTACTGCAGACCCACATCGTCCATGAGCGTGCGTGGCGTGATAGTAGGTGCAATACTGGCCGTGCGCTGGACCGCTCGGTACGTGAGGAGGTATAGAAGGTACGTGGCGTGCGTGCAGCCCGCAAGAATACCCTGATGGGCCACCAAGGGCCTAGATACAGACCCGAAACACTTGATCCTTCTCGGCTGGCGGTAGGAGCCCAGGAGCAACCACAGGAGCCTCAGCGGGTACCTGAGCTCTCTAGCTTCTCGGAGAAGTGCACTGTGACTGACCATATCGAAGCACTTGGTCATGTCCAAGAGAATGGTGCATGTGTGCTCACCTAAAAGTTCTCCTATCTCCTGGCTCAGGTTGTGGTCGGAGGCTGAATCGGTCGAAGTCTGCCCAGCCCTTGACCCCCACATATGCTCGCACCTATGCGCCTCTTGCCACTTCGCCGAAAGCGGCCGACGAAGCTTTCCCCACAACCTGACGAAAGTATTGCTGAGGACGATCAACCTAGTGTCCCCGTCAGGCTTGGGCAGGCGAACAAGCTCGCTGTAGAGCCTGTCCGTGGGCCAGACCAGCCAACTCTCAAACAGCATGAACATATCGGCCAGGCTCTGCAAGGCCTGGTCGGACAACACATCGAGCGTGCGTGGCGCGATCCTCGTCTGGCCCGAGGCCGTCTTCAACGGAAAACTCCCGATGGCTCCACGCACCTGCGATGCAGACAAAGGCGGAAGCAAAGGCCACTGAGCATGATCGACAGGCAGCGACAGAGAACATGCACCGTGGTAAGTCCAAGCGTCCTTCCACTTGTCGAGCGCGCGGTCAGCCATCTGGTATGGCTGAGCGTCGTGGGAGTAGGCAAGCACCTCCTGTCGAGCCCGAACTTTGGAGGACGAATGCGCCCGAGATGCTCCTCCCAGGAAGGCTTCTTTGGCCCGCTGCCTCCAGGCCCTCTCTGACGCTCTTTGTGCCGTTCTCAAATGATGATCTGCTCTGGCAATGATTGCCTTGGCTACGCCCTCAAAGTCAGCCTCGACCAAGCCAGTCAGCCCTCGCCGAAAGAAGCCTGCGAAGGCAGCATCCAAAACACACAGCACCTGCTCTGACCGAGCCGCGCGTCTATAAAAGGCAGCCACCTCGTTGAAAGCCACGACGACCTTAGTGTACTGCAGCGGCGTGATGTCGCACACGGCAGCACAGAGCTTGAGGCGCTCGGTGTACCTCGCCAGCCGCTTCTTCTCAGCCACGAGGTGCTGGGCCCATCGCTTCGCCGTGGCCCAGACCAGCACGGCCGGCTCCTTGTAGGTACGCCTGCGTGGCGGCTGCCATGACAAGTGCTGCCACTTGAACTGCGGCGGCCCCTCGCGTCCGATGTACTGCATGGCCTTAGCGCCCACGCAGTCGTAACGCCCTGCCAGCTCGTAGTCCACCCCTCGCAACACGGAGTCCCAGAGCGGGCTCAGATCGTCGGCACAGCTGACCCGTTGGAACTCTGTCTGAAGTCTATGCCGCGGGTAGGGATATCTAGCACAGCCAACTGGCGGCACCACCGCAAAGGGACGTGGCTCCACAGGGACGCGGCACCACGTGGGGCGATCCTCGCCCATGAGCTGCAGCTCCACAGGGAAATGCGGCGGCGGCACGACCGTGGAGTCATACTGGACCTCTGGCTTGCCCTTGATGCGAGACGCTAAATTGGCACAGACGACGAAATAGTCTATGGTGCTCTTGCCCTCATCGGTGATGCAGGTGTGCTGGTCGGGCACGTAGTGGACGGCTGCCATGGTCTCGACCCAGTTGCGAACATTGAGCGCATCGATGTCGGAGTTCCAGTCGCCACCTAGGATCCAGTCGAGGCCCCGTGAGTTCCATGCTGCAACTCTCTGTGCCAAGGCCCACAACACCTCAATGTTCTCGCCCGATATGCCAATGGACGTGACAAGATACACACTGGCGACTATGATGCCGCCAGCCACTCCCCAGTTAATCTGTGCACAGACTGCTCGTCCTGGGTAGATAATGTGCCCATCATCAGGTGGGGCTGTGACCATGATGTATGTCGGCACAAGTACAGCGACCCCTCCGAAGTTGGACGTAGCTGAGTCACCCGTAGAGGGCGACGGGGCCCATAGCCCGTGCCATCCAGCATCCAAGGCCCTGGCCTGAAACTCGCCAAGCCTAGAGTCGGTAATCCTCAACTCTTGTGCCAGCAAGATAGTTCCCCGATAGGTAGCCAAAAAGTCAAAGAGAGGGCCGTAGCTCGTAGCATTCACCGTTGTGATGAGGCCCTTGAGCTGCGGCTGAGATACTGCATGCATTGGCTGCGCCTTCGCCTCCGTGCTCCCTGGCGGCAAAGGCGAGGTAGGTGCAGCGCGTTCTTGACTTGATTTCTCGAAGCGTAATCGGGAAGAAGGTGGGGACGAAGATGGCGCTTCATGAAATGCGCCTTCACACAGATCTGCTTCCATGTCAGGCTCAACGTCCTCAAAGAAGTCATGATCGTCATCCAAAGTAGTACACACTGGGCCGCTCTGGCCCGGGGGGGGCCCTGGCAGTCGGTACTCTCTGCCGCCTGGATTCTCCGAGGGCAAGGGCGGTGAGCGGTGCGTGCCGTCCGAAGACGGTCGGTGCCCCCTGCCGCCACTCCCCGAAGGTGAGGTCGGTGAGCAGTGCGTGCTGCCAGGGGCCAACCGCGTAGGCGTAGACGGAGTAGCCCTCTGTGATGCCGTGGTCGCCCCAGACGGAGCTGCAGGCTCAACCGAAGTAGGCGAGGCCGCCGTCAGGGTCGGAGCTGTCGCCCACCCCGAGGAGCGGGCCAGTGGGGGGAATAATGTAGGCGCCGTAGTGCCAGCCGAGGTCATGGAACTAGACGCCGATGTGGGCAGGGGGGTGTGACGATGAGGGGCTGAATCCCTCTCCCCCCTGCCCAGAATGCTAGCCGCCGTCGAAGATGACTGAGGCGGACTCTCGACATGTTGCGCTGATGTAGAGCTGACCATGGTGACAAAGAGCCAAAGCAACAGCATATCACGCCGAGCACATTTCACGCCGACGTCTTGGCCTTCTTGGCCACAGTGTCCAAGTAGCTCTGCTGAAGGCGCTTGAACTTCTCACGCACGATGTCAGGGGCGTCGCTCTCTTCGACTTGGACCCCTGCTGCACCCAGCGTCTCACGGTACTCCTGCTCGGACATCTCGATGTCAGGTGGCTCAGCACAAGACTCGTCACCATCCTCATCATCATGGGCAGGTGCAGGTTCAGGCGGCTTGGCCTGCGGCATATTCTGCAGCTTGCTGACCGTGTTGGCCATAGCTTGCAGCTCCTTGACCATGTCGGCGCCGAGACCGAGGCCCGATGCAACCTTGCCCAGCTGCTCCACGCTGACCGCGAAGGTGGGCAGCAGGTCCGCCAACGTCGGTGGCTTGGCTCGCGACATGGCGGCGCGAGTCTGCTGCACCAGGCGGAGGACCTCCGCAGCCGCCTCCTGCAACTTGGAGTCAGTGTCGGCCAGGCCGCGGGTGAGCTCGTCGATCTTCCTCTGCTGCTCGTCGCGAGCGGCCTGGATGGTAGCCTGTCGCGAACGAGCGGAGGACAGTCTTGACGCCAATGACCTGGCCTGATGCTCAATGGGCCTATCTTGAAAGAGCTCAGCGTCCAGCCTAGCTCGCTCCTCACGCCATTTGGCCACAATACCAGCATCAGCAGGGTCAGTAGTGACCCGAAGCAACTGATCCAGCATCTTGATTCGGTTCCTCTTGACGGTGTCGGCATCCCCAGGCGCGGCAGCCCAAGGTGGGCTCGCACCTGTACCCGTAGCCGCTGGCCCGTGCCCAGGGGGATGCTCGCGGAGCTTGGCGAGCTGCGCCTCGAGCTCCTTGACCTTGGCCGCGAGCGACTGCTGCTTGGCCGAGACGCTGGGCTGCGACGCTGCTTTGTTCTCCTTGAAACAGTTGCTCTTGTGCAGGCCGCACTTCTTGCAGTACACAAGGGTGGAGGCGTTGAACCACGGCTGATTCGTGACGTCATGCCTGCACCACTTGCAATACCATGGCGAAGCATTCTCCTTGCGCGTCGGGGCCATGGCGGCGTCGAAGTCGCAGGGACAAGCGGCGAGAGCCACGGCCCTGAGGACTGCCTGGCCGTGGCGACAAAACTGATGAGGGAGCCCAACCCCTCGGTGAAGGCGAAAAGCTGTCGAGCGCAAGCGCTCTGGCACTGCCGCGGACTAGCGGTATCCGAGAATGCCAATACGGGCTCAGCCCGCAAAAGCATGAGCCTTGAGCCAAAATGGCTACGGAGGCGGAGGCGGAGGAGGAGGAGGAGGACGAGGAGGAGGAGGAGGAGGAGGAGGAGGAGGAGGAGGAGGAGGAGGAGGAGAGTGCGAGGCCGACGACGAAGGTTTGCTCCGCCGAGCCGCGGGGCCGCGACCGCGCGCCGACATGGGGCCCTGAGCCTCCCGCGGCCTGCGCCGAGAGTGGTCTGGGGCCCCACGCCGACAGGGCCCACCGCCACGGGGGCCCTGACGACGCAGCACCCCCGACCACTCCATACACGGTCTTGTCCATGCCGACGTGCCACACCAAGTGCAGGAGGGGGGAGGGCCGCCCATGCACGCAGAGCGGCAAGGCGGCTTCCCCCTCCCCCCACGCACGCCCCCTCCTTGTCCAGAGGCCCCCAGTGCCGCCAAGGCCGCCTCGAGCTGCGCGACGGGCGCCGTCGCCAAGAGATGGCTGTCGAGCCCGATGCGCGGCTCCGACAGCTGCTCGATCAGCGCCTCCCTCCGCCCACGCCTCGGTGGCGGGCGAACGGCGGGCGGCTCGGCCGACTGCCCCGAAGCAGCCGACCGGGCGCGCGGGGCGGCCCAGACCACCACGGGCGCGGCGTCCGCCAAGCTGTCGCCGGCGAGCTCCACGTCGCCGTCCTCCGTCACCTCCCCCTTTATCGCCTCCATCGGCGCCAGAGGCTCCTCTGCGGCCCCGGTCCTGCCGCGCAGCGCGCGGCGGCGGCGGGGCCCGCGCCATCAGGCGGCACGGCCGCCGCGGGCGCAACAGTCGGCACCTCAGAGGCGCCACCAGCCATGGCGGGGGGCGGGCGGGGCCGCGCGGCCTCGAGCTCCGCCGCCGCCGCGCGGCAGAGGCCGACGACGCTGCGCAGCCGGCGGCGCGCCGCCGCCGCGCCCCGCGCCGGGCCCGCAGAAGAGGGCGCCGCAGGCGCCGCCCCGCGGGCGGCGGCCAGGGCGTTGCCGTTGCACAGCTGGCGCTGCTGCGTCGCCATCGGTTTCAGGCACTCGCGGCGAGCCAGCGCGGTGTCAAGCAGTGGCGGACCGTCCCGGCTCACCTATAGCCCCAATGTTTCAATAACCTTTTGTGGTATGCGCGACATGTTCTTAGACAATTTCTGGCTGGGACTGTCTTGTTTTAGCACATCGGGTTTGTGTTCTAAGAACATTGTTTGTGTTCTTAGAACATTTTTGGGTTCTAGGAACATTTCGTGGTAGGACTATAGGACTGCCGGGACGGTCGGTCCCTGCTCAACGGTGCGCGGCCAAGCGTCGGCGGGTTTGAGAATAGCGCGATGGCTAGGAGGGATGAGGAGGAGAAGGAGGAGGAACAGGGAGGAGGAGGAGGAGGAGGAGGAGGAGGAGGAGGAGGAGGAGGAGGAGGAGGAGGAGGAGGAGGAGGAGGAGGAG
>CAUYUJ010021659.1:10000-47353 GCA_963575745.1 Prorocentrum cordatum | reverse complement strand
TGTCCTGAGCCGCATCCCCTGCCCTGGCCTCTCCCCGCCCTTCACGCCTTTTGTCCACCCCCCTCCCCCTCTTCTTCCTTCGATTGCGAACGCCTTCCGCGCCGACCTCGAAAGGGGGACGGCGACGACGACGACGCCGACGGCGACGACGACGACGACGACGCCGACGACCGGGATCCGCAAGCCTCTCTCAGGCAGGGATGTTGCCACCGTTGGGGGGGGGGGGGTCGCAGATCCCCTGGACCCCTTTCCCCCTCCCCCGGGGCCCCCCGTCCTCCCCCCCCGCCGGCGTGGGAGCGATCAGAGAAGGACGGGGTGTCCCCCCGATTCGACTGCGACGCCGTTCGGTCAGACCCTCCGGCTGGAGCGCCCGAGGGGGAGCGGCGGCGACGACGACGGCTCGAACGGAGAGTCCCCTCACACATGCCGACAGGGTCGGCGGATTATTCCTCCTCTCCCCCCCTTCCTCCACATCATCGTTTCTCGCTTTTTCCGCCCCAGCTCGCTCCTCGTCCCCCTTCCTCCCCTCACCAGCCACCCTCCTCCACACACGATCGACCTCCCAGATGTTTCCGCTTTGCCTCCTCGCCTCTCTCTATTGCCCCGTCTTCTTCTTCTTCTTCTTCTGCTTCTTCCTCCACTTCCCTCCTCCTATTTTTCTTCCTGCTCCTCCTTCTCCTGAGCCTCCTCCCTCGTCCTTCCTTCGTCGGCCTCTCTTCCTCCCCGCCCTCCTTCCCATTGCCCCCAGGTGCCCCTCCCGGCCCTGCCGCCCCCCCACCTTGCCCGCAGGTACCTGCAGCGCTACATCGGAGTCTGCCGGAGTGAGCCGGAGCCCGCGGCCGCGCCCGCTGGAGCTGAGATTCTTGGTGACTGGATAGCCGTCAGATTCTCAAGCAGCGGCGAAATGTCCTGGCTCGCCTATAGCCCCACCAAACAATGTTCTGATAACCATTTGTGGCTCCCACGAAATGTGCTTAGAACATTTCTGGCTGGGACTGTCTTGTTTTACACATCGGTTTATGTTCTAAGACCATTGTTTTTGTTCTTAGAACTTTTTTGGGTTCTAAAACAGGTCGTGGTATGACTATAGGAATGCAGGACGGTCGGTCCCTGCTCAAGATTCGTCAGTATTATGATGTTCCAACCTACTTTGGCCTTGACCGCAGGAAAGAATGTCGAGCACCAAGCGAGTACCGAGACTTGAGGCTTTTCACGTGTTTGGCCCTGGGAGGCGATACTCGTTCGACACTGCTTCGATACTTATTTGGGTGCTCGAAATTTGTTCTGGGATGTAGAACCTAAGTACGATGGGGGCAACATAACGTTAGCAAAACATGGGAGCCTTGCACGCCCTCGCAACTCCGTCTCTGAAGCGCCTTCGCCTTTGTCTGTCAACCGATGAGATCGCGCCGATTTACTGTCGACTAGCGGCGTCGACCAGTGTCGATGCAGCGTCGACTAACTCCGATGCGCAAGAGCCAACAGGATGGCATCGAAGACTCTCAGCCACGCGCAGAGGGGAGTGGGGGGAGGGGGGGGCTTCTTAGAAGCACCCCGGCTTCTTAGAAGGCGCGGCCCTCATCTATAGATGTAAGGCCTGCGCCTTCTAAGAAGAAGCCTCCTTCCAACAAGCCATCCCCCCTCCCTCCACTCCCTTGTGCACCGCAAAGACTCCCATGAGTTGCCACCGAACTCAGGCAGGAACTTGAGTGTCTCGGTAGCCGGGAGCCAAGAGTCCAGAACCCCGACGATGCGATGTCCTCGATCCGGGTGTGTTGCCTTGACGTCGGCCTCTTGGGCCCATTCTCGGGCCTTTGGGCATTCAATTTTGGCCAGCGTGGATTCCAGACACTATGTTTTAGCCATCCTTATTGTGTGCAATCTATGACGAGCAATTTATGTTGTGCAGTCCGTGTGGTACAAGATACGCGTTGCAATCTATGTGGTGCAATCTATGTGGTACGATCTGTTGTACCACCAACGCAGAGAAACCTATGTCGTGCGAACTATGTTGTGCAACCTGGGTTGCGTATTATCTGTCGGGCACTACGTGTGGAGCAGTCCGTTTGGTGCAATAGATATGTACACATGTATGTGATGCAGTGTATGTTGTGCACGCTATGCGGTGCAATCTATTTGGTGCAACCTACGTGGTGCGATCTAGGTTGTGCCACCTAAGTTATGCAACCTAGGTTGTGCAACCACCATTGTTCAATCCATGCGGTGCAATCTATGCGGTGCAATTAATTATTGTTCGCAGTGAGTTGTCCACCACTGCTCGCGCAAATATCCCACCCACCCACCCGCAACTTGGTTTGCAAAATCTCTTAAGACCGTGACGGTGGGTACCAAATCGCACTTCGCAACGACAGCGACGCCGACGACGACAGCGACAACGACGACGACGGCGCCGCCGACAACGACTACGACGACACCGACGACGTCTCCAACGACTTCGACGACGCCGACAACGACGGCGACGACGACGACACCGACGACGACGACGACCACGATGCCGACGCCGACGACGACGATGACAACGACGACGACGATGACGACGCCGACGACGACGACATCGACGACACCGACGACGACGACGACGACGTCAGCGACGCCGACGACGACGACGACAACGGCGGCGGCGACGACGACGCCGACTCGACGACGACGAAAACGACGACACTGCCGACGCCGACGACGACGACGACGAAGACGACGACGACGTCGCCAACGAAGACGACGATGAGGGAGGAGGGAGGACGACGACGGCGACAACGACGATAACGACGAGGGAGGAGGGAGGACGGCGACGACGCGAACGACGAAGGAGGAAGGACGGCGACGCCGACGACGACGACGACGACGAGGGAGGAGGGAAATTGACGACGACGACAACAACGCCGACGACGACGACGGCGACGAAATAGGAGGGACGACGACGAGACGCCGACGACGGACGACGACGACGACGAGGGAGGAGGAGGAAGGACGACCACGGCGACAACGACGACGGAAACGACCACGACGCCAAACATGACGACGACGACGAACACGAGGAAAGACAGAGGACGACGTACAATTTCGGCATACGCGCGCGACGACGCGCGCATCTGCACTTCGTCTCATTTTTTGCAGAGGATTCTCGCGACGGCACACGCGCAAGGGCGTTCGACAGATTTCGACATGCGCGCGCGCGAAGCCGGTTTGGTAGCATTTTATGAAAATCTTGAAAAACCTATGACTTTCCTCAGATTTCGCAAGAGCTCGCGCGTAAGTTTTTTTAGCAAATCAGTGTTGCGAAACCGTGTGTTTGAGTATGTTTTTTTGAAAACTCGGTTGCGAATTCCTTCCGACACCGAAGGTTTTTGAAGGATTGCGCGACGACGCGCGCGTCTGCCTCTCGTCCCATTTGTTGCAAGGGATTCGCGAAACAGTTTTATGTTAGAACAAAATATGTCCCCGCGTATTGTTTTTTACAAGGGAGCCTCAGGGGGGGCGATACCGGCCCCCCTGGGATAGTGTAAATTCATATTTAGGGTGGACATGTGGTCAGAATCAGATGTGATTTGCATTCCCGAAAGGGGGGGACAACGTGGTGCAATCGATGTGGTGCAATCTGTGGGGTGCAATCTATGCGAGGCGGCGACGCGGCGGCGACGGCGACCACGGGGCGGCGACGGCGGCCACATAGCCGCCAGAACGGCAGACCGGCCCAGACGACGGGAGGCGACGGGGAGGCGTCGGCGGCCGGAGCCGCCAGAGCGGCAGACGGGCTTAGACGACGGGCGGCGACGTGGCGGCGACGGAGGCCACATAGCCGCCAGAGCGGCAGACAGGTCCAGTGCTGTAGAAGAGAGGTACGAGCCTCCAAGTGCAAACACTTCTTGGAGAGCAATGGACCTGGGGCGAACAAGCACCTCCAGGTTGGGTCGCCAGGGCTTCTTCATTGAGGAAACGCGAACATTCATGTAGGCGTGTGGATTTGCGATGGGTCCCGCTTCCTTAGGCGGGGATGGGGTTGGGGAAGGGTAAGACCCTCCCCGAAGGGGAAGAAGGCGGGGTGGAAGAGGAAGCTCCCTAAACCACCGACGCCCAGAGGGCTGGCGGGATTAGAGGGTCTTCGCGTGTGGGGCCCCGGGAGGCGATGTTCGCTCGCCCCTGTGTCGATGCCTGGCCGGGCGCTCGAAACGATCCATGATTCCTGGGGTGTGGCCTTGGAGTGCGATGAGAGCAACCTCGTTTTGGGGTGGGGGGTTTAATTTCACAGCTTACTCACCGACGGTTCGGCTCGTTTCGGTTAGGTTCCAAAGCGCCTCCGGTTCGGTTCGGTTCGGTTCGGTCTCGCAATCTTCCGGTTCGGTTCGGTTCGGTTCGGTACGTTTATTTTTTGTTTCCGGTTCGGCCTGGTTCCTGTACCGGTTCGGTCTGGTTCCGGCCAGATCGCCGTCGAGGAGCGGTTCCGACGGAGGCCCGAAGGGGACCCAAAGGGGCTCATAACCCCAAAGAGTGTCCGAAGGGGCCCCAAAGGGGCCCCAAACCCCAAAGGGGGTCCGAAGGGGCCCCAAAGGAGGCCCAAACCCCAAAGGAACCTCAACGATACCCCAAACCCCAAAGGGTCCTCAAATCCCAAATGGGTCCCAAAGGAGCCCCAAAGTGGCCCAAAACTCCAAAGCGGGTCCGAAGGGGCCCCAAAGGGGCTCCAAACCCCAACGGGGCCCCAAAAGGGCCCCAAACCCCAAAGGGGCCCCAAAGAGGCCTCAACCCCAAAGGGGCCCCACAGGGCCTTCAAAGGAGCCCAAACCCCAAGGGGGCCCGAAGGGGCCCCAAAAGGGCCCCCAAACCTCAAAGAGTTTCCGAAGGGGCTCCAAAGGGGCCTCAAACCCCAAAGCGGTCCCAAACCCCAAAGGGGCCCCAAAGCGCCCCCAAACCCCAAAGGGTTCTGAAGGTGCTTTAAAGGACCCCAAACTCCAAGGAGGCCACAAAGGAACCCCAAAGGGGCCCTAAAGGGGCGCCAAACCCCAAAGGGGCTCCAAACTCCAAAGGGGCCCCAAAGCGGCCCCAAGCCCCAAAGGGGCCCCAATTGGCCTTAAACCTTAAATGGGCCCGAAGGGGCCCCAAACCCCACAGTCAAACCCCAAAGGTGCCCCAAACCCCAAAGGGGCCCCAAAGAGGCCCCAAACCCCAAAGGGCGGTTTGTCGGGGTGGCTGCAGCAGACTGCTGGTGGATCGTTTCCGGTTCGGTCCAATTAGGTCCGGTTCGGGCCGGTTCGGCGCGGAGAGGTTCGGTCCGGTTCGGAGTCCCGGTTCGGTTCGGCTCGGTTCGGTGTCGCAATTTTCGGGTTCGGTTCGGCTCGGTTCCCATTCACCAAAAAACACCGGTTCGCGCCGGTTCGGTTCGGCCCGGTTCGGTTCGGCTGGTTCGGTTCGGTTCCGGAACCATCCTAATTCAAAAATAGTAAACCAGTGTGGGGGCGACTTTTTTTGGTAATGGACATGCCCGCTACACGTAAGAAGAGTGACTTTTCGCCAGAGTGACCTTAGGTGCGGGCTCACTGGGGTCCCCCTGGCCGCTGAGCACGGTGCGATAATGGCTGCTTGCGCGCTTGCATTTGGCCACCTTTCGCTCCCGCAGTCCGCGCACGAAAGGTCACTCTTTCCTTGGGTCGCTCTTGCGTGTAGCCGATCTCACCGCAACACACCCACTCGTGCAGACGGCGCAGGTCGGTTGGTCGTTTGGCTGGCTTGGCTGGATGGTTGGGACGGTTGGCTTGTCTTCTAGGTGTATCCGGCAGTCGGTCTCGACCGAGTCCTCCCCTCCCTCTTCATTCCTCCTTTCAGATTCGCCTCCCCTTCCCTCGTCTGTCTTCCCCGTCCGCCTCCCCCTCGCCCCCCTGTCTCCCCTACCTCCTTTCCCTCCATTCGGCCGCGAAATCCAAACCGTACCCTCGTCGATCGACGATTTCAACTCGATGGGTGGCGGGGGGGTCGAAATTCATCGAACACGTTACGAGATCCGAGCCGTACCACATACCCCCGCCCCCCATCGATTCAGGAAAAACGATGGCTGGTGGGGGTGGGATTCGAATGTCGCCACACATCCTTTCTCCCCTATCCCCTCCTCTCTTCTCATCTGCCGCCCCTCCCTTCGCTCATATGTATGTATATATATATATATATGTGTGTACACACCCGTCGGTCGTTGAAAGTAGGTACTCTTGGAGTTCCAAGTCCCAATCCACTTGAGGCGCCTTCCTACTTCAAGAGTCGAGTGGAATTCCCTCTGGCAGCGTCCTCAAGGGGCGCGCGGAAGCCCAATCTACTTTCTCAACGCCTCCTATTTCATGTTTCTACCCACTTCTTCCGACCGACGGGTATGCGTGTATATATATATATATATACATACATACATATATGAATGTGTATATATATATATATGTATAGATGTATATCTGTATACGTACATAGTGCGCCTTGTACGAATGTGCGGCTTTTGTCAAGGAGGCTGCACGACGCCCTGCCGCGTTACCGTTGCTCGCTCGCTCCTGGCGTCGCGCCACGCGCCCTCCGGGCTCGTGCGCGCTGGCCGGCCCGCCCGCGGGGGAGGAGCGAGAGAACAGGGCGTACATCGCTGCCAACGCCAAGGCTTGCGGGGTCTGCGGAGCAGGATGGCGAGGTGCAGGAGGCCGAGGCAGGGGCGGCGGCAGCGGAGGGATGAGGGGGGGAGGGGCGGGCAGGCGAGGAGAGAGGGCAGAGGGAGGGAGGGGCAGGGAAAGAGGCCCAGGCATGCGACGTCCGGATTTTTTTTCAGGGCGGCGTCCTTGGAAGCCCCGCCCGATACTTTCCCCGGGACCGGTTTGTCGTCCTGAGCCGTTTTTCGACGGTCCCGAGGCCCAGCGAGGGCCCCCCCCCCGGGGGCCGAAATCAGCCAAAAACTGCCCGTCCCGATTTCTCCCAACCCTCCTATGGTTGGGCACTCGTTTTGAATAGAGCAGTGTGGCCGCCCCGTCCTCCTCCTCCTCCTCCTCCTCCTCCTCCTCCTCCTCCTCCTCCTCCTCCACCCCTCTCCTCCCCTCCTCCTTCTCTCAAGTTTCCTGTGTTCCCTTCTCTTCTCTCGTTCCCTCTGCGATCTGCGCAACTGTCGCCACTTTCGTGGGCTCCTGAGAGGCCCAGCTGGGGTACGTCCCACGCGGACCACCTCGGGACCTCGCCGCCCCCTGGGGGGCTTGCAATCTGCGCAACTGTCGCCACTTTCGCGGGTTCCTGGGAGGCCCAGCGGAGGTACGTCCCACGCGGACCACCTCGGGACCTCGCCGCCCCCTGGGGGGCTTGCGATCTGCGCAACTTTCGCCACTTCGTGGGCTCCTGGGAGGCCCAGCGGGGGTACGTCCCACGCGGACCACCTCGGGACCTCGCCGCCCCGTGGGGGGCTTGCGATCTGCGCAAGTGTCGCCACTTTCGTGGGCTCCTGGGAGGCCCAGCGGAGGTACGTCCCACGCGGACCACCTCGGGACCTCGCCGCCCCTTGCGGGGCTTGCGATCTGCGCAATTGTCACCAGTTTCGTGGGCTCCTGGGAGGCCCAGCGGAGGTTCGTCCCACGCGGACCACCTCGGGACCTCGCCGCCCCCTGGGGGGCTTGCGATCTGCGCAATTGTCACCACGTTCGTGGGCTCCTGGGAGGCCCAGCGGGGGTACGTCCCACGCGGACCACCTCGGGACCTCGCCGCCCCCTGGGGGGCTTGCGATCTGCGCAACTGTCGCCACTTTCGTGGGCTCCTGAGAGGCCCAGCGGAGGTACGTCATACGCGGACCACCACGGCACCTCGCCGCCCCTGGGGGACTTGCGATCTGCGCAAGTGTTGCCATTGTCGCCGCTTTCGTGGGCTCCTGGGAGGCCTAGCGGAGGTACGTCATACGCGGATCACCACGGGACCTCGCCGCCCCTGGGGGCTTGCGATCTGCGCAAATGTCGCCACTTTCGTGGGCTCCTGGGAGGCCCAGCGGAGGTACGTCCCACGCGGACCACCTCGGGACCTCGCCGCCCCTTGGGGGGCTGGCGATCTGCGCAAGTGTCGCCACGTTCGTGGGCTCCTGGGAGGCCCAGCGGAGGTACGTCATACGCGGATCACCACGGGACTTCTTGCTGCGCTCTTCTGAAAGCATTGTTGGGTGCTCAGTCTGCGCATTGCGGGTCCTTCAGAATGCCAGTCAGCATTGAATGGTCTTGAGTATAATCGCCACATGTATAGACAGGGTTGGGTGCGTCACAAGGTGATTTTACGACGCGATCGGAGGAGGAGGAGGAGGAGAAAGGGAGGAGGAGGAGGAGGAGGAGCAGCAGGAGGAGGAGGGGGAGGAGGAGGAGGAGGAGGAGGAGGAGGGGGATGAGGGGGAGGAGGGGGAAGAGGAGGAGAGGGAGGGGTTGGTGGTGGACGGAGCAGGAGGATGGTGGGAGGGGTAGGTTTGGTGGTGGTGGCGATCAGAGGAGGTGGAGGAGGGGAGGGGAGGAGGAGGAGGAGGAGGAGGAGAACGTGAGGAGGAGAAAGAGGAGCAGGAGGAGGAGGAGGAGGAGAAGGGGGGGGAGGAGGAGGGGGAGGGGGAGGGGGAGGGGAGGAGTAGGGGAGGAGTAGGGGGAGGAGTACGGGGAGGGGGGGAGGAGGAGGGAGGAGAAAGGGGAGGAGGTGGAGGAGGAGGAGGAGAAAGGGAGGAGGAGGAGGAGGGGAGGAGGAGGAATGGGAAGGAGGAGGTGGAGGAGGAGGGAGGAGGAGAGAGGAGGAGGAGAAGGAGGGGGGGGAGGAGGGAGGTGGAGGAGGAGGGGGGAGGAAGGTGGTTGTGGACGAGCAGGAGGATGGGGAGGGGAGGTGGTGGTGGTGGTTGGCGATCGGAGGAGGAGGAGGAGAAAGTGAGGAGGAGGAGGAGGAGCGAGAAGGGGGGAGGAGGAGGGGGGAGGGGGAGGGGGGAGGAGTAGGGGGAGGAGTAGGGGTAGGGGGAGGATGAGGAGTAGGGGGAGGGGGAGGAGGAGGAGGAGAAAGTGAGGAGGAGGAGGAGGAGGAGGAAAAGGAGGAGGAGGAGCGAGCGCGCGATGACGGTCCAGCGGGACCAGCCCTAGGAGGGCGGCGCGGTGGGGCCGGAGCCCTCAGTAGTTGGCCTGGGACTGGCGGTCGATCTGGATGAAAGTGGTGTGAAACGTAGAAATGTTGGACGTCTAGTGTATTCTGGAGTCCAATAGATGTAGGTGAGAGTGATAGGTCGGATAGATAGGCGGGGAAGTGGAAAGTCGGATGCTGGAGGTCAATACGTGCAGGTGGAGATTGAAAGTCGGATGCTGAAGGTTGGAGGTCGGAGTGCTGAGATGGTGGTCGCCGGAGGCCGATAGGTGGAGGTGGAAGTGGAAAAGTCGGATGCTGGTGGCTGCAGGTCGGAGTGCTGAGATGATGGATGCTGGAGGTCGATATGTGGAGGTGGAGGTGGAGAGTCGGACGATTGATGCTGGAGGTCGGAGTGTTGAGCTTGCGGACGCTGGAGGTCAATAGGTGGAGGTGGAGGTTGAAAGTCGGATGCTGGAGGCTTGAAGTCACTGTGTTGAGCTGGCGGAGCCTGAAGGTCGATAAGTGGATGTAGGACTGCAGAGTCGGATGTCCGACGGTGGAGGTCGGAGTGCCGATTTGGTGGAGGCTGGATGTCGATAGGTGGAGGTGCGAGTGGAAGTCGGATGCTGGGTGATGGAGGTCGGAGTGTGAGGCTGTCAGAGACAGACGGTCGATAAGTGGATGCGGAGGTGGAAAGTCGGAGGTTGGAGGCTGGAGGTCGGGGGGCTGAGCTTGCGGGGTCTGGGGCGCGATGCGAGGAGGTAGTAGTGAAGAGTCAAATGTTAAATGCTGGAGGTCGGAGCGCTGAGCAAGTGGATGTCAGAGGTCGATAGGTGGATGTAGGAGTGGACGTCATGAGCGGATGGGGGCGGGAATGCATCATCGGAGGGTGGAGGTAGGTATTTGTGGGCCGGCATTCGTGTCCAGCCTGTTGTGGACCATCTGCACGACGGAGCCGGAGTCGGAGCCGAAGAAGACGAAGCCAGAGAACGTGATGATGATGAATTGGTCGTCGCAACACATCGGCACGTACATGCGAACAAACAATTATCCCGGCAAAGCAACCTAACAGCGATGTGTAGGAGCATATCTGGAAACATTACCCCATCAAATTCGGATGAGAACCCAGTTGTAGAATTCTGCTGTTCTCGCAGTCGTAATCGCATTCGCGATGACAGTCGCAGTGGCAACGGCAGTGGAAGTCACAGCCTCAGCCTCAGCCTGCCTCAGTCTCAGCCTCAGCCTGCCTCAGCCTCAGCCTGCCTCAGCCTCAGCCTCTGCCTGCTTCAGCCTCAGCTTCAGTCTGCCTTCAGCCTCGGCCTCAGATTCAGCCTGCCTCAAACTCACCCTGCATCAGCCTCAGCCTCGGCCTCAGCCCGCTTCAGCATCAGCCTGCTTTAGCCTCAGCCTCAGCCTGCCTCAGCCTCAGCCTCAGCCTGCTTCGGCCTCAGCCTCAGTGCCGTCGGCCTCGGCCTCTGCCTCAGCCTGCCTCAGCATCAGCCTGCATCGGCCTCAGCCTCAGCCCCAGCCTCAGTCTCAGCATCAGCCTGCGTCAGCCTCAGCCTCAGCCTGCCTCAGCCTCAGCGTCAGCCTGCTTCAGCCTCGGCTTCAGTCTGCCTACAATCCCCCCCTCCGCCTCAGCCTGCCTCAGCCTCAGCCTCAGCCTCAGCCTGCCTCAGCCTCAGCCTCAGCCTGCCTCAGCCTCAGCCTCAGCCTCAGCCTGCTTCAGGCTCAGCCTCAGTCTGCCTTCCGCCTCGACCTGAGCCTCAGCCTGCCTCAGCCTCAGCCTGCTTCAGCCTCAGCATCAGCCTCAGCCTGCCTCAGCATCAGCCTGCCTCAGCCTCAGCTTCAGCCTGCCTCAGCGTCAGCCTCAGCCTGCTTCAGCCTCAGCATCAGTCTGCCGTCAGCCTCGGCCTCAGCCTCAGCCTGCCTCAGCCTCAGCCTGCCTCAGCCTCAGCCTCAGCCTCAGCCTCAGCCTGCCTCAACCTCAGCCTGCCTCAGCCTCAGCCTTCCTCAGCCTGGGCCTCAGCCTGCTTCAGCCTCAGCCTCAGTCTGCCTTCGGCCTCTGCCTCAGCCGCAGGCTGCCTCAGCCTCAGCCTGCATCAGCCTCAGCCTCAGCCTCAGCCTGCCTCAGCATCAGCCTGCGTCAGCCTCAGCCTCAGCCTGCATCGGCCTCAGCCTGCTTCAGCATCAGCCTCAATCTGCCTTCCGCCTTGGTCTCAGCCTCAGCCTGCTTCAGCCTCACCCCGCATCAGCCCCATTCTCAGCCTCAGCCTGCCTCAGCATCAGCCTGCCTCAGCCTCAGCCTGCCTCAGCCTCAGCCTCAGCCTCAGCCTGCTTCAGCCTCAGCCTCACGTTGCCTTCAGCCTCGGCCTCAGCCTCAGCCTGCCTCAGCCTCAGCCTGCATCAGCCTCAGCCTCAGCCTCAGCCTGCCTCAGCACCAACCTGCCTCAGCCTCCGCCTCAGCCTCATCCTGCCTCAGCCTCAGCCTGCTTCAGCCTCGGCCTCAGTCTGCTTGCAGACTCGGCCTCAGCCTCAGCCTGCCTCAGCCTGCCTCATCCTCAGCCTCAGCCTCAGCCTCAGCCTGCCTCAGCCTCAGCTTGCCCCAGCGTCAGCCACAGCCTGCCTCAGCCTCAGCATCAGCCTGCTTCAGCCTCAGCCTCAGTCTGCATCAACCTCGGCCTCAGCCCCAGCTTGCCTCAGCCTCAGCCTGCCTCAGCCTCAGCCTCAGCCTCAGCCTGCCTCAGCATCCGCCTGCCTCAGCCTCAGCCTCAGCCTGCCTCAGCCTCAGCCTCAGCCTTCCTCAGCCTCAGCATCAGTCTGCCTTCAGCCTCGGCCTCAGCCTGGGCCTCAGCCTGCTTCAGCCTCAGCCTCAGCCTGCCGTCGGCCTCGGCCTCAGCCGCAGGCTGCCTCAGCCTCAGCCTCAGCCTGCCTCAGCACCAACCTGCCTCAGCTTCAGCCTCTGCCTCAGCCTGCTTCAGCCTCAGCCTCAGTCTGCCTTCAGCTTCGGCGTCAGCCTCAGCCTGCCTCAGCCTCAGCCTGCCGCAGCCTCAGCCTGCCCCAGCATCAGTCTGCCTTCAGCCTCAGCCGCAGCCTGCCTTAGCCTCAGCCTCAGCCTGCCTTAGCTTCAGCCTCAGCCTTAGCCTCAGTCTGCCTTTAGCCTAGGCCTCAGCCTCAGCCTGCCTCAGCCTCAGCCTGCATCAGCCTCAGCCTCAGCCTCAGTCTGCCTTCAACCTCGGCCTCAGCCTCAGCCTGCCGCAGCCTCACCTTGCATCAGCCTCGGCCTCAGCCTCAGCCTGCCTCAGCTTTAGCCTGCCTCAGCCTCAGTCTCAGCCTGCCTCTGTCTCAGCTTCAGCATGCTTCAGCCTCAGCCTCAGCTGCCGTCGGCCTCGGCCTCAGCCTTCATCAGCCTCAGCCTCAGCCTGCATCGGCCTCAGCCTCAGCCTCAGCCTCGCCTCAGCCTCAGCCTCAGCTTCAGCCTCAGCCTCAGCTTCATCCTGTCTCAGCCTCAGCCTGCTTCAGCCTCGGCCTCAGTCTGCTTGCAGACTCGGCCTCAGCCTCAGCCTGCCTCAGCCTGCCCCAGCCTCAGCCTCAGCCTCAGCCTGCCTCAGCCTCAGCTTGCCTCAGCCTCAGCCACAGCCTGCCTCAGCCTCAGCCTCAGCATCAGCCTGCTTCAGCCTCAGCCTCAGTCTGCATCAATCTCGGCCTCAGCCCCAGCCTGCCTCAGCCTCAGCCTGCCTCGGCCTCAGCCTCAGCCTCAGCCTGCCTCAGCATCCGCCTGCCTCAGCCTCAGCCTCAGCCTGCCTCAGCCTCAGTCTCAGCCTGCCTCTGCCTCAGCCTCAGCCTGCCTCAGCCTCAGCCTCAGCTGCCGTCGGCCTCGGCCTCAGCCTCAGCCTGCCTCAGCCTCAGCCTGCATCGGCCTCAGCCTCAGCCTCAGCCTCGTCTCAGCACCAACCTGCCTCAGCCTCCGCCTCAGCCTCATCCTGCCTCAGCCTCAGCCTGCTTCAGCCTCGGCCTCAGTCTGCTTGCAGACTCGGCCTCAGCCTCAGCCTGCCTCAGCCTGCCTCATCCTCAGCCTCAGCCTCAGCCTCAGCCTGCCTCAGCCTCAGCTTGCCCCAGCGTCAGCCACAGCCTGCCTCAGCCTCAGCATCAGCCTGCTTCAGCCTCAGCCTCAGTCTGCATCAACCTCGGCCTCAGCCCCAGCTTGCCTCAGCCTCAGCCTGCCTCAGCCTCAGCCTCAGCCTCAGCCTGCCTCAGCATCCGCCTGCCTCAGCCTCAGCCTCAGCCTGCCTCAGCCTCAGCCTCAGCCTTCCTCAGCCTCAGCATCAGTCTGCCTTCAGCCTCGGCCTCAGCCTGGGCCTCAGCCTGCTTCAGCCTCAGCCTCAGCCTGCCGTCGGCCTCGGCCTCAGCCGCAGGCTGCCTCAGCCTCAGCCTTCATCAGCCTCAGCCTCAGCCTCAGCCTGCCTCAGCATCAGCCCGCCTTCAGCCTCAGCCTCAGCCGGCCTCAGCCTCAGCCTCAGCCTGCTTCAGCCTCAGCCTCAATCTGCCGTCAGCCTCAGCCTCAACCTCAGCCTGCCTCAGCCTCAGCCTCAGCCTCAGCCTGCTTCAGCCTCAGCCTGCTTTAGCCTCAGCCTCAGCCTGCCTCAGCCTCAGCCTCAGCCGGCTCCAGCCTCAGCCTCATTCTGCCTTCAGCCTCGGCCTCAGCCTCAGCCTGCCTCTGCCTCAGCCTGCTTCAGCCTCAGCCTCTGCCTCTGCCTCTGCCTCAGCCTGCCTCAGCATCAGCCTGCCTCAGCCTCAGCGTCAGCCTGCCTCAGCGTCAGCCTCAGCCTCAGCCTGCTTCAGCCTCAGCCTCAGTCTGCCTTCAGCCTCGGCCTCAGCCTCAGCCTGCCTCAGCCTCAGCCTGCATCAGCCTCAGCTTCAGCTTCAGCCTGCCTCAGCATCCGCCTGCCTCAGCCTCAGTTCAGCCTGCCTCAGCCTCAGCCTCGGCCTCAGCCTCAGCCTGCTTCAGCCTCAGCCTCAGTCTGCCTTCAGCCTCGGCCTCAGCCTCAGCCTGCCTCAGCATCAGCCTGCGTCAGCCTCAGCCTCAGCCTGCATCAGCCTCAGCCTGCTTCAGCATCAGCCTCAGTCTACCTTCAGCCTCGGCCTCAGCCTCAGCTTGCCTCAGCCTCAGCCTGCATCAGCCTCAGCATCAGCCTGCCTCATCCTCAGCTTGCCTCAGCCTGAGCCTCAGCCTGCCCCAGCCTCAGCCTCAGCCTGCTTCAGCCTCAGCCTCAGTCTGCCTTCAGCCTCTGCCCCAGCCTCAGCCTCGGCCTCAGCCTAAGCCTGCCTCAGCCTCAGCCTGCATCAGCTTCAGCCTCAGCCTCAGCGTGCCTCAGCATCCGCCTGCCTCAGCCTCAGCTTCAGCCTGCTTCAGCCTCAGCCTCAGCCTGCTTCAGCCTCAGCCTCAGTCTGCCTTCAGCCTCGGCCTCAGCCTCAGCCTGCCTCAGCCTCAGCCTGCCTCAGCCTCAACATCAGCCTGCCTCAGCATTCAAAATGTGGCCCGGAGATGGAGTTCTGGGAATTCGAAGAACACGAAGTGGCCTACAGCTGTCGTCCTCCTCCTCCTCCTCCTCCTCTTCCTCCTCCTCCTCATTCTCCTCCTCCTCCTCCTCCTCCTCCTCCTCCTCCTCCTCATCCTCCTCCTCCTCCTCCTCCTCCTCCTCCTCTTCCTCCCTCTGAGCACGCCGTGGCTCTCGACAGGAGGCATCTCTCCTCCTCACTGCTCATGGGCTTTCGGATGCATCAGCCTGCCTCAGCGTCTGCCTCAGCCTGCCTCAGCCTCAGCTGCAGCCTCAGCCTCAGCTTCACTTGAGTTCCCCCATATCAGGCGTGGACCCGCGGCACCCCCGACTGACTTCCCCCATATCATGCGTGCACCCGCGGCCCCCCCGACTGAGTTCCCCCATATCAGGCAAGAGCCCGCGGCACCCGTCAACTGAGTTCCCCCATATCAGGCGTGGACCCGCGGCACCCCCGACTGAGTTCCCCCATATCAGGCGGGCACCCACGGCAGCCCCCGACTGAGTTCGCCAATATCAGGCGCGGATCCCCGGATTCCCCCGGATCCCGTCCGGATCCCGCCCAGACCCCCCCTGGGGAGTCATGATGCTTTCTTTTGACACTACTAGAAACCTATCAATCTTCGCTGTTAGGTAAAAGCGGCTATTTGTTGGTATGAATCGTCGCCCGTCGGTGTGGACGCAAGTGCCCGAGTCCATATAACGACGCATGTGCTGTAAGAACAACCGTGCCTGATTCTAGGCCAAGTCCCATCAATGTGTTTCGCCGTCGTTACTATGCGCGCTACGTAAATATGATACTATGTCGTCTTCCCAAAACTTTCGTTGCCCTCCGAGTCTGCGAAAAGCTGGTCGTGAGTCGTGTGCGCCGGGGTCCCAGGTCGCATTCAGACGAGTCCATCTCTCAATGTCGTGGTTGGTGATTCGTGCTTCAAACTTCCACTTGCGCTTGAAATATAACTTTGTCCATTCATCGAGCTGTGCACGCTCCGCAAGCGCCACAGCGGTGGATGTACTTCTTCGTAGGAAGTGGATCCACGATTCCATGCTGTCGCCGTCGTTGTCCTCGCTGTGGTTTTGGCTGCGTTGCTCGGTGCAGACGTCGGTGCTGGTGCCAGCGCTGGTGTCGATGTTTTTGCTCTCTGTGGTGGTGGTGATGCTGCTGCGGGCATCACTTGTCTGTCTTCTTTGCTCAGTCGAGGTTCGTCTCCTCGGCGTCCCAATTACAACATTTTCCGGTGCGCCCGTCGCAAAGTGATAAACATGTCTTTTGTCAAGGTCCAAGATGAGGACGCGTACATGACACAAGGTGTGATGGTGCCATTGAAGAGTTTCAATATGCGGTGTAATGGGAATCGTTTGCTTGTGAGTTCGTGTCGCAATTGGTCGAACTTCGCCCATCCGTTGGCGAGCCTGTTCCGTACCTCTTTGTCGTGGAACTCGTGAAACGTCAATTCTCTTTCCAGATAGTTTGTACTCTGGTCGTTTGGTAGTATGTCGATGTGCGCACCGTCCAGCATGATGTGTGCAATTGGCCTTCCCATCCTCCGGCTTATGTTCGTAAGCATCCTCCAGCAATTGTCCTTCCCATCCCGGGAGGAGGAGGAAGTGGAGGAGGAGAAGGAGGAGGAGGAGGGGGGGGGAGGGGGCCGACTCCGAGCTCCTGACCGATGTCCTCGGGGCGCTGGCCCCGCAAATGGCCCGCCTCCGAGAGTGGTTGACGACGAGGGGGGAGGGAGGGTGAGGGGAACGACGAGAAGGAGGGCCAGGAGGAGGATGAGAGAAGGCAGAAAGGGAGAAGGAGGAGGAGGAGGAGGAGGAGGGTAGATACGAGCAGGGGTGGATGTGGAGGAGGAGGTGGAGGAGGAGCAGGAGGAGGAGGAGGAGGAGGAGGAGGCGGAGGTGGGAGTGGAGGTGGAGGTGGAGGCGTTGCAGTGGCGTGAGGATGAGCAGTAAGGAGCAAGCGGGCGCTGACGATGACGACATCAGCGCCAGAATCGGCGAGGTGTTTCCTCGCCCTGGTCCCCCCGCCTCCTGCTCTCTTGCTGCTCGTCCACCGGGTACAGGCAGCGCAGTCAAGAAGGGGGGGGAGCAGCAGGCGGACGAGGAAGCAGGAGGCTGCGGCGGCGGAGGAGGGTGAGGAGGAAGTGGCGAGATGTCCACGAGCGCGGCGTGCATCACTGCTTGCAGCCAGGAGCGCCGCTGAGAGGAAAAAAGGTGCAGGAGGAGGACAACGAGGAGGGAGGTGAGGAGGCATAGGACGAGGGGGATGCTCGTCGTCCGCGTCTCCACCGTCGTCTTCCATTCCTTCGTCCTCGCTCTCCTCGTGCTGCTTCCCCGCGGGGCGTCGCGCCGCCACCTCTCGGCCGACGGCTCCGCCGCAGGGCACGGGATTCATCACCAGCGACTTCCTTCTGTGGAGGAGCGCCGGCCCGACACCTGCGAGGAGAGAGGCGCATTCGGGTGTTGCTAGAAGTGCGGCTCCATTTTGGAGCCCCTGGGGCCCTCTGGGCCTCGTGAGAGGGGGCCCTGGAGCTCAGTGGGCCCCGGAAACGACAGGGCCGTTTTTGTTACCGGTTCCGTTTTGCCGTTTTTTTGCCGGTTCCGACGCCGTTTTTTTACCGGTTCTGCCGCCGTTTTTGAACCGGTTCCGGCTCGTTCCGATCCTGGAGCCGTTTTTTTGCCGTTTCCGGTCGCCGTTTTTTTTGCCGTTTCCATTTTCAGTGGACATTTTTTTGGAAACGGTGAAAAAACGGCCCTGCCGTTTCCGGGGCCCACAAAGCCCTGGAGGCCGTCTGAGCCACCCCGAGAATCCTGGGGGTCCTTGAGGCCAGGGGGAACTTCTAGCAACACCCGAAGCATGGGCGCGGCCGGCATGTGGGGGTCATCGGGGAACATGGCATTGCCCGAGACGTGACCACAACCGTCTTTCCACGCGAGGCGATTGTGCATATGAACGCCAGGGTCCACGTGACAATGTACTCCGCTGCGCATCCCAGGAACCCACGGAAGTGGCGACAGTTGCGCAGTGGGCAGCCGGGGCTTGCGCTGCGGGGGTCACCGGGCAAAAACAAATGATGGGCTTGTTCTCCTCCGCCACCACCATCACTACAAGTTGGAAGGGGGAAGGAGGAGGAGGAGGAGGAGGAGGAGGAGGAGAAAGAGGGAGGAGGAGGAGGAGGAGGAGGAGGAGGAGGACCCCCCCTCCTACCGACGTATGCTGGCGGCAATGGGAAACGAGCCCACCAAACAAGCAGTGGCACAAGCATCATAGTATTTGGATGCCTGCGCGGATTGCTCGGAGCGGCGTTGGAGCCGCCCTGGCGGCGCCGCCCCTGGCGCGCTCTCCGCGCCGATCCGAGGAATTCGCGCGGACCTCCAACAGTTCACGTTTGTTGACATGTTCTTTGTTGTTTCTCGATCGAAAAACGTAAGATTCGAGCAGGCCGGAACTCGGGTTTGCCGACGTTTTGTTTGACGAGCGCATCCTGGATTTGGACGGTCCGGTTTTCGTGGGATGCTTGCAGCGGGAGTTCGCGTCACATTTCAAATCAGGTCTTGTCATTTGCAGGATGGCCCCGTCAGGCCAACCCGAGTCCCCCGTACCCGAGTCTTACGTCTCCCCAGCTCTTCTTGCTATCGCTCGGACGTGTGCACTTTTTCTCGGCGGGGATTATTAAGGAGCATCCTGGATCATCCTGCGAAAAAGCCACGCACGAAACCGAAAAGAACACCGGGAATGGACGTCCGAGCGAGGGCCGGTCTTAGGTCAGCGCTGACAGGGGTCAGCCAGTCATCTCTGGGGCCAATTTTCTATCGTTCCCGCCCTCCGCGTGGCGCGGTCGTGGGAGCTACTGAGCGGCGGGCTTCGCTTCGCGGCGGGGCCGTGGCCGACCTGGGGATGCGCCGACCCAGGTTCGAGGCGCCCTCGGTCAAGATCACCCTTGTCTCGTGCGCTGCCCGAGGTGGCCCTGGCCCCGGGTGGCCCCACTTTGCCCAGCTTGGCATCGCTCGGACGTGTGCATGTTCCCTTCGGCGAGGACAATCGAGGAGCACCCTGGACCATCGAGCAACGACAGGCACGCACGAAACCGAAAAAAAAAACACGGGAAATGGACGCCCGAGCGACGGCAAGCAGAGAGAGGTGCAGTGCAGATGGCTTCTCCGGGACGCTCCCCGCAGAGGGCCCCGGAGGTGCCAGAGCGGCGAGAACAGCTGGGGACCCCCCTCGGCCAGGGCCACTCTCAGCAGCACCCGACCACCTTGCGCAGCTCCGCCGCCCTCCGCTCCGGCGCCCCGTCGCCGGGGGCGGTCGGGTCCCCTACTCAGGCCGCGCTTAGGCCGCGCTTAGGCCGCGCAACCACTGTCACTCCTGCCCAGGCTGCCCCTGCGTGAAGCCGAATCTGCCCTCTCCTCCTCCTCCTCCCTCTCCTCCTCCTCCTCCTCCTCCTCATCCTCCTCCTCCTCCTCCTCCTTGGTGCTGCGCGTGCTCGTCCTTTTTCCTGCTCGTTCTCTCTGCTCGTCCGCTGCTCTGCGCACTCTTCTCGATGTGGGCGTGCCTCCTCCTCCTCCTCCTCCTCCTCCTCCTCCCTCCCGCCTCCGTCTAAGCCCGAGTGGTGCGCCTGAGGCGTCGCGGTGGCTGACCATCGTCCTTCAGAGCGCTGGCCGGAGACGTGTTGTCGCCTCAATGTCTCGTATTCTCGTATCTTGGCATCGATCGGACGTGTGCATGTTTCTTTCGGCGAGGACCATCGAGGAGCATCCTTGATCATTTGGCGAAAGAACCACGCACGAAACCAAAAAACAACACAGGGAATGGACGTCCGAGCGATGGCAGGGTATCCTTCCTCCCGTCACCTCCTTTCTGTTGGGTGTCGGCATGCAGTTTGACTGCATTGGGGCGGTGTCCTTCCCGTGCGCTTGGGAGCGCGAGGGACTGCGAACGCTCGGCCTCGTTCGCTGTGCTCTTTCGTATTCGGAGCTTCTCTTCACTCCTCCTCTACCCTGCTTCCCGTTCTCTCTGATCAGTGCCCTCCCCTCTGTACTCTTGACTTGCATTCTGCTCATCACTCGCAACAGTCCACCCTGCACCGTACTCTCGCCTCTGTACCATCTGTTCCCTGCATTCCAAATGATCTGCCCCCTTCGGAACGATCAGAACACTGGAACCACGCGCCTATGTTGAAGACATGTTGGAGGCCATTTGGCACCAGCCTAGACCAGCTCGCGCCGTCTTTCCAGGCCATTTTGGGTTGTCTGATGCAGCTTTTGAGTTTTGAAAGGCCTACTTGGACGCTTTTCCGCGTCGAAACGCCCCCGTCCGTTTCCCCAGGGGGGGGGGCCATCAACGGCAGACCAGCACAGAAGACCAGCGCGGCAGACCACCACGGCAGATAAGCATGGCCGACCAGCGCGGCATATGTCACGGCAGACCAGCGCGGCAGACCAGCACTTGGCTGACCAGCGTTGCAGACCGGCGGGGCGTCGGACCCTGCGCTTCTCGCAATCTCAGGGGGAAGTGTCACCGCTTGCCGCGGCCATGGCCCAGTCGGACAGGCACAGGACTACACTTTGGGCGAGTGGATTAGATTCTTGCGCGGATTCCCACATTCCAAACTTACTTTTGCGACGTCGTCTTACGTCTTGGTTCGCCCGCCATTCGAGGGGGCCGATCGCGTCTGTCGGATTTGCCAGGGCCTCGACGTCGCTTGCCAGTGTCAGTGTGGAATCAAGACTTGCGCCTCCCGAGTGGATTTGAGGATGAGCGCGAGGTGAATATTCCAGGTGCGGGGGGGCGCGGGCGTTTTCCGCCGCGCAGGGGCCAGGGGCAACTGGGAAACGCTCGGGGAAGTGGAGGTCGGCATGTAGAGGAAGAGCGGGGGAGGGGGGGGGGCAAAGCAGCGGGCGGGGATGGGGAACATAGTGACCAGGCGGGATGCTCTGATAGGGGGAACGATGTGGGCGGAGGCCGCAGTTGAAATTCCTTCGGATAGCCCTGGGACGTTCAGACACCTCCCCCCGGGGGCCTGCATGGGGTTCAGCGGCCCTTGCCTGGCTCTGCGGGCGGGGCGCGGCGACGCACAAGGCCCGTGCCCCGGCCCTTTCGCTAGGTGCCGGTCTGCGCGTGCTCGCCCCGCGCGAGACATCCAGCGCGTTCAGAACGACATGCGGCCAGGCATTAGGCATAGTTCTGCACGTGCTGGTTTCGCCGGAGACATCCTCACCAAACGGAACACTTCTAGAACTACGCCTAACCAGCGGGGCAGGGCGCGCGTCGGGCGTCACCGCTCGCGCTCCCAACGCGTGCCGCGCCCAGGCCGCTAAGTGCCGTCCCGTGCGTGCCCCCTTCTCGCGAAGCATCGGCTGCCCGAGCCGCCCGTCGCCGAGGCCCCGCCCCCTGGGTCGCTTCCCACCGACGTCCCACATCCCTTAGTTCAGCGAAGCCAGCCGCATGCTTGGGGGCTTCGACCTCGCGCAGCCCGCTTCCCTCCCCCGCCTGTGCCCCAGCAGCAAATTTGCGATCCGATCCCCCGCGTTTTCGAGTTCTTCTTCGCGCTGGATTCCCCGCCCGAGGCAGAAACGCATGTTCGCGCCATGATTTTTCCTTGCGGCTGCCACCAAGCCTCTCCGTGAAACGTGGTGATCGCTTCCACGCTCGGCGCGCAACGTCGTCGGCTCGACCGTCGCCTTCCATCGCAGGTCGCGAGGCGGCGTCCGTCCACCCAGACCGACCGACGCGCCAAGTCGAATTATGATTGCCACCCTTGGTCCCCGCAACAAGGTGCACTTTTGCTGTGTGTAGTTAGTTGTGGATGTTCGATCCAGGCAACGGCTGCGGCCCTGCCCCTGCGGGGAGGCGGGCGCGCGCTACTGGCGGCGATGGGGCCGCTCGCGCATGCCGCGGCGGTCGGCGCAGGTGCTGGCAGCGGCGGCCGCCAGGCGTCGGCGGCCGCGGCGGCGGCGGCCACCCTCTCCCGCGTCGGGGCGCTTGCCGAGGCAGGCAGCGATATCGGCCATATCGACGAAGAGGCGACAATGCGCGAGGGGCCCGCGCGGCCGCGCCCGCGGCTTCACGTGGCCGCTGGGCGCGAAGGGACGCTGGCCCAGCCCTCGGGGGCCCGCCGCCACTGGGCGACGCGCGCGGGCTTTCCGCGACGGCGGTGGAGGCCCAGCGGCGCGTCCGCGGGGCGCGCGCGCGAGGCCGCCGCCCTTCGAGCACCGCTCGGCGAGTCTTATGCCGCCATGGGCGCCGTCGTCGAGGAGTGCGCGCCCGACGCGGACTTGGGGGTCGAGAAGGGCCGCGCGCTGGAGGCGTTCGCTGCCGCCTGGGCGGCCGCTGCCGCCCTTCGGCGCGGAGATTCCGCCGAGGGCCTGCAGCTCCCGTAGGCAGCGCGGCCGCCTTTCGAGGGCGCGGCCGCTGTCTCCGAGCGAGCGGCGGAGGGCGAGGTGCCTGAGGCCGCGGCGGCGCGTGCGCCGCTGGAGTGCAGGGCTGCGCACCGGGTGCCCTTCGCGCCGCTCCTTGACGCCAGGCCGCGCCCGGGCCGAGAAGGTCTCTGAGGGCGGCGTCGCGCGCGCGGGGGCGGGCGCTGGAAGTGATGGCGTTGACGGGGTCTTTTGTTGCTCTGGAGATTGGCATTAAATGGCATTCATGAGGCTCTCGCCTTGTGCTTCTGCTGCCCGCTGGCTTCGCTGTCTCCTTGCGCTCTTGCGCCCTACTTGCAGTTGTGCCTCTGGGCTGAGCGGTCGATTAGTGCGGGGGGCCCCGGGGGTCTGGCCCCCCGTGCCCCAGTGGCCCGCTGAGCCCTTGCGCCCGCTGGCAGCCTGGCGTCTCGGGATGCGGCTCTGGGTCTGTCGGCGTCCCCGACGGCCCAGGTCATAGGTCATGTCTGGGGTTGCGTCGGCCTGGGGGGCCCGAAGTCCTGCCCTAGATGGCGGGCGGCCCCCCTTCCGCCGCGCCCTGGCCCTAAGCCCCCCCCCTTTTGTCTTCTTCTTGGGAGGCGCCCGGCCCCCCCTCGCCTTCGAGACCCAGGCTGTCGCGCGCGCGCGCGTTCGGCAGACCTGCGCGATCCAGACCAAAGCGGCAGACCAGCACGGCTGGTCAGCGCGAGAGCGCAGCGCGGCAGACCAGCGCGGCAATCCTGCGCGGCAGACCAGCGCGGCAAACCAACAATGCAGACCAGTTCGGCATATCCGGCAGACCAACGCGGCAGATGCCACGGCGGACCACCGTGGAATACCAGCGCGGCAGACCCATCCGCGCCAGCGTCGAGGTGACCGACGAGGAGGCGGCAGTGCGCGATGGGGCTCGCGCGGCCGCGCCCGCGGCTTCACGCGGCCGCTGGGCGCGGGGGGGCGCTGGCCCTGCCCTCGGGGGCCTGCCGCGCGTTCCGCCGCTGGGTGACGCGCGCGGGCTTCGGGGGAGGGGCGGGGCTGGCGCCCGCGACGGCGGTGGACGCCTAGCGGCGCGCCCGCGGGACGCGCGAGCAACGCCGCCGCGGCGATGGGGCAGGAGCCGCCGCCCGCGGCCGCGCAGCACAGGCGGCATCTCCGACCTGGAGGCGGCGCGACACGCCAGCAGCTCGGAGACGGCGTCGGCGGACTCGGAGCGCGATCGCAGGGGCGCGCGCTACACTCAGAGCGTGAATCACCTACCCCGCTTTCGCTTCCAGGCAAAACCAAGCCATACCACGCGCCTCCTCGTCAAGCGGCCTGACCGGTACAGGATGCAATTTGGCATCGCTTGGTATATCTTGGAAGCGAGGATGGTCAAAAGCGAGGTAGGTTTGTTTTCCCCCTATACACGGCGTTGGCGAAGGTGCACGAGTTCCATCCCGCCGCGGGGCTTCCCTGCGAGGCAGCGACGCAGATGCCGCTCGCGGACCGCGCGGCCGAGGGGCCGCGCGAGTCGTTCTGCGAGCGCGGCGTCGACGGCGGGGCATCGCGCGGCGAGCCCACGGAGGCCGCCGCGGATGCCGCCCTCGAGGAGTGCGCGCCCGACGCGGACACGGGGATCGAGAGGGGCCGTACGCTGGAGGCGCTCGCTGCTGCCCAAACAACCATTGCCGCCCCTCTTCGCGGAGACTTCGGCAGGGGCCTGCAGCTCCCGCTGGCAGCGCGGTCGCCTTTTGAGGGCGCGGCCGCTGTCTCCGAGCGAGCGGTGGGGGACGAGATGGCCGAGGCCGTGGCGGAGCGCGTGCCGCTGGAGCGCAGGGCTGCACAACGGGCACCACTCGCACCGTCCTTCGACGCTGGCCCGCGCCCAGGCTGAGAGGGCCTCCGAGGGCGGCGTCGTGCGCGCGGGAATGGGCGCTGGAAGTGATGGCGTTGACGGGGTCTCCTGTTGCTCTGGAGATTGGCATTGAATGGCATTCATGAGGCTCCTGCCTTGTGCTCCTGCTGCCCGCTGTCTTCTTGCGCTCTTGCGCCTCTGGGCTGTGCGGTCGATTCGTGTGGGGGGCCCCGGGGGTCTGGCCCCTCCGTGGCCCTGCTGAGCCTATGCGCCCGCTGGCAGCCTGGCGTCTCGGGATGCGGCTCTGGGTCTGCCGGTGTCCCCGACGGCCCTTGTCATGTCTGGGGTTGCGTCGGCTTGGGGGGCCCGAAGTCCTGCCCTAGGTGGCGGGCGGCCCCCCTTCCGCCGTGCCCTGGCCGCACATGCCCCCCCCCCCTTTTGTATTCTCCATGGAGACATCCGCGCGCGCATTCGGCGGGTCACCGCGATCGGCCAGCCGACGCGAGAGCACAGCGCGGCAGACCAGCACGGCAAACCAGCACGACAAACCAGCGCGGCAGACCAACGACGCAGACCACTCCGGCAGAGACCTGGTCGGCAGACGAACACGGCAGACAAGCAATGATGACCAGCGTTTCAGACCAACACGGTAGCTTATCGTGGTAGACGTGCTCGGTGGATCAGCATGGCAGACCAGCACGGCAGACCAGCACGGCACGCCAGCACGCCGGACCAGCATGGCAGACCAGGTCGGCCGGCGAGTTGTGCAGACCAGCGCGGCAGACCAGCATGGCACACCACGGCAAACCAGCACGGCGCACAAGCACGGCACACCAGCACGGCATGCAGTTGGGCAGACCAGCGTATCAGACCAGCCATCGTTTTCAGCGTTCTCGACGAGACGTTCCGTCAAGTTTCAAAGCACAACGACGTTCCCTGTTCTTATCTAGTCGGAATTTGGGAAGATGACCGCATCCTTCGAGACATCCTCAAAACATCGCTTCCAGAGAGGAGTCCGAACCAGCATGTTCTTGGAATTGCTCTCGGAGGGCTTCAAGACGACCTGAAAGCTCCCGCAGGCCTCCCAGGGAACCCCACAAGCGCCCCGATGGACTCCGCAAAACGCACCCAAAAGGTCCCCCAGAACGCCCGAACAGGCCCTGGAACTGCGCAGAAGGGCCCCCGAACGGCCCATGACAATTCATCATGGCGTTAGGATGGCTTGAGCAAACCCCCGCGCAACCCTAACACATGCCCAGACAGCCCACTAATATCCTAGTAGCTCCTAGCTGGACCCCGGCAGGCCCCCAAGTGGCCCCCTGGCTGTCTCAAATATCCGAACACCGCGGATAACAAATCATGCCCCTTTCCACCTTTGAGAGTCCACCGCGCCCATTGTGGCACACCCCTCACAAGTGTAGTGGCCTCACAGGGAGCCCAACCGAAACCCCAAATGCCAGAATTAGCATGCGGCCACCGCACCCACACCCCTCATACGTTTGATAGCCCCCATAAAGGGGCTCCTCCGACTGCGGTGCATATATCGACGGTATTCACAACTGCATATTGTTGGGTCATTCGCCAGGCTAATTTCTTATAGCAAACACACACCACCGGAAACGGACCACCATGCGATCTTACACATGTGATGTAGAACGCGGTATCAAAAACAATGTTTTTACAATTTAGAACAGAAGTGTACGGAATCAGGTTTGGGGGGGACAGTTGGTCACGAACGTGTTGCAGGGCTAGCTCGTCGTCAACGTCGTCGTCGTCGTCGCCGTCGCCTTCGTGCGACGGCTTCCTTTTTCCTCGTCATACATCCCCTGTACGACTTGCCAGGACAAGTCGTTCATTATCCCTCCGAGACCCCGAATTTTCTGACCCCCCGGGTGTCATTAGGGGCGTCTGGTTACCCCGAAACGGCCCCAACAGCCCCCAGGATAGTTTCGAACTAGCACAAGGACCACTCTCCTCTTGGACTTACTTTTCGTCGGGCTCCATACCGTCCTTCTTCGTCGTCGTCGTCCTTCTTCTTGTCTTCTTCTTCTGAAATCTCTTTTTGTCCCTCTTCATTTTACTATTCCTTTTGCGTGTATGATCCTCCTCTTCCGCTTTGCTGATTCTTCGTATTTGTCCTTCTTCATCTATTCCTCTTCGTCCTCGTGCACATGGTGGTTGCCGCCGTCCTCGTCATCGTGGAACTGATCCTGGAGAGAGCGTGTCCTCGTCTCTCGGCTGAGGTCCTTGTTAAAACAAATCCTGGTCGTCCTTGCGCTTGTCCGCCTACTCGGTGTCCTTGTGCTCCCCTCGCTGCCCTCCCCGACATCCACGCTGTCATCCTCGATTTCCGCCGCCTTGTCGTCGCCATCACCCTTTTCTTCGCTTCCCCCAACGAGCCCAATGAACAAGATTTGGCGCTTCCCGTTCTTGTCTGAGTGGGTTGCTTCTCTCTCCTATTCACTACCTCTTCCTCACCTCACCCCCTGTCCTCCTCAATCGTGAGCCGTTCCACGCTGCACGCACCATCCCTCGTGAGGAAGATAGACAAGACCACAAAGTTGGCAGGGGAAGGCACTGACATAGTGATGTTCTGCGAAGGCCGGCCGTTCTGATCCCACGTGTGGGTGAATGTTTTGACGAGGTGAGAACACGACGAGATAAGGGATCTCCATTGGAGATGCGCAGGGTGCTGCCTATTTGCAGGCGTAGTCTCCCGAGATGGTGTCATGCCCATCGGCCCGATGCTATGGCTGTGCCTTCTGTTGTTGCGGTTTATCTCTGATACCCTTGAGGATGAGCAGCACACAGACGTCTGCGTCGTGCTGGTTTTGTACAGTCAACCCGCACAATAAGGATGGGCATCCTCCCCAAGTGTACCCTTGCATCTTTGCCTTCTCGGTCCATCCTTGGCCACTTTCGTTGGCCGCGCTCCGCTCGAACAGCTTTTAAATGAGCGTCAAAGGCCCTTGCATACTTACCGCGCGTCCTCATGGTACGGGTTGACTCCCACAGGCTTGGCAGCTGGGGCGCCCATCCAACGAGCTCCTTGGCCGACCCAGCGACATGGTGTATCCATCGATCAGGCGCCTCCCAGAGGCCTAGCAGGGGCCAGGCAACGCCCAGCCTCGCCCAGCGAGTGGGCCTCGGGGGATCAAAGCTTGGGAACAACTGGGCGTCACGATCTCTCCTTGGCGCCAGCGCGGCATTCATTCACTGGTATGGAAGTGTGCGTAGAAAGACTTCACCTCAACATTGATGCGTGGTGTCTGAGATGTCCCGCTTGAGCCACCCGAGTAGCGCTTGGGTGAAGCAACGTGAGCAGGAGAAGGGCGTGGCAGAGAAGGGGGGAGAGGAGGAACACGAGGGGGAGGGATGATCGACTGGGGGGGAGGAAGGAGACAGAGGCGATGGCGGAGGGAGGAGAAGGAGGAGGAGGCAGCGGACGACGGGACGAGGATTGGGAGGATCTATTGGCCGCTTCCCCCTCCTCCCCTCCTCCTGAATGCCTCCCTTCCCTTTGCTCCTCTTTGCCCTCTTCCTCCTAAAGCGTGTCCTCATCCGATCGATGTCCTCCTCCGTTCTCTGTCTTCCTCTTCCTCCTTCCTCCCCTCCTCCCACCTTCCTGCTCCTCTCCTTCCCTCCGTCCTCTGTCCTCCTGCGTCCTGTGTCCTCCTGCTTTCTCTGTTCTCCTGTGTCCTCCTGGTCGTCCTTCCTCCCTCCCTCCTTCGCTCCTCGTCCTCCTCCTCCTCCTCCCTTTCCTTCCTACTTCCTGCCTCCCACCCCCCTGCCTCCCTCTTCCCGTCTCATCTCCCTTACCCCTCCTCGCTCATCACTCATTCCTCGTCTTCCTCGTCCCTCTCCTCCTCCAGGCTGGTTCCTCTGCGCGACGGCAGCCGTGCCGCGCCCGCCTGGCCCGTCATAGAGGACCCCCCCAGCGCGGGGAGATGCGCGCATTGGTACGGGACGGCGCGGGCGGAGGCGAAGCAGCAGCCCACAGGGAGGACTGCGCGCCAACGCCGAGCTCTTCGTGACCCGCGGCGTGTTGTGGGAGTTGGTCGAGCAGCTCGCCCGTTCGCGGACAGCCGCAGGGTCGTGGCGTGGTCGGCAGGGGAGGCAGGCCTGCGCGGCAGGGGACTGCGAGAAGGGCGGCCGGCGGTGGCACCCCGCGAGCGCACGCGGAGCGACGGGCAGTGGCAGCCTTCGGCGGATGGGAGCGGCACGTGCGAGAAGGACGAGAACCGAGAGTGCGAGAACGACGGGCAGTAGTTGCCCCAAGAGGACGGGCAGTGGCAGCCCCAAGAGGACGGGGAGTGGCTGCCTCGAGGGGACGGGCAGTGGCGGCTCCACGAAAATGGAGACGCTGCAGTCAGTGGCAGTGGCAGGGCAGTGGCAGGTGAGGGGGGAACGGGCCGTACGTGCGACGAGGACGGGAAGTGCAGCCTCATGCGGGTGATTAGGACAGGCAGTGGCAGCTATAATTCAAGGGGGGCTGCATGCGAGCAGGACGGGCAGTGGTCGCTTCAAGAGGTCTAGGATCGTGAGTGCGAGAAGCACTGGCAGTGGCAGCTTCCAGCAGGCGGGCAATGGCAGCCTCAAGATGCGGGACCCTGCGTGTTCAAGCAGTAAGGTCAGTGGCAGCCCCACGGGGACCGGCCAGGCGGGGGCGAAGAGGTCGGGCAGTGGCAGCGACGCGCGGGAAGCCCGTATATGAGGATCGGGCAAGAGGCCAAGTTGGCGCTCAATTCTTCTAACCTACCAGTGCAGGGAAAAAATGCAGGTGCCCAATGCCACCAGCTGTAGTGGCAGTGGCACCAGACAAGCGGCGACCAGTACGTGCGACAGGGACGGGCAGGGACAGCGGCTGGCTGTAGATCGTCCGCGTGAAAAGGCTGGGTCTTGGTAGTTCCATGCGGAAGGGTGCGGGCCTGGCATGGGGGGCCCCAGCGGCGAAACCGCGGCGCGAGGGGTCCCAGCGTCGCCACCAGTAGGCCGGCAGTGCCAGTAGGGGACGAAGCACGATCCAGACGATGTCAACTTCAGTGTGGGGCAAAATGGGCTCCTCAGGGGCGGGGACGTGCAGGAGATCTGGCTCGAGCAGCGGTGGCAACTGATGGTCGCCGCCACGCTGCTGTGGAAGCTGGACTCGTACACCGACATAGCCTTCATGTTTGTTGCGCGGGACTGCGGTTCGTCGCTCTGGTGGGCCTCGCTGGCGACGTGCGGCTTCGTCGTAATCTTCGGCCAGCTCTTCCTCAGCACCAGCTGCTCCTGCAGGGACTGCGAGCGCGAGCTGCCCCCGTCCTTCGGGTTTGTCCTGCTCGACTTCAAGCTGGTGAACCACGCGGTGAAGCAGGTGTTGCCGTTCGACCCCGATGCCTCGGATCTGCCAGTCGCGAGGCCGGTGACGTTGCGGACCGTCGCTCACCTGCTCAGTTTGCTGAAGATCATGGGAGATATCGCCCAGGTCTCCATTCAGCTCATATATTATAAGAACGCGGAGGCGCCGCATGCGTTTGTCGTCTTGTCCATCCTCGCCAACGTGCTGCACGGCACCCTCGCCTGCGGCACCTTGGGGCAGGAGTGGTTGCAGGACGAGCTGGCCACGCAGAGCTCTGGCCTCCAGACCGGCACGGCCCTGCGCCCGATGTCCCCGCTGCCCTCGACGCTTCTGATGAGGGACGACGTGCTGCAGGTGCAGTTGCAGGGCGCCTCCGTCAAAGGCAGAGGGCAGGCCGCGAGCGGCGCTGCTCGCCAGGCTTCCCTGCACGGGGCCACCGACCCGGCCCCGCGGAACGGGGCCGCCGGGAGCCGGCGGAGGAGGAGCCCCAGCCCCCCCGCGGAGATGTCGCTGCTGGAGGACCAGGACGGCGAGCCGATGGCGGACCTCCTGCTGTGAGGCCGCGGCTCCGCTCAGCGGACAGTCCACCAGGACGTGCTCCTGCCGCGGCTCGGTGCGCCGTGCTGGGGATCGCCGGTGATGGGGGCCGCCTCGTGCCAAGGCCGCGCCGAAGTATTTGTAGTCAAGGAGGCTAGCTTCTTGAGTATCCCGTACGCCTCCACCCACTATTCCTCTGTAGCATGCACCGCTCTAGGGCTGGTGTGCCAATCTGGGCATCACCTGGCTTCTGACACAGAAGCGCTCGAGAATGCACAGTTTCCGAGGCACGTGTAGGAGTTCCCCGTTGGCTTGGCTGCGGCGTGTAAAAAAAACTTATGTGTGGAGGCGGACGAAGGGCTGAGACGCCAGAGGCGAAGCTGGAGCCCAACTACACGAGTTACAGCACCTGCAGAATAGGTGACGTCCGCAGGGCAATGTGGAGGGCCCGTGTTGAGATCGCCCCGAAGTGGCCGGCAGGCGGCGAAGCGGTAGAGCCCGACGCCGTCAGGTACAGTGCAGGCTTATGGGACGCGGAAGACATCCACGGAGAGTTGGGCCCCCTCCTAGAGGCGGACTCTAAGAAAGTGGAGGGATGTTACCAGCGATATCTCCACCCAGGCGTAAGGAAACCGGCGCGTTCACCATCCAGGGATCAAAGGGAAGCCCTCCAGACCGACCAGGACAGATTTCGACAAGATGATCCCAGTCAAGGCGAGGCTAGAGCCACTCGCCTTTATCTCGATTCGGCGCGTGTGCGAAGGAGGAGGGGCGCCCGAGTCCGCGCCCCGCCGCCGGGGGTAGGGCGCGCCCGCCGCCACTCAACGCGCGCGGGGCGCACGCGCGAGGCTGGAAACCACCACGTGACAGCCCGAAGGGCCTGCGAAAGGTTCCGATTGTCCTCCTATCGTTTCTTCTTCTCTTCTCTCCCTCCTCCTCTTCCTCCTCCTCCTCCTCCTCATTCTCCGTCTCCTCCTTCCCCATAACCCATTAATCCCCCTCTCCTTCCTCTTCTCTCCCCCATCGCCCCCGCCGGAAACGGATGGTACCACGAGCTATGAAGCGATTGATTCTACAGCATATCCATCCCAATGTTGACCTCCATGCTACCTCATCGAAAACGCCCATGGCGAATCACCGCCCCCCCCCCTTTTTTTTCGAATACGCCTATATGGCCAAACGATTGGGCAAAGTTTGGCCACGCGGTTAGACAATGAGTCCCCAAGCTGTGCTGGAAACCTTTTCGGGGAACACGGGGGAGGAAGAGGAACATGAGGAGCGGGAGGAGCAAGGAAGAGGAGAAGGATGAGGAGAGTTTATGGAAGGTTCGTGGATCATTATCAGGGCCTCCTGGGAGTTTCCTGGGGGCTTCTTGGGGGCCTTTTTAGGGTTTCTGGGGGGCCTTGGGAGGTACTCGCGGCGACATGCTGTTTGTAGTCTTGCGGCTTTCCTGGCCCATCTGGCACCGTCGGAAGCTGTCTTGTGGGTTTTTCTGGGCCGTTTGGGGGCCCTCTAAGGGCGTTTCAGGGTCATCTTGAAGGCCATCCTGGGCGTCTTGGGGCCTCTTGGGCCGTCTCGGGGCTGTATTGGGGGCCTTTTGGGCAATCTTGGGGCGATTTCAGGGGCCTCTTGCGCCGTCTTGGGCTGTCATATGGCCGTTGTGGAGCAAATGCTAACATCATGATCTGGGTCTCTCCATGCCGAATCCTTCGTGGAGCCGCGTGCAGGTGGCGGTTACCTTGGGCTCTCTTGTGGCCGTCTTTCCCGTGTTGGAGGCGTTTTGGAGGCCACCGAGGGCCATTCTGGCCATGTTGGGGGCGATTTGGCCAACTAGGGAGGATTTTCCTGGACTTGGTGGGTGGTCGGCAGGCTGGACCTAGACGCCACAGGGAGGTCTTCAGAGAGGAAGCGAACACCAGCCAAGCGTCTGGCACGGCGCGCAGTCTTGTGGCGAGACCACACGTGGCGGCGGATCGAACACGCTTGCGGCGAAACACCGCCGGCCCCTGCCTTTGGGAGTCGCCCAGGCCGAGCGTGTTGGCCAGAGGTCTGCCAAGCTACCGGACCATGCATGTGTTCCCCCAGCTGTTTTGGAAACCCTTCGGGGAACATTTGGGTCAGGATGGCGGGGAAGATCAGGAGGAGGAGAAGGAGGAGGAGGGGCATCTTGAGAGCCTCTGGGGGCTCTTTTGGGGTCTCCTGGGAGCTTCCTGGGAGCCTCTTGGAGGCATCTTGGGGGCCTCCCTGGGCCTCTTGGGGACCTATTGGGGCTTCTTCTTGGGGGCCTCTTTGCTCGTTTCAGTGGGGTTCCTGGCCCGTCTGACGCCGTCGGAAGCCGTCTCGTCGTGGGGGCCTTTTTGGGCTGACTCCGGGCCTTCTTGGGGTACTCCAGGGCTGTTTGGGAGACCATCGTGGGCGTCTCGGAGGCCTCTTGGGCCTTCTTGGGGCCCTCTTGAGGCCATTGGGCCGCAAGGGCGGTCCTGGGGGCATCTAGGAGGCCTTTTGCTTCGAGCGATCCCCACCGAAATCTTACGCGTTCGTTCCCGACGGCGCGCGGTCGCCTAATTGGTCGACAACTGCCGTATATGGATTTGAAAGCGATTCAACCGAGTTCCATGTAGTCACGTTCTTTAATGTTCTGCTCTATTATTTCCTGTTCTGTTCTCGACGAGCGGGCGTGACGTAGTGATGCTTGTGACGTTATGTGGGTCGTCTGTTATGGTGTTCCGTTTCATTTTTGTATTTCTCTTATGATTGAGAATGTTTTGCGATGCTCATCTGTGCCACCATATGACATAAGACGTTATGGCATGGTCTGCTCTGTGGCACTCTTATATGGCATTGTATGTTATGTTAGGCTATGTTGGGGGGTGAGATCGCAGTGAAACGGAGACCCCCCACCGGGAAATCTGTTTCGGTTTCATGCTCGTGTCGTGCGTGCGAGCGAGGCGAAGCTGCGCGTGATCCTCCTGTAGCTAGGCCGAAGTAGGAGCGAAGGTCCGTTTCCCGTCCGCCGGTGGCCGAGAGATGTCCCAGTTGGGCCGGGCGGTGTCCCGGGTGCCCCGGGTGTCAGTAGGAGCGGAAGTCCGTTTCCCGTCCGCCGGTGGCCGGGAGCTGTCCCAGTTGGGCCGGGCGGTGTCCCGGGTGTCCTAGGTGTACCGGGCGTCCCGGCGCTAACAATCCAATCTATCTTATCTTATCCAACCCATGTTGTCCCGTCTTATTTTATCCCACCCTATCCAATCCACACAACCCAATCCATCAATTCATTTGTTTCTGCGCCTGCGGCGGGCCAATCCAATACATCTTATCTGATCCAATCCATGTATTCCAATTCAACCCATCTTGTCTTATCCAATACATCTTATCCCATCCAATCCAATCCGCCCAACCCAATCCATTGCGGTGGAGGGAGACTCTGATAGAGAGGGAGAGTGAGAGAGAGAGAGAGAGCGAGAGAGAGAGAGAGACAGAGAGAAAGAGAGAGAGATGAGATCAAGGTGACAGGCTGGAGGTCAGACAGGGTGGGCATTTGATCCCAATCCCCCCCTCACCTCCTTATCGCCCGCAGGGCGGTCTCATAGGTATGGTATTTTCCGTGATGCTGTTCACGGTTCGGCTTAGTAAATTATATCGTGTTTTGTTATGGTAGTCTGTTTCGTTATGTTTTGTTGTCGTAGTGTGATATGTCTTGTGGTGCTGTCGCGATATGATATGATATGGTCTGTCAGGGTTTGTTATGTTAGAGAGAGCGTGTTCTACCGCTGCTGGCGGAAAGCCGGGGGTGGTCACTACCGGTTCGAACCCCTCCCCCCCCCCTCCGGAAAACCGGGGGGGGTCACTACCGGTTCGAACCCCTCCCCCCCCCCAGTTCATCATGAAAAGGGGGGGGGGTCACTACCGGTTCGCCTCCCCCCCCCCCTCCCCCCTCGAAAACCGAGGGGGGTCACTACTGGTTCGAACCCCCCCCCCCTCGAAAACCGAGGGGGGGTGCGGACAGTGGTGGGGACGGTGGTGGTGGACAGTGGCGAGGTGACGGCGGGACAGTGGTGGGGACAGTGGGACAGTGGTGGGGACTGTAGTGGTGGGACAGTGGTGAGGACAATGGTGGGAACAGTGGGGACAGTGGACAGTGGTGGGGACGGCGGTGGTGGGGACAGTGATGTGGGGACAGGGGGAGGTGGAAACAGGGGGACAGTGGAGGGTACAGTGTTGGCGAAGACAGTGGTGAAGGCGGTGGCGAGGACGGCGGTGGGACAATGGGACAGAGGTACAGTGGGGACAGTGGTGGGGACAGTAGGGACAGTGGTGGGAACAGTGGGACAGCTTAGTGGGACAGCGGAGGAGTCAGTTTGACAGTGGGGACAGTGGGGATAGTCGGGCAGTGGTCGGGGCCGTGGAGAAAGTTGGGAAAGTGGAACCGTGGTGGGAACAGTGGGACAGTGCGACAGTGGTTGGGGCACTGATGGGGACAGTAGGGACGGTGGTGGAACCAGTGGGGACAGTGGTGGTGAGGACAGTGGTGCTGGGAACAACAGTGGGAGATGTGGCGCGGACGGTGGTAGGGACCGGGAGTCGTTTGCTGGCGTTGAGTGGGGGGTGGGGAGGGTTCGAACCGGTAGTGATCCCCCCCTCCGGTTTTCGAGAGGGGGGGGTTCGAACCGGTAGTGACCCCCTTTCGAGGGGGGGGGGGGGAGGGTATGGGGGAGGGGGGGGGTTTTGCCGGGGGAGGGGAGGGGGGGGGGTGGTTCCAGCAGGAGAGGGGGGGGGGTCGGGGGTGGGGGAACCCCAGGTTCCGGAGAAAGAGGGGGGCAATTGTTCCACAGTAAAGCGGCGGTGGATCACGCTCTCTCTATTATGTTATGATCGGCTCTGGTATGTGATGTTGTGTTATGCAGTCGTATGGTATGCCATGTTCTGCTTCTGATATGGTATGTGATGTTATGTCGGAGGTGAGGGGGCGAGGTCGAAGTGGAACGGAGAGCCCCCTACCGGGAAATCGATTTCGGTTTCGTGTTCGTGCGTGCCGTGCGTGCGGGCGAGGCGAAGCTGCGTGGGCGGGCGAGAGAAAGTCTCCTGTGGCTGAGGCGCGGCCGGACCAAATGATTCCCTTCCGGGCGGCCGGGGCCCCGCGGTGTCCCGCCGGTGTCCCGCTGGTGTCCCGTGTGGCTGAGGCGCGGCCGGACCAATGATTCCCTTCCGGGCGGCCTGGGCCCCGCGGTGTCCCGCCGGTGTCCCGCTGGTGTCCCGAAATGCAAATCGGCATGCAAATCGGCATGCAAATCGAAATGCAACTCGACATGCAAATCGACATGCAAATCGACATGCAAATCGACAATGCAAATCGAAATGCAAATCGGCATGCAAATCTAAATGCAAATCGAATTCCAAATCGACATGCAAATCGAAATGTAAATCGACAATGCAAATCGAAATGCAAATAGAAATGCACATCGAAAATGCACATCGAAATTAACATCGAACTGCAATCGAAATGCAAATCGACATGCAAATCGAAATGCATATCGACATGCAAATTGAAAATGAAAATCGACATGCATATCGAAATGCCGACCGACATGGAACTCGACATGCAAATCGACAATGCAAATCGACAGTGCAAATCGAACATTCACACCGACATGCAAATCTAATGCAAATCGACATGCAAATCAACATGCAAATCGAACATGCAAATCGAACATGCAATTGGAAAGTGGAAATCAAAATGCAATTCGACATGCAAATCGAAATGCAAATCGACAATGCAAATCGAACATGCAAATCTACATGTAAATCTACATGCAAATCTACATGCGAATCTACATGCAAATCGGCTGAGATCGATAGTTGGAGGGATAGTGAGATCGAGTGTGAGATCAGTGAGATCCATCGAGGGAGATCGAAAGTGAGATCGATAGTGAGACCGACAGTCGGATCGATAGTGAGATCGGTTGTGAGATCGACGGTGATACCGAGAGTGAGACCAGGCGAGTAAGATCGATGATGAGATCGATTGTGAGATCGATAGTGAGATTGATCGAGTGAGATCGATCGAGTGAGATCGATAGTGAGATCGATAGTGAGATCGATCGAGTGCGACTTTGTCCCCCCCCCGAACCTCCTTATCTCCCGAAGGGTGGTCGTATAGGTATGTTGACGGCTCAGTTCTTTGTGGTATATAGTGATATGCCCTTCTAGTATGTGTCGCTTTGCTCTGTTGTCGTAATAGAGATGTCTTGCGATGCTGTGCCATGCTCCATTATGGACTTGTAAAGGTGTGTTATGGTTTGCTTGGCTAGTTTGTATGGTGTTGTGGTATGCCGTCTTCTGGTATGCCACGGTAGTATGTTGTGTGATGTTATTTTATGTTGTATGTTGGCATCGCATTGCTAGGTTATGTGGTGCCATGGTCTGTCATGCGCATTGTCTGTGTTGTCATGTTCTGTTATGTCATATTGTGTTCTGTCGTGTTCGTCGTTGTGATGCCCTGTTGTCGTGAAATGGGCGGAGGTTGGGGGTGAGGTCGCAGTGGAACGGAGACCCCCAACCGGGAAATGGTTTCGTTTCGTTCGTGTCGTGCGTGCAGGCGAGCCGAAGTTGACTGGGCGCGCGAGAGGAATGAACCCGCCGTTGTTAGGGCGCAGTCAAGACAAATGATTCTCCCCCGTCCGTCCGTCCGTCCGGCGGTGGCCCGCGGTGTTCCGTGGTGTCCCGTGGTGTCCCGTGGTGTCCGCCGATGCTAGGGATAAGCCAAATCAAATGATTATCCCCCGTCCCTCCGCCCGTCCGGCGGTTGCCCGCGGTGTCCCGCGGTTTTCCGTGGTGTCCCGTGGTGTCCGCCGTTGCTAGGGCTAAGTCAACACAAATGATTCTCCCCCGTCCGTCCGTCCGTCGGTCCGGTGGTGGCTCGTGGTGTCCCGCGGTGTCCCGTGGTGTCCCGTGATGTCCCGTGGTGTCCGTCGTTGCTAGGGAAAAGTCGACAAATGATTCTCTTCCGCTCGCCCGTCCGTCCGTCCGTTCGGCAGTGGCTCGCGGTGTCCCGTGGTGTCCCGTGGTGTCCTGTGGTGTCCCGTGGAGTGAGATCGTTTGTGAGATTCGATAGTGAGATCGATATTGAGATCGATAGAGAGATCGATACTGAGATCGATGTGTTGCCCCGTAGTGTACCAAAAAGTGAGATCGATAGTGATATCGATAGTGGGATCGACAGGTGTCCCGTAGTGTCTCGTGGTGTTCCGTTGAGTGAGATCGATAGTGAGATCGATAGTGAGATCGATGTGGTGCCCCGAGGTGTCCCGTGGTGTCCCGTCGTGTCCCAAAAAAATGAGATCGATAGTGAGATCGATAGTGAGATCGGCAGGTGTCCCGTGGTGTCCTGTGGTGTTCCGTTGAGTGCCATCGACAGTGAGATTGATAGTGAGATCGATAGTGAGATCGATGTGGTGTCCCGAGATGTCCCGTTGAGTGAGATCGATAGTGAGATCGATAGTGAGATCGATACCCACTATTGATCTCACTATCGATCTCACTCAACGGTACACCACGGGACACCACGGGACACCACGGGACACCGCTATGGCCTCCGCCGGACAGATGGA